>JACEVL010000493.1:857500-967500 GCA_020284085.1 Aporrectodea caliginosa | reverse complement strand
GGTAGTTTGAGTTATATGTATGATCAGAGAAAGTATGACTCAGTCAAGTGGACCATGGAATTCCACGGTCGATCACTATGTGTCTGCAGGAGACTGTTGGTGGAGGCCTTCTCCAAATATACGACCATCATTTGTACAAAGAAAAAAATACGTTATTTTAGAACTTCAAAATCAGTTAGGGTTTAGCGATTTAATCTTAAAAGACGCCTTTGGAATACACTAAATTTGAAACATTATATTACATCTGAGCATAAAAGTCCATAAAAAACAGTTTATACATACATTAATAGCAAAATTAAAAATAATTAACTAGTAAATTCTGTAGCGCCTATATAAACTGTACAATACATCACTCGCTGGTGCAACACAATAAAATAATAATCGAATCAAAAAATGCACTTAGTCAATTATATAATCGTAATCGTAATCTCGAGTTTACTGCTTCGCCCATCAGACAGCGAAGTCGCAGTCACCAGCTTATTCACAGGCGCTTAGTCAAAACAAAATCGTTAGGAAGGTAGGGTGAAAATCGATTCCAGGTCAAAATACAATGGGGTCAGATAGGCAGACGGCTACGGTGGATGTTGTTTAGAATTGAAACGGCGAGGAAGGTAAGGGAAGAGGAGGAATCGGGATAGGATTTGTGAAAGAGCAGTTAGTGTTTTTATTGAAAGACCTGTGGAGAGATCGCGAGAGGCGATGGTTTCTCTTATACACGAGCATAAAAGTTAATATACACACGTAACATGTATTTGTAAAACAATGCAATTAACAATATATATATATAAGTATATATATATATATATATATATATATATATATATATATATCTACAATCATGAAATACACGCGTAGCGTATACACAGGGTAAGAATTGTAGAGGGTTAGGGGTTCAACCCCTCTAAGTTTTTCTTAGGACCCTGACATTTCTTCATTGCACACCCCAGGAGGTCATTTCCTATCCCGGACTCCAGAGTTGTGTAAGTGTGATTTAGTATTATTTGACACGGAGTCTCTGACAAGCGAGTAGAAGAAATGTTGCATGGTGTCTGGTAATGGTTGATCTTTATGCCCGTTACAAAAATGTCTGTATAGGGAAAACAAATATTTTATATTGTATATTCGTTTATTGAAAAGCTCTGGCTGTCTTAACGCAGCTAGTTAAAAAATTCTTCTCTGAGAGACAGCTAAGTGAAACCAAATTATGGCCTAGTTAGTCATTGCTAGTTCAAGTAGAGATACTATGAAGACAGTTTAACCTCTGTACAAAGCTTTCGACCTCGATAAATAATTATTGTCTCTTGAATATACTTTACTTAAACGCAATGAAACTGCAAGGTCAAAATTGAAAATTCTTGAATCTGCTTGCAGTAACCTATATATTTCTTCAACTGAAAGAGGTTTCACTCAGAGATGACCACAGCTGCCAGAAATAGGCTGTTGACAACTTCAGTTGGTGACAGCATGATGTTTGGAATTAACGGTCCAGCGTTGACCATTTGGTATGCTACAAAACATGTTGTCAGTTGGTTACAGTCAGGAAGACATGCATGGGGGTCTTAGATAAGACCACAGGTGGTTTCAACAAACACACACTGACAGAAAACATGGCACTAAACTCTTTGATTAGCCTCATGCAGCAGACATCAACAAAAGTATCTACACTTGTTTTTTGTTTTGGCAATAACCTATGTTGACGCACCGTACTGGTGTTTTATGATGTCCTGTTATTTACTTTCCACGTATTGTTCAGTTGCGCATTTCAGAATAAATAATTATTCTCATGTTTTCTCTTGCATTGCATTGGATTTTCGATAAAAATAAGTGTTAACTAGCCTTTCTGTTTCTCATATCAACTGTTGTGTATCTATTTCAAGTTTTTAGAATGTGAAAGAAAATACGTATACAATATTAAAATATTCAACTCCACATGGAACAAAGTCTGACTTTTTCTACAATTCTCACACTACATATAAAATTCATGTTAAGATGCAAGCGCGCGCACGCATATATAATTATACATGTGTGTGCTCGATTCCATGAACTCGTTTGCAAAATTGTCCCTTTCCCAATCACAACATCATCTGATTTACCTAGCGCCTGTGTGTCACAGTTTTGCTACGTTACCATGAAGAGACAGTTACATTACCCTGATTAGAAGGACTATAATTTGTGTAACGCCAAGGCTTGGCAGAAAGTAACAAGGAAATTTGTATAATATGACATAACATGACATAGCATGATTAACACAGCGTAGTGTGACACGACATAGGTTACATAACACTACCTAACAGAACCTAACACTACGTAATATTGCACAACATAATAGCCTACTAATTTTACTTACTTACTTCTTTAACGCCGTTGTCTAATGCACAAGAAATCAATCGATTTTTCAGCGTTTAATAAGAGCTCTGTCTCTGTCTCACTTAAACACCTTTTAAACGGTGCCCGTCGAGGCTTTGGACACGGCAGACGTTTAATTGAATTTAGGTCATTAGTAGTTTAGCGCTGCTCTATGTTATAGTGAATGTGCGTTTTCACGGTATATGTATATATACCATAAAATATTGAGATATTCTGCTCGAATATTCACTGTTATTCCTAATTTTGCATGTAATTTACGCACAGAACTTTTAAGAAGAATTCAAATGGGTGTGGTGTACAACCTTGGTCGATTTGACATGGAATGACCCTTCATCCAGATGTTTGTTAAGCCTGACTACCACAGACTCTTCATTCGTTTTAATTGACTATAGACGGTGCCCAACATAATCTCACATGCATACAGTTGGTGGCAAAACATGTCCACTATTACTAATAAGCGGCAGGAAATATTACAGGGAAATATTACTTGGACACTGAACTGCCTCTGAACAGCTGACACCTGAGGGACATGTGTAATATTATTCTACGTGTATCCTGTAAATATACCCTGAAAAAACATATTCCCTGTAACACATACACACATGCGCGTACACAAACCAATATAGCATAGCTTATTATTGCTTTGCATGCGTTGACTCAATATGACACTAAAAAAACATAAAAAAATAGCATTACCCAATGTGACACAGCATTACAAAACATAACAGAAGATTGCATTGCACAACAAATCGCAGACCCGCACAAACCGTAATCTCATCCACTTATCAAGTCCATCCTTGTACCGAAACTATCCTTAAAAATCGACTCATTCCACAGCATCGTCTCAAGGTCGTGAACTTCTCAGCCTCTCTCTTTCCTCTTTTCCACAAACGTTTAAAGACCATTCTGTTCGAGTATGGTTTCATTGTGTTAGGTCAAAAGCACCTCTGATAAATGAGTCTCTCTTTTTGAGTGGCGCTATATAAATTTCCAATTATAACAACAATTACAAGACGACTCAATCGCAGACGGCTAAAAACGGGAACGAAATTCCAGCAGTAAAAAAACAACCCAATGATCATCTGCGAGCGAACGTTAAATCAAAACGGATTGGACTGGCGGAAACGATTATTGACAATGTCCTTCAGAACGCCCGATGCGTTGATGGATGCTCAGAGCT
This sequence comes from Aporrectodea caliginosa, assembly GCA_020284085.1. Lineage (NCBI taxonomy): Eukaryota > Metazoa > Annelida > Clitellata > Crassiclitellata > Lumbricidae > Aporrectodea > Aporrectodea caliginosa. The sequence goes on along the minus strand of JACEVL010000493.1, from coordinate 963,953 downwards.
TCGTCGGAAGAGCCTGCGGTCCGTTCTGCCTGCTCTCCAGGAGATGCTTCAGGTCCTGTAGTGCGACGTCAATCGCATCAGCCAATCTGCGAGAGTCAGTCTCGACGCACGACTTCCAACTCGTTATGTTGAAGTTGACTGGAGAGTATTAAAGAGAAGGAAAAAACACAGAAATAAGATAGAGCGAATGGCAGATGGAATGATCGATTAACAGATGATTAATAGGGAATACTCGAGAATTAACAGGAAATAAACTGAAGATTAGGAAGAGATAAAACATTAAAGATCAGAGAATGAACAATAAAAAGCAACAATTGTAAATCGAGAAGAAACAATAAAACCAATTATAAACGGATAATAAACGGAGAAATAGATAAGAAATAAGAAAAAGTGGATGATTGGAAGAATGATCCATAAACAAAGAATTAACAAGAAATAAACAATATATGATAAGAGAATAAACGATTAAAAGCAGCACTTATACATCAAGTATAAACGATAAAACCAATTATAAACTGTTAATAAACCAGAACTAAGATGGTGCGGATGGTAGAAATATAATAATCTATAAACAGACTAACAGAGGATTAGCAGGAAATAAACCTGAAATAAGAAAGAGTCGGTGTTGAAAGAATGATTGATAAAAAGATGGTTAACAAGAAATAAAACGTCTATGTTCAGAGAATAAACGATAAATTGCAACTACACTGTGTCCACGATAAAGTAGACCCCTAGACTTGGTGAAATATCTTGGTCATTTGTAGTACTATAGGTACTAAATTTGGTACACATGAACTTCAGTCTATTCTATCTATACCCTGCAAATTTTATTACAATTGATGCAACGGTTACGAGGATATACCCTTATGAAATTGGGTGGTTCAGGAATCAAGTTACCAACACGTAAAACGCATAGAATGACGTAATTTTTCTGGCTACCGCAGAGGATACATAGGCTGTTGTTTATAAGCGCCATTTTCAGAAACAGTTACACTACGAGACCTGTTTTACATAACAGTAGTTTTTTTGTAAAAAAATGGTTTTCAGCGTAGAGGACAAGATTTTAATCAAGGAGTGGAGCCGGTTCGATCAACGAATCATCGACGGCGCTGTCAATCAGTGGCGTCAGCGACTCAAAGCCTGTGTGCGCGCTGAAGGCGGGCACTTCGAACATCAACTGTGACCGCTGAACTCAACAAAACCACTCTATTCAACAAAATGTTATGACAATTCAATGACCCACGTCAAATTGAGTGGGGTTACGGTGTACAAAATATGTAATAAATCACTTCACAAATATTGAAGATATTGGTAGAAACAATGCGTTTTACGTGTTGGTAACTTGATTCCTGAACCACCCAATTTCATAAGGGTATATCCTCGTAACCGTTGCATCAATTGTAATAAAATTTGCAGGGTATAGATAGAATAGACTGAAGTTCATGTGTACCAAATTTAGTACCTATAGTACTACAAATGACCAAGATATTTCACAAAGTCTAGGGGTCTACTTTATCGTGGACACAGTGTATTATATAATAAGACTGGTTTCGTTGATCTCAATAAGGATTAGATGGTGGTTGATTAGATGGATTATTGTACGAATTCTTGAAAAGGCGGGATTTTATTTTGTAGTAGAAAACCCGGGGTCGATAAGTAGAAGAGTCTTATATGCAGATGACGGAGGGTGACACCTTTATCTGATTTCCAAATGTGGTCGTAAAACCCAGGGCGTTTGGTGCGTGTACGCTCATGAAATTGAACAGCGAGGGAAACTAATGGATCGCTCGGCGCTCTACACGGCGGACGAGTTGTCTCTTTAAATTAGCCACGCTTGACAAGCCGCAATAAATAATACCCGTTGCGTTTCAATGAATCTAGCCCCGCAGCTGGCAGTTTCTGGTGGTCCCAGTCCAAAGCGTGGATAGAGGAGGAGGGCGACGATAATAAATCCTTCCGCCATATCGATCCGTGTCCGGAAACCGGGAATAAGCTGGTTCCTGGGCTTAGATTTAGAGTAGAGTCTTAGAATTTGAATTTACGATTACCAAGTTCCGTTCCATCTTTCCTTCGAGTTTATTTTACGGTGTATCTGTCGACAACCCCTTTGACTTGACGTAGCGGCCTTGAATAAGCCGGTGACCTGCGCTTGGCTTTAGAGAAGAGCTTTACGATTGAAGTTGAAAACAGAGTTATTAAGCATAAATTACAAGGTTTTATGAATGTATTGCGTGATCAAAGTCGATTTTTCAACGATAGATGTCGCTGAAAATATGGTTAATGACTTTCAAGGTGCAGCTAAAATAAGCAATGCCAATGAATTCGTCTCACGCCAACCACGGTCCAACCAAGTCCAACGATATCGATCGAACTGTGTCAAACGCATTAGAGATTAAAAAATTCTGGTGACAATGCGTAAGAGAACAACGCAGTCAAAGGCTTTGGATGAACTAAGAATAACCTTTAGTACGGTAATAAACGAGAGCGTTGCAGGCAATGGTTTCAGAGGATTCTGAACTCGACAGAACCGGTTGATACATGTACAAGAAAAACGGCAACGCAGTCAAAATTATTACGACCAAAAAATAGTCAGATGACTTAGGAAAGAAGGACAACATTGACAAAGACCTCCGACCTTGGAATGGTCAACAAGAAGAAATGAAGAGGCCGATTAAAGAGAAGAGAGGAAGAGGAGGAAGAGAAGGGGAATGAGGAGGAGGAGGAGGAGGTGGCAGAGGAAGAAGAAGAGAGACACATATGTCGTCGTCCATGATGCAGTAGAGGCGGCCGTAACTATCGTGGGAACAGAAAAATTCAGAGTGTGAGACGCAGACAGAGAGACCGACAGAGAGTGAGGCCAAGAAAAAGGAAACCTCCTTCCAAGGGAGCGGTAATGAGGAGTAGGACGTGACGGGCGCCTTGCATGGCTGCAAAACAATTAAATTCGACTCCTACTGTAACAGTAATACTCGTGACCCTCCGTTCAAACTTTGAATTGTAATCATACTGCGGTGTGTCAGTTTCAGATATTAGACGAAGATATTTTATTAGACAGACAGACAGAGTGACCCCCAGAAAGAGAGAGTGAGACACCCACCCAGAGAGAGACAGAGAGAGAGAGACAGAGAGACAGACAGACAGACAGAGACACAGAGACAGACAGACAGACAGACACAGACACAGACACAGACACAGACAGAGACAGACATAGACACAGACACAGACACAGACACAGACACAGACACAGACACAGACAGAGCGAGACGTACACATATCGTCTGCCATGTTGCAGTAGAGCAGTCCGTATCCGTCGTGTACAACTGGACCGAATCCACCGACGCAGCTTTCGAGGATCAGATGATCAGCGTAGTAGCCAACCATCGTTGGAACCTGACTCGTTGACAACTTCATCGGAAGATTATAGGCCTACAACAGACACATACACACACATACATGCATGTACAAACATACAGAAAGACAGACAGACAGAGACAGATGGACCAAGAGAGAGAGACAGAGAGACAGAAGAGACAGAGACAGACAGAGAGACAGAGAAGAAGATAGGACACATACAGAGACAGAGACAGAGACAGAGAGAGAGAGAGAGAGAGAGAGAGACAGAGAGAGACAGAGACAGACAGAGAGAGAGAGAGAGAGAGAGAGAGAGAGAGAGAGAGAGAGAGAGAGAGAGAGAGAGAGAGAGAGAGAGAGAGAGAGAGAGACCAAGACAGAGAGAGACAAGAGGAGAGAGACAGACAGAGAGAGAGAGACAGACAGAGAAACAGACATACAGAGACAGACAGAGCAACAGATGTTCGAAGGCAGGTAGGAAAGACCAACGGTCGACAGACAGATGAAGAGAGAGGGAGAGAGACAGAGAGGGAGGGACAGAGAGACGAAGAGAGAGAGATGGACAGACAGATAGAGGGAGACAGACTGTGAGGAAGAGAGAAGGAGAGGGAGAGATAGGAAGAAAGATGGGGAAAGACAGCCGAGGGAGAGACAGAAAGACAGAGAGAGACAGACACAGACAGACACAGGTTCGTGCGGGCGGCAGGAAGGGAGGGATTGGATTGCACTGGATTTTTTTATTGCATTGAATTAGATTGGACTTTAAAAGTTGTCTTCCAGTGTATTGGATTAGATTAGATTGTACTAATCATTAGCTTCAATAGAGCCTTCTACCTTATCAGCGAACAGTGGTGGCATGTCCATTCCCAGTTCTCGGGCTGAGCAGGCGAGGCCGAGCAGGTGTCGGTCAGATCCGTATCCGGCCGTTGCTTCGAGCCGAACCTTCGATTGGTATGCGATCGCCTCGTGCAACTGCTCGATTTTCTGCGCTGCGGGTGCATTCGGGTCTTGCATCGTCTTCAGCCAACGCACCGATTGCTCCGAAACTGGGTTGATGTTGTCCGTACGACCGAGGGCAAACAACCTGAGCGTTACAAGCAGAGAGGGTGTTACATGGCGTTACATCGTTACATGGCGTTACATACATTTACATTACATGGCGTTACATCGTTACATGGCGTTACGTCGTTACATGGCGTTACATCGTTACATGGCGTTACATGTCGTTACATGGCGTTACACAGTGGTAAATTCCGTTATGCGTGTTTGCAACTGTCTTAGGGTGGTGCGGGGGGCCCGATAGCGCATTGGATAACACACTGGCATAGAGCGAGAGGTACCGAGATCGAGTCCGGAGGCTGACATGCTTTGTAGGCTGCAATTAGCGCCGTGTATTGCGTGTATTGCAGGCTGTCTGTTCTGTTAGTTAGTAGCTAAGATTTATGTCTTCTGTCATTTGAGTTCTTGTGAATTGTTTAATTGTCATAACATGCAAATGTACAGCACAGTGCGTTTGTCAGGTGCTTCTTTAAAGAAAAGATATTATTATTATTGTTCAAAATAATTAGACACCTCTTTTAAATATTATATTTGCTCTATAAATTGAAAATTTTTAAGATAACTGCTAGTCTGCTAGGTGTTCCTGACCAGGTCCTGGGGTCGTACAGAGTTCTGAAGTTTAAAGAAAAGATATTATTATTATAATTATTATTAAAGCGTTTCACGGTTTCACTGCATGATTTTATACATGCGTTACATAGTGTTACTCCACTAATTGACTGGTACTAAAAAATTAAATGATAAATAATGCGTTAAATAGAGGAATTAAATGGGCACCTGTGTGAAGCTGGTTCATAGGTTTTTGTGATTTCCCCATGTAGTCTCCAGTAGGCCAACTGTACCGCCATCTGAAGAGAAAATTGTTACATAAAATACAATGCAAAATACAATAGACAATACAGCACAATGCATGCATACCTCACGAAATCAATCATCATCATTAGGGACGAGCATTATCCGTTCTGAAATCAGATCTGGCCGGATTTTGCACTAATCGGCATTAATCGGAATCGGCGATCCCAGGACTACCGATCCAAATACCAAAAAAGTAATATTTTTTACCAAAAGCAATTTCTTTTTTCATTACTACATAAATAATAAACGGTTTTGGCGAGCTCCTGCGGTAATCTTTGAACTTCAATTAATTGAAAGTCCGTATAAATAATAAAATTGTTTCTCGACGCGTCAACAAAATGTCAGGCTTTTTTCTTATGCCACGCGGTATCAAACTTTCAAATGTTAATTTCCTTTAAATATTTCTCGTTGGAATTACATCTAGCGAGAAATAAACAAGATTTTGCTTTCATTTCTGTTTTATTAACTATTCGGATCGAAATCGGCGAAAATAGCAGGCCAACTATCCGGAATCGGAAATCGGTAAAATGCCAATCGGCTCATCCCTAATCATCATCGTCGTCGTCGTCATCATCATCGTCGTCTTATTTGTCACCTTCCTCATACACGCTTGCATACATACATACATGTACATAAACATACACTCATACACACATACACACATGCATAAACATTTATATGCATACATACATACACGCATGCATACATACGCTCGTACATACATGCCTACGTGCGTGTGTACTTAATAACTGAAGAACTCTTAGAAACAATCGGTATCTGAAGATATCTGTTAGATACCTGTAGATATCCATCCGGTGATATCTTCTGCTTCTTCATCCATCTCTTTCCGTACTTCGTGTGGTAGATGACAAGATCGACTGAAGCCCTCTTTAAACACAATTACTACTCTAATTAACAAGCTACTAGAAATTACTATTCTACATAGCTCTAGTATGTTACTATATTGCTATAGTATTGCCATAGAATTAGTCTAACTCGCTTACTTTTAATAGCCAATAGCTGGTTATAATAAATATTCTATTTTAAGAACTCTCTCTGACTTGCTACTTGTTTTGATCGTTTGCCGAGATTGAGAAAACGAAGCCTGCTTCTCCCTAGCCTAAGGGACTCCCTCCTCTTCCTCCACCTCATCCTCCTTCTCCTCCTACCTCCTCCTGGAGCCCTCTCTCTCCCCACCTTGTGCCGCATCCATTGGCTTTCTCAAAACTCACATCGTTGGATATTTTTTACAGAGTCAGAGGTGTGGCCCTATCATATGGCCAAAAAGGCGCTATATAAAGTAACTCGATACAAACATGATTGTAAATTAGGTACTTCGACGTGTGAGTTTTTGCGGATTTATTCGGGCTCGGTGACCGATTGGTTTGAGTGCTCGACTTAGACACATTGAAAACGGCGTCGACCGAGGCTATAATTATAAGCGTCGGACACGCGAGGCGTTTAATATTATCTGTGGTCTCGATTCCCGCTATGTCGTATACATGGTCGTGGTGCACTTCTGAACTTAAGAATAAGTAAGGGCAATATCAAAATGCAGTTGAATTGTATTGTATTGTATTCAGCTGTAGCGAAAATTAATCTCGGAATCTCTTTTCGGATCTTATGAAGCTTGTACGTCAGTCTCTTCCTTACTTGTCGTAGATTTATCCGTTCTGCAACGCAAGACGACATGGTTGTTCCTCTGGCCAGGACTTTACCACGGTCCAGCAAAGAAGGCTTTGTTGTCGGTCCTTCCTCCTGGAATAAGCTGCGACATAAACTCCTCAGCCTCTCTCTTTGCTTCTTTACCGCAAAAGCTTGAAGACCATTTTCTTCGATTGTGCTTCATTGTGTTAGGTCTAGAGCGCCTCCAATGAGGCTCTGTCTTAAGTGGCGCTATATAAATGAGCAATTTCTATTATAATTACAATACTACCAGGGTTAAACCGTTCTCACCATTTCTTCGTATTGTTGGCTGGCACGATCTACGGCCGATTGCATCTCATTCGAAAAGTCCCATTTCAGTCTATGAGAAAAGAAAATCCACCAACATCTCATAATTATAATAGATATGAAATAATTAAATTAATTATTTTATTAATTAACTAAATTAAAAATTTAAGTAATTTTTTTAAATGATTGCACATTTCAATCGGAAAGATTCAATGAAGAAATATTTAAACTAAATGGTTGAAAGGAGGGAAATGTAAACCGACCAGCAGCTCATATAAATAAGAAGATCGATAAATAACCTAATTATAAAAAATGTTATTAAATGTAGTAATCAAAAAAATTCAATAAAAAAATAAACTGAGAATTGTTCGATTGGTTGAATGGATTGAAGCGTTTGATCGACAGAACTCACGGTACATCAAGCAACTGATGGATGAACTGGATTATGAACTGAACAGGGCAGACAGAAAGATATATAGACATGTAGAGCGCCGCTGAGTAGTTTTCTTGAAGGGGCGCTATACAAATGTTCGATATGAATGAATGAATGAACGAATGAATGAATAGAGATACCTAACAGGACAGACAGAAATACATGTAGAGAAACAGAGAGATTGAGAAAGAGAGAAGGAAGAGACAGGCAAACAGCAGAGTAAAAAGAGAGAGATCGAGAGAGTAGGACAGAGCAGACAGAGACAGACAGACAGACAGACAGACAGACAGACAGACAGAGACAGACAGAGAGACAGACAGAGAGACAGAGACAGAAAGAGAGAGAGATGTCTGATGGTCGAACCGTTTCGGTGGCTGTAGGGTTCGAATCTTCTCTCCCGGACGGACAATGATATCTCCGGTGGAATCGAATTCTTCCATTTGGAGACAATGCTCCCACATGATGTTGAAATGCTAAACGTCAAACAAACAACAACAACTTACTTAAGAGCATAGATTGTAAGACAATCAAGATATAATTATATGTTATTTTGAGAGAGAGACTTCCTCGAGAGCTGCGTCTACAGAAAGAGACTGGGAGTCTGCCTTTCCTCACTAAACTTAAAACTGTTCTTTTTGGGCGCGTTGGAATCTGAAGCGAGAGAGAGAGAGAGAGAGAGAGAGAGAGAGAGAGAGAGAGAGAGAGAGAGAGAGAGAGAGAGAGAGAGAGAGAGAGAAGAGAGAGCGCTATATAAATTCAGAGACAGAGACAGAGATGCATTAATGAGACAGAGAGACAGAGAGACAGAGACATAGAGAGACAGAGAGACAGAGAGACAGACAGACAAAGACTGGAGTGGATGAATGAGGATCGGAATAACGGAACGAACGAACGAATCAATGAACAAAGTAAGAACGAATAAACAAAGGAGTGAGTGACCGAATGAATGACCGTATGTAAAATGTACTTGTAAGTCTACGTGACCTAGTCTGTCTGTGTTCCTGTCTGTCTGTGTTCCTGTTTGTCTGTCTGTCTGTTTGTCTCTGTTTCTGTCTGTCTACATGTATCTGTGTGTCTGTGCCTACAGTTGCGTCTGCTCCTGAGTGTTCCATGTTCCCGATTGCCATTGTGTTATCACGGAAGAACTCGATCGTCAGTCCTTTGTCGAACCAACGATTCGATCCGTCTCCAACGAGGCCGAAAAGAGCCTGCTCATTCTCATCCTACATTAACAACATCAACATCAATTCATAATCACCAGCATATCTCAGCAAATGGATGGATGGATGGATGGATGGATGGATGGATGGATGGATGATGGACGGATGGATGGATGGATGGAATGAATGGATGGATGAATGGATGGATGGATGAATGAATGAATGGATGAATGGATGGATGGATGGATGGATGGATGGATGGATGGATGGATGGATGGATGGATGGATGGATGGATGGATGGATGGATGGATGGATGGATGGATGGATGGATAGATGGATGGACTGGATGGACAACAGTCATGGATGGATGGACAGCCAGATGGATGGGCGAATAGACAGAAAGATAGACAGACAGATAGAGACAGACGAACAGACAGACAGAAAGGTAGACAGACAGATAGACAGACAGATAGACAGATAGATAGACAGACAGACAGACGAACAGACAGACAGACAAGTCCAAATATAATATCCATTGTCCAATCATTATAGAGTCTGCTCACACAGCATTTCCATATAATTTACACACATGATAATAAAACCTATTATAACGTAACTCTCCCTTACATATAGAAACAGACAGACAACTCAGACAGGCAGACAGATGGACGAACTGACAGAGCTACACACAGAGACAGACAGAGCTACAGACAGAGACAGACAGAGCTACACACAGAGACAGACAGAACTACACACATGCAGACAGACAGATGGACACACAGAGACAGACATTCATACATACAGATACAGACAGATAAACAGACAGAGGACAGACAGACATACACACAGAGACAGACAGAGCTTGCAGACAGACAGGCAGAGTGACAGAGAGGCAGACAGAGCTACACACAGAGACTGACAGACAGACATAGCAGACAGAGACAGACAGAGCGACGTCGTTACGTGATAAAGATGGAAGTAGTGGAAGAAAATCAAGAGTTAAACGTCCGCACTTTGTGACTTTTCAAAACCTAAGTAAGTAAGTAAGTAAGCGACTAGATGTCGTACCGCCGGCGTATAGTCTGAGAGGACCATGATGAAAATGGCCGACTCTATTTCTTCGATGGTTGCAGCGTTGACTCCACTCTGAAGCAGAAGTCGACGATTCTGAAACAGAGATTGTTATCAGTTATTTCGCCAGATGGCAGCAGCTGATGAATATGCGTTATAAGATGTTGTTCGTTCATTCGATAGGTGGCAGGACACGATGAAAATATTATGTTGCAAATTGAGAGCGACAAGAAAGTAAGTAAGTAAGTAAGTAAGTGACTAAGTAAGTAAGTGAGTAAGTAATCCCAAACTACCAATTTAGAAATATGTTTATATGTATATCTATAGTTTATGCATGGAAGAGGAAGGCCAAGAAAGAACTGGATGGGAACTGTTCGAGAGGACTGAGATGCCTGGAGATGACGGTGGAGGATGCTGTCGAGGTGGCGAAGGACAGGGAAGAATGGGAAAACTGCGTTGCCCGATGTTCAGTCCTGCACGGGAAGGACTAAGTTCTAGGTAAGGTATAGTTTATATACATAATATATTTATTTATATTTATTAGATATAGTACAGACAGACAGACAGACAGACAGACAGACGTAAGTAGGTAAGTAAGTGACTAGGTATGCGACTGAGAGAACAGAGAGACAGACACACACACAGACAAAACAGAGACAGAGATAGAGACAGAGAGACAGAGACAGAGAGACACAGGTAGACACAGATAGAGAGGGACAGACAGAACAAGAACGAGACTTAGACAGTCAGAGACAGACAGAGACAGAGAGAAAGCAATAAAGGGCAAGGCAGAGAGAAAGAGCAACCTTGTTGACCCTCGTCAGTATATATAGTACATACATACCTTGGCCCATTCTTGGCGATTATCTGCAGTTAGGGCAGCAACGAGGTTGATATCTGTGACACCTGTATGTGAAGAGCATAACATTAATATCTATTATGAACTCATCTATGTATGTAGCGGTTTTGTATGTATGTAATATTACGTATAATATGTAAATGTATGTAATGCATGTATTTAATGTATGTATGTATCAGACCACCTCTATAATGGTACCCTTTATGTTATTCAGAAGTGGGCAATCATTTGCATAGCCTACGTTAGATAGTTGAGGCTCTGCTAATAGATCAATAAAATGCTCTTCAATTAACTGTAGACCTTTACACGATTATAGAATTTCTTCTTGCTTTGTGCGTTTAATGCCGAGGATAGATAGCACAACTAAACTTTTATGACATGTTAGGTTAACCCGAACACGATAAATAGGATTCTCATGTAAACCAAAATGTGGTTGGAGCTTCATTTTAGATAATAAAGGATATACATTACTTACTTACAACGTACTGTAATCTTAATTACTTAATAGAGTTTATAAATATTCATTATTAACTATTAGACGAATGAATATGTCATAATATCATGCTTTATTAAAAAGGATGCTAATATATATGCACATATTGACCACGAGGTGAACAACGGTGCATAGGCTAAAAGAACATTAACGACGACCTCATGTATTGTATATACAACAGTTGGAGACGCTCAGTTTTCAGATGACAACCAAAACCGTGGCTTACATTACGAACAATGCAAAGTAATGTAATGTATTTGTCTGTATGTCTGCTTATTGGTCTGTCTGTCTATCCGTCTGTCTGTCCGTCTGCCTGCCTCTAATACGACAAAATCCGACTATGACAGTGTATGTAACACAATGTCTTATTCGGCAGAGAATGCTACATGAAACCTTTGTATGATCACACATTACGCGTTGAGTGTTGTTTTCTTACCTTCCGTCTGTTGGAGAATGTTGATCAGCTGCGGTCGGAGTTCAGCCTTCGACAGGATGCGATTGGACCCATGTCCATCCGGAGCATACATGTCCAGGCGGAAGTAGACGCCCTTGCTAAAAAGAACAATACGAAGACAATAAAAGGCAAGGGGAAGGTAAGGTGCGAGAAGGGAAGATTATGGAAGGCAAGGGAAGGCAAGGGAGGTATGGTGCGAGAAGGGAAGATTAGGAAAGGGAACCAATCAGCTAAGGTGCGAGAAGGGAAGATGTATTTCTGTTTTTGAGGCAAGGGGAGGTAAACGTCAGGTGCGAGAAGGGAAGATTATGGAAGGCAAGGGGAGGTATGGTGCGAGAAGGGAAGATTATGGAAGGCTTGAAGGGGCGGTATGGTGCGAGAAGGGAAGATTATGGAAGGAAGGGAAGGCAAGAGGAGGTATGGTGCGAGAAGGGAAGATTATGGAAGGCAAGGGAAGGCAAGGGAGGTATGGTGCGAGAAGGAAAGATTAGGAAAGGGAACCAATCAGCTAAGATGTTCTTTCTGTTTTTGAGGTCAGCTTATGTAAACGTCAGCCGCGGCAATTAAATGTCGTCAACAAGGTGACGTTAGACAAGGCAACACACCTTTAAAACGTCTCCAATAGATGATATATAGTCGCTCAATGTCGCTCTACACTTCCAACTGTGAGGTACGGTAAACCGTGGAAATCGTAAGGAAGTAGGGAGAAGGTAACATTAGGGAAGGCAAGCTAAGAGAACGGAAGGGAAGGAAGCGAGAATTAGGATGATTAGGCAAGAGAACGGAAGGTATGATAGAGGAAGGGAATATTAAGAAAGGGAAGGTACGGTAACAAAGCAGAGTAAAGCGAAGATAACCTAAGTAAGGCTATGGTTTGTTACTAAGAAGGGTAAGCTAAGAGGTAATGTAAATCCAGGTGAGCTTTTCAATTAATATTAATTACCTGATGATGATGACGTGTTTGCTGTTGGCTGTGAGTGAGAGCGTGTCGACGTGTTCTCCTGGGATACGACAGCTGCCGAGCATATAACGGACGCTTTCCATGCAGACGGGGATCATGTTCATGATCATATCAGGCGGTAAGGATCGATCCTGGATCATCTCGTAATACCTTCGCAAAACATTAACATCTATCGTATAAGATAGGCCAAAGTCGCTCAGGGATTTAAGGATCTCTATTCTGAAAGAGAGAGAGACTTGTTTACTTGTTTAGACAGACCAAGAGAGACTTGTTTACAAGGGTTGTCATGGATACCAAAACATGATGATCATGGTTACTAAGGCTCGGTTACCACAGCAACCACAGCATTACTCACTTGGTGATGACGTGAAGGCTGTTGCAGGCTCTAGCGATGCGGTTCATTGAAATCTCCGACTTAACGGTGCTCATCATGTAGAAGTTCACGTTGACTGCAATAGAGAAAAGAATTCCTTGTTATGTGGTTAAACATTGGTTAGAGCGCGATATTAAGACACCTTGAAAACGTTGTCAACCGAAGCTATATAAGAATGGAACACAGTAGGATCGATAAAGTCCGCCACTGCACGTCTTTGACTTAGTGACAGACAGTGCCAGTTTGAAAGCATATAATAAAGAAGGAGGGCGACGCTTTAATGGTCTTTGTTATATGCACAGTGTCTTTAAACTGCAATAATTATTAAAAGTAACCTCTACGATTAAACGTAAATTGTTTGACACTCCTTAACATATAGCGTCAGGAATTGCCGTTTTAAAGGTGTCTAATCACTATCTGCTTTCATTATTATTGTAGTTACTATCATTCTTTAGACACCTTAAAATCGAATTTCGACTTAATAAAGGCCTCATTTTCATTTAATAATACATTCACGTTTCCTTCGTAAGATGTCGTTAAACACCTAATGCTACGAAATGTATCGTGGTACGTTAGCCAATTGGCTAGAGCTTTCGCCTTTAACTCGGAGCCTCCTGCCCTGAGACGGTTACTGTGTAGACTCTAAACTGTAGAGACAGATTTACGACTAGGTAATGATGAGACTGGAATGCATTGCTCCCTAAAGTAGGATGGAGCACACGGGTAAACTCGAAGCGTCTTCGCATGGACAACCAATGCACCTCGTCCCACATCTTGTTAGATATCTGACCATTCTTCGAAATCAAAGGCGTAACTTTGATCTAAAAAGTGGGCGGGGGTTGTACCGAATTGCGCATCGTTTCCCATTCGAATGTTAAATAATTCTAATGGCGCTGCTTTTGCGCCATGCCTGATGATGATGATGATGATGATGTGGTGGTGGTGGTGGTGGTGGTGGTGGTGGTGGTGGTGGTGGTGGTGGTGGTGGTGGTGGACGGCGGTGGTGGTGGTGGTGATGATGATGACAATAATGATAAATATTATGATAATGATAATGGTAACGAAGATACCATAAAAAATCAAAATTAAAATAACAACAACAATAATAATGGTAATAGTGGCATTGAAGATATCGATGATGATGACGATAACGATGATGATTGAACTCGGTAATTTTGAAAGTCTGTCTGACAGAAAAAAATAATAGTCACTAAATATTAGTAGCCGTAGACAACAGTGCAGGGTATCGACTTTCCTCAACTTACCCTGCTCTTTCCTCACATAACCTTTTCCCTCACAGTTCGTGATCTGGGACTTTCTCTTGACTCCGAGCTTACTTTATCTCAACATGTGAACTCAAGTGCACGGAGTTGTTATTATCAGCTTCGTCAGCTTCGAGTGGTCTCTCGCTCTCTCTCTCATGATGCAGTTGTGGTCCTTGTTCATGCCTTTGTTACTAGTCGAATTGACCATTGTTCCTCACTACTTGCTGGCCTTCCCTTGGTGTTTTGGGGCGACTAGATCGAGTTCTACGCTCGGCTGCTCGGCTTATTGACGGCTTCCTAAGTACTCTCCTGTCTCTGCATATATGCGTGATGTGTTGCATTGGCTGCCTGTGTCTCAGCGGATCTAATATCGCATTGCTGCTCTGGTTTCTCGTTGTGTTCTTGGCTGCGCTCCATCTTACTTGCGTGATCTTTGCCGCCCAGTGTCTGATGTTCCAGCGCGTCGGGTGCTTCGCTCTGCGACGAGGGGTGAGTTCCTTGTTCCACGGACTCGCTTGGCTATAAGGCAGCGCCGTGCTTTCTCGGTTGTTGGCCCTTCCATATGGAATGACCTACCACTTAAGCTCCGTTTTTTTACTTGTAAGCCATCTGACAGGGTTCTACAAGTCCCTCAAGTCTTTTTCTTTAGTCGTGGCTGGGCCGGAGCGCTCCTGAGTAGTTTCTTGAAGGGGCGCTATATAAATGCTCTGAATGAATGAATGAATGAATGAATTAGTAAAAAGTAAAGTCTGATTAGACACCCTAAAATCGTATCTTCTCAAAGCTATAAATAAATGTAGTTGTGTTGCGTTGCGTCTCTCATGGCTGTCGTTCTTAAGATCCAGTAATAAGATGTCGCTAAACCATGGAAACCAATATTGAGAACATTATTATTATTAAACTTGTAATCTATATTCATTACCGATGGATGGATGAATGATGATACTCGGCAATTCTGAGACTAGATGATGATGATGATGACGACGACGACGATGACGACGACGACGACGACGACGACGACGACGACGACCACGACGACGACGACCACGACGACGACGACCACGATGATGGTGATGATGATGATGATGATGATGATACTCGGTAATTCTGAGTCTTGAGGACTCAAATGAAAGTATTTCTGTCAGAAAATAATAATAGTCTCTGCGTATTAGTAAAAAGTAAAGTCTTGATTAGACACCTTAATATTGTATCATCACAAAATTATAAATACTTATGTTACGTTACGTTAAGCTATAAGAGCTGTAATATGCCAAAACAAATCTTTGTCGGCGGCCACGGCCTATGTTGTCATAAGCTGCCGTTAAACTGTGGACACACACACGTTTACCATTGTTGGAAAATTTCAGTGCTCATAAAATCCACTTATAAGATGTCGATAAACAATGCAAGCTAATAACTGAGAATTATGCTAAAAATAATATTGTAAGCTTCATAACTGACGCATGGATGAATGATGATGCTCGGGAATTCTGAGACTAGAAGGTCCTTTCTGCCAGAAAATAATAATGGTCACTATTTCTTTGAGTATTAAAAGTCCCTGCTTTTCATACCTAGAAGAATTAGTAACCAAGTTATTTCAAACAGGGTATGGTACCCTCCAGTCCAAAAAGTATGGGTATGAGAACCCATCGTAGTACCCCAGAACAGTTTAAAGCAATGCCCTCCGATGCCATCGACCTTTTTGCCGCAAGGTGTCGCTAAACTGTCGATCCATCCATTCATATAAACTAAATACTCTGCCACTGTTCATACTCTGGTAGTGCCAGTCCTAAGCCTGGACAAAGGAGGAGGGCGACGCTAGTCATCTTTGCTATGACGTAATGTCGTTGATAAAACAAATTACCATACAGCTAAGATGTTCTTTCTGTTTTTGAGGTCAGCTTATGTAAACGTCAGCCGCAGCCATTTTTAAACGTCAACAATTTTTTAGACTCTGTTTACACACCTTTAAAACGTCTCCAATAGACGGTATATAATCGCTCAGTCGCTCTACACTTCCAACTGTATCCCTTCGGTATCTTATTGTATTGTATTTGAACACTTGTTATAGCGCCCCTACCAGATTTCCCATTCAGAGGCGCTCCCGACTACTGCGCGGACGCTGAATCGGAGTTTCACGCCGAAGCGAATGAGCAATTGCGAGTGAAGGACTTGCCCAGGATCCCTACGCGGCGGTTTTGAGGTGGATTCGAACCCGCAACCCTCCAGCTGCAAGGCACCGAACATACCCCTCCCACCGCGCCCCAGTATATTGTGTTGTATTGTGTTGTATTGTATTGTACTCCACGTTTATATTGCGACCGAGTCACCCGCAGTAAAGATCCGAGAAATTAATCTCTGATAAACCGACCGACCGGGAAGCGACTACCAACCCACTCGGCCACTCAGGATCCCTTATCGTATCATGCAAGACTAGGTCAGATCACACAGATTGGATACGGCAGAAGTAGGTTAAGAATGAAGTTCTGCTGATGATCTGACCTGCGATTGGTTCTCTTCTGGAGAGGTAAGCCGTCGTCGACCACCAATCAGCCAACCAACTGCGCAACTTCTTCCTCCTGAACGAATAACAACGACAGACAAAAAACAATATTAGGAACATTTCGACGGAGTTAGTAATCAACAGGTGAGACAATAAACAGGTAAATTCATTAACATGCACTGCATTTGCAAGCACCGGTTCTAGAAAACAGTTTCAATCGGAGATTGGTCGAAATCATTACTTATTAATGCCCAGAGTTTAACGACATGTTAGGCCTAATCAGGTGAAACGTACATTGATTGAGTGAAATAGCTATTTGTAGTGATGGTTGTGCACTATTTAGAGGTGTCTAAGTGTAGGAAACATTTATAAAAGAATTCAGTGTTAAACGATGTCTTGCGGATATTATTATTATTATCACTTAGAATTTGTGACATCTGCAAAATAGAAGCAATGGCATGGATGCCCAATAGGAGCTGACGAAAC
This sequence comes from Aporrectodea caliginosa, assembly GCA_020284085.1. Taxonomy (NCBI): domain Eukaryota; kingdom Metazoa; phylum Annelida; class Clitellata; order Crassiclitellata; family Lumbricidae; genus Aporrectodea; species Aporrectodea caliginosa. The sequence continues at coordinate 946,676 of JACEVL010000493.1, read as the reverse complement.
TATGTTAAGGTTGCCGGAGATTCATGAACGGAATTACTGATTAGTTCCAGCGTTTTATAGTTTTGAGGGCCGTAAACATATCCATAAATTGTCTAATATTGAACCAAAAAGAGCATTTTATATTATTTATAATGATGGATATTTGCTATTTTATGGTGTCTAAGTATAGTACCAAAACTTTAACAAAATTTCTTTTCAACGACTTACAATCGTCGTTGACGATAATTTATAGTGAGATTTAGTGACTATTTAAAGGTATCTAAGTTCAGCATATAAATTATAAAAGAATTTAGTGTAGAGAGTGACGCTGAAGACAATCTCTTCCCAAATCCCGCCCCGCAATAAGTAAATCTTCCCATCCCCACCCGCATGGCTTGTCCCCATCCCCGCAGGTTTTCCCTCCATTTCCACCCCATCCCCGCAGGACGACATCACATTCCCCGCAAAAGGTTTTCACCAAATAAAATTGACAGTTATTTGTATTGCTGATTGCATTAATAAAACATACGCAAAAAACAGACTATCTTATCGACAGTTTGCATTAACAAAGGCCTGACTATTTCTGACTAGTAGGTTTCAGGAGATAAAAAAATCTACTTTTCAGTTCTCAAGTTCTTAACATCCCCCTGGACTGATTTCAGATTGTACTTGTAGCTTTAAGAATGACATCGTTTATTGGTAATTATCTTTCACCTATCAGAGTCTACTGTACAGTGGATACACTTTCACACTACCTCTAACGAAGATTATGAGATATTTATATATTCTGTTGAAACCAATTTAAAGGTGTCTAAGCAATACTCAAAGTTTACAAGTATACAGTGTTTAACGACATCCTGTGATTGCAAAACCATCGATGCTATCTTAAGGGATTCTGTGCAACTTTTTACAGCAAGGCCTTTGTATGTTATAACTAGCGATTGGATGCATTCCAGCAGTTTAACGACATCTTAGGGCATAAGGGGCAGTTGACGTTTATGGAAAGAGGAGATTTATTAGGAATCTCAAGAGTTACAGTGTTTGAAGCAGAGCTTAAAAATTTTGCAACCCAGCAAGTTTAATATTTTGCTTTGTTTCAGAATGCTATAGGGTAGGCTTATGTTTGCACAGATCACAAAGCAATACTGGTTAATTGCTATTTAACGACTCTGTGTCATAACAAAGATGATTAGCGTCGCCCTCCTTTCTTCTCCAGGCTTGGTTCTGGCACTATCAACGACATCTTATGGCAACAAAGGCCGTTGACGTTGAAAGAAATCATTCTGAACAGTTTTCACCGTTCGTATGACATAATACAGGAGTAGTAGTTCATTTCATTCATTCATTCATTTCAGATATTTATATAGCGCCCCTTCAAGATTTCTACTCAGAGGCGCTCCCGACTACAGCGCGGACACTGAATCGGAGTTTCACGCCGAAGCGCATGAGCAATTGCGAGTGAAGGACTTGCCCAGGGTTCCTACGCGACGGCTTGAAGTGGATTCGAACCCGCAACCCTTCGGCTTCAAGTCACCGAACATACCCCTACACCACCGCGCCCCACAGGTTCTAAGTAGTAGTTGCAGTCTAACGACATTGCTTGATAACAAAGATCTTTAGCGTCACCCTCCTTTCTCCAGGCTTAAGAAGGGCACTACCATACATTGTATTTTGTATTGTATTGTATTGAATTTGAACATTGTTATGTAGGTAGGGTAGTGACGGAGTTAAATCGTATTATGCCTAAGTCCATTTCAAAACGATTTCTTTACGGCGAAATTGTGCAAACGATTTTTGTTATAGCTTCAACTTAATATCGTTTATTTAACGACGCCGTCATATCGACGATGATTGGCGTTTATAGCTTAATATATATTTTCATTTTCCTTATAGCTTCAAGGAAAATGAAAAATATATATAGCTTCATAAATAAACCAACTAAAGGTTTCGAATTAGAACCTGTTAGTATTCGCGCTATTTAGAGTTCAGCGACATCTTGTGACATCGAATTTCGACGATGTTGGTAGAAATGTTTGGTACATTTCTCACTCTTACTACATCCCTACATTCTTACTACAGCACGTATTATTATAAAAGGAAAGATTGGTTTAGATTCACCAGTGTAAAGACAGCGGATAGTGAAGACCTCTTAGTCCTGCACTTTTGTACGACAATGCAACTTTGGTGCGTTTATCCGTCGATGCCTTGTGAATAAGAAATCGGCGATACAGAAGTTATTCTTAATTAATAGTTATAGCACAAAAACTGCCTATTTGTCTTAATGGACTAATCATCTGGATATTGACCCGATTAGGACTTGGTTTTTGGTGTGCCATCGGTTGATGCCTGGTGCATTTAAAACCGGCGCGGCAGAACGCACTGTTATTGGCAGAACAATTTTTGCCATTAGTTTTTGCATCGCTTTATTAAATCTTTGAGCTGGAGATAGGGGGCCCGATAGCGCATTGGATAACATCTGGCGTAGAGAGCAAGAGGTACCGAGTTCGAGCCCGGTTAGGGCGCACATGCTTTGTAGGCTGCTATTAGCGCCGTGTATTGCAGAATGTCTGTTCTGTTAGTCGTTAAGATTTATGTATTATGTGTTTTGCGTTCTTGTGAATTGTTTCAATTGCATAACTGTAAACTGTACCGGATGCGATGTGTCAACCGGATTGTTTCAATAAAGGAAGAATTATTATTATTGTTAGGTTGAATAATTGCTGGTTAACGACACTGTGTCATAAAACAGATGATCTGCGTCCCCCTACTCCTTTGTTGATGCTTTGGACTGGCACTACCACAGGAAGGGTAGTGGTGGAGCTGGAAGGATGGATCCACAGTCGAGTGACATCTTATGAGAGCCTTTGGCCGTTGACGTCGAAGAAATTTATTTATTTACTGCAAGGTTTAACGTTGAATGGTTGGATCCAGGGTTTAACGGCAGCTGATGACAACATAGGCCGTTGCCGCCGACAAAGATTATTTTTGGCATATTATGGCATAATTATGTTATTGTCGTCGTCGTCGTCGTCATCATCATCATAATCATCATCATCGTCGTCGTCGTCATAACCACTACTGCTATTTTTGTTGTTGCTATTGCTTTCGTTACTGTTATTGTTTTTTAGTGATGTTTTATTTTCAGTAAAAGTAGCAGTAGTGTTGTTGGTGGTGGTATTAGTAGCAGTAGCAGTAGTAGAAGTAGCAGCAGCAGCATCAGCAGTGGTGGTAGTGGTAGCAGTAGCAGTAGTATAATTATAGCACCAGGAATTTACCTGTTTTCCAGGTATTTCTGTAGAACCGGTCCTTGATTGGCGATAAAGGATTCGACCAGTTCTTTCGTATGACTGTATTCCTCCGGGGTCAACAGAGGTCGAACGGTATCCAAGTATCTAAAAATAGATTAAAGAAACAGGCGCTATTAAAGATCCTTCGTTTAAGTTACAATCGATAACCGCAGCAGCGACGTCGTTTCAGTGGCGTTTCAACACCTTTTATTAGTTTTTGAATGGTACTATATAAATAAACGGATACGCATAATTTCTTCGTACTTGCATCCATGTAACAAAAGTGCGTGACATCTATAGACGGACGGACGGAAACATACTCACATAAACTCATTCAGAAACGAAAATACACGCGATGTACATTGCTACACACGGGGCTTTTCGCACTGATTAGGCCATAGGCATTATACTGTGAGAAGCGCTTTACAAATCTGTAAATACAGTACAATGCAATACATACATAACACATATATAATAATAATATTCTTTATTGAAACAACCCGGTTGACAAACGCAACCGGTTACAGTGTACAGTTATGCAATTGAAACAATTCACAAGAACACAAATGACAGAAGACACCAATCTTAACTACTAACAGAACAGACAGCCTGCAATACACGGCGCTAATAGCAACCTACAAGGCATGTCCGTCTACGGACTCGAATTCGCTACCTCTCGCTCTCTATGCCAGTGTGTTATCTAATGCGCTATCGGGCCCCTATATATACATACACACATAGAGACAGACAGACTACAGACAGACAGGACAATGGACAAAAGATTACTTACTTACAGGACAAAAGATGACTTACTTATTGCAAGTCTGTTCCAACGTCGGTAGCGGAAGTCCAGGGATGACGTCCTCAAATTCGAAGAGACGGTGAGGTCCTGGTCCAATCAGGAACTTCAGCACCACAGCCCACAGCTGACGTCAGAAAAAATACACCTAATGCGATTAATTCGTTTCCTTTGTGTCTTGACTTAATGCAGTTTGTGTCTATACATCCGAGACTGCGGTTTAGAACTACACTCGCAAAGACGCAATTTAATTATATATAGAGTGTAAATAATCTAACTTATGGGTGTCTAAAGAGAAACATTTTGTTATGCAACGTACGTCATTAAAAAATTGCACAGACGCAATGCAATTAGTTTTTTCTGATCTTTTTCAATTTAATGCAATTCATCGGCTTTTTTCTTTCATTTATTTTTCCTTTTAGTCTTTTCAAACATCACATTTGGTTTCGGGCTTGAAGTCGTGTGTACGACACTGGCAAGCACAGCTAAGCAATACAACGTCGTGGACGTTTCTTAGCATATGTATACGTAGGCCTACTTGTAATTATTGTAAGTAATAACTTTTATAGCGCTGGTTTGCAGTGCACAAGGCATCGACCCATGGGGCACCAAATCAAGGCAAAGTAGGTCATTTACCTAGAAATGGTCATGAAACTCAAACAGGGGAGTACCCTGCGCTGGATAAGACATTGAAATGACACCGTGTGATGTAATGTAAATCTTAGATAGAGAAAGATGTGATGGGTAATGAGGTGATCTGGGTGTTTGAATGGCGAATAGCTGGTTTGAAGGGCGTTGTACATATAGACAAGAGTTACAATTTGTAATGGATGCAGTGAGGAACCTTTAGCCAATAAGTGATTTGAGAACGAGTCATGTGGTGGAGCAACGCAATGGAGTAGGATGTGAATTAGAAATCATTGTATGAATGGATGGATCCAGAGCTTAACAACATATTCTTGCAAAAAGGCCTTTGCTGTCGACAGAATTTAGTCGCTTAATGCAATTTAGAAGCAGTCAAGTGTTTCATTACGTAACTTACACAATCGCTCGACTGCTTTTATTTATAAGTAGAAAAACATATTTAAAAGAGGTGTGTAAATTGTGAACAGTTCTGAATGTTCGTATGGCAAAATACAGCAGGGCTGGTTTTAAGCATGGGCTACATAGGCGCCAGCCCAGGGGCCCATCAGCTTCAATTTTATTTGTTGTGTCCAAAATCATGATTAGTTAGTACAGTGGTAATTCAGAAGCCCACCACTCACATCTAGTCACTAGTCACTCTTGGAATCTGTTCCATAGTCAGATGACACATGCAGGGAAGGAAGTATCGTGGGGGGGGGGGTTGTCCCTCTCGGAGACTGCGTATCAGCAACGGCAAAAAGATCCATTTAAAAAAAGGGCCATCATATTCGGCGCCCATGGGCCCCACAACCCTGAATTCAGCCCTGAATACAGCTCTTGTAGTGGTTATTTTGCCAACAGTTTAGAGCGTTCGGGGCTGTTCCAGAATGCAAAGGCCGTTGACATCGAATGGGTAAAGCGTTTGAACGCATATTACGTTACTTATTTAGCGATTTGGTCAGTTGGCTACTGTTTAAAGACACTTTCTCGTCACAAACACGATTATCGTATGACGTGACCAGCGTTTCCAATCAAGATCTATGTTTCCTGGCTCCTGTCAATGTTTCTATGTTTTTTGGTCCAGAATCTGCCTTTTTCGCGGAAATTTATGCGTGTTAAAAAAGTACGTTTTCAGCAATTTCTATACAATACAATACAAAAGAAAATTTATAGCGCGCTTTAACAAGACAAGTCTTGCACGAGAGCGCGTTTCGCTACATTCTTAGTCATAGTGCAGGTTAAACAGATAAGTTTTTAATTTTGTTGTAAACTGTGCAACAGATATGCACTGTCGAACTGAAGCTGGAAGACGGTTCCATTCTAAGGGTCCTGAGGTAGAGAAAGCACGGTTTCCAAACTTCCGGTTTGTGCGAAGTACGGTGAAATCCCCTCTCGTCGACGATCGGAGTCCTCTAGTATTGAAAAGTGAACATGGCGTGACCATGGATGCCATGTATGAGGGAGAGGTTCCAGAGTGAATGTGGTACATGAGGAGGCAGATTTTGAAGGCGATTCGGGCGCGGATGGGAAGCCAGTGAAGTTGTTGCAGTGTAGGCGTGATGTGATCTCTTGGACCAAGATCTTTAACTAGGCGAGCGGCGGTGTGTAGAACTGAGGATAAGGGTTGCAGTGTCGATGAAGGAAGATCGGATAGGACAAAGTTGCAGTAGTCGAGGCGAGAGATGACGAGAGCTTGGATCAGGATACGGAGGCAGGTTTCATCGAGGCAGCGTTTCACTTGTCGGATTCGGCGAAGGTGGAAATAGCATGCTTTGGCAACAGAAGAGATGTGTTGTGTCATGTTTAGGCTGCTCTCTAGCAGAACACCGAGGTCACGAACGACATCAGATGGTAGAATGGTGCAGTTAGACTCGAGATGAAGAGATTTTATTTGTTTATCATCGTCCGGTCGGCTTCGACGGTCGAACCAAATGAGTTCTGTTTTGGTGGCATTTAGCTTCAGACGCATAGATGCACACCAGGTTTGAATGTCACGGACGCATGCCGCAATTTTTATTTTGATGTTATCAAAGTTTTTGCCAGAGAGTTTTATGTAGAGCTGGGTGTCGTCAGCATATAAGTGGATCATAAGGCCATGATGTGATGCGATGTTGACAATGTTAGAGGTGTACAGTATAAAGAGAAGTGGGCCAAGAATGGAGCCTTGGGGAACACCAAAGAGGATAGAGAAGATTTTGGATGAGCAGCCACCAAGTTTAATACTGTGAGTCCTTGAGGAAAGAAATGAGGCAATCCATTGAATAGCTGAGGCGGTGATACCGAATTGTAGTTGTAGGATTTTGAGGAGAATGGTATGGTCCACGCAATCAAAAGGCATTACTTCAATTTATTTTAAACGTTTTTACAATGTAGACACTCCACCCTCTGCACATCACTAAAACTAAAATTTCTAGTTCGCGAATCACTGGATTACATTTATAAACACAATAATTATTGTTCATGCTGTCGATAAACCGCCGATAATGATCAGTTCTGTGACGAATTACTAGATATCAAAATCGAAACTCAGAAGTAAATAGCGTCGTTAGCAATATTATTAAAGGTGTTTTACGAGAACCTATTATATTCGTATAATATTCCGTATTTTAACGACAAAAGACCCTGAGAGCTACATACACGGGCAGTCTAACGAGCACGTATAAATAATGTTTCGTGCAGCCGATTTAAAGGTGTTTAACGAGATCCTCTTTGCACATCGATTCTTAAACGAACTCGCTACAGAATTTTGCAAATTCTCCTTTTATCCATCATCCACGCGTTCTCACAATCACCTATCTCAGGTGCCCCTATGTATTACCTCGTAGGCTTTCCACGCCTAATTAAAACCTAACCTCATCATGAATTCCTACCCTGATCCATCCATTCCTCACCTTTCCAATCTATTTCGTCCTCTACGAACCTTCTGCCTCCTGCAATCCTTGGTTTCATGCCATGGCAACCAGACATGGATCTTCCCTTTGCATCTCGGAACCTTCCCTCTGACGCGACGCAGCACTCGTGAATAAGATGCTTAGCTTTAACGTAGCGCTTTAGTTATTTTTGAGTTGCAGCATTGGCGGATTTACTATAGGAACAAACGCGGCCATAATTATTGGTTGACAATAAACACCTTAATAATGCATTTATTCCCTGCTATATATAAACTCAGTAGCAATTCTTTCTGTTTTTTTCTTGTTCCCTTTGTTGAGAAAGGAGGATTGCAACGCTATTCACCTGTGTTACGACACAGCTTCTTTAAACATAAACTAACTAACGACATTCGCTAACTTCGCCACTACTCTACCTTTGATTGTGCTAGTCCAAAGCCTACAGAAAGAAGGAGGGCGACGCTATTCACCTGTGTTATGACATAACGTCGTTAAAAAGATACTAACCTAATCAACATTGGTCCTTTAATGCGCATGGACAGAAACACGGATTTATTTAAGGAGAGAAGAAACGAATCAATTGCCTATAACAGTGGTTTTCAACGGAGCGTTAGGCCTACACAGACACAGTGCACTCATTTTCACACGTCCAATTTTCAAGAAATAAATGCAACAATTATACATTCACGTAATAATGCTAAGTATGTTAACACAAAATCAACTCCAGTAAGTCGGACGTGAAACTGGTAAGAATTATGTTCATTGCTCATCTGTTTGTAAATTCAGTTGATGTGTTCTCAGTTTCAAAATAATAAGATCAACAACAAAAACACCATCAACAACAATAACAATGACGACGATGACGACGACGACGATGATGATGATGATGATGATGATGATGAGGATGATGATGATGATGATGATGATGATTGATGATGATGACGATGACGATGATGATAATGATTCTGAATAATTTTTAAGTCACTGTGGGAAACTTTTTACGAAGGGACATAAAAATAATAATAATAACAACAACAACAATAATAACAATAACAATAAAAAATAATAATAACAAAAACAACAACAATAATAATAACAATAACAATAATAGGCCTTGATTAGGCCGTAATCGCTGTGAACGAATATCTTTAAAACACCTTTAAAACGGCATTACCAAGGGCTACATATAAGTCACTTTTTAATCACGGCAATTCGATTTTTGGTCAACTACTGTATTATAAACATAACATTGTTTAATTTGCATGAAATCTTTTTGTCGAGATATAGAAATCATAGACAGAGTGGGATGAACTACGTTATGTTGCAAAAATATTGAATATTAATGAAAAATTGTAAACCTGCGTTTGACACATTTAATGGTGTCGTTCGGACGCTATAAGTTTCTTGAACTCATTAATTGAATTGTACCTTTTCTGTATTTTCGTCAACGGCCTTTGATGTCATAAGACGACGTTAAACTTTGGATAAATTCGGTTCAAAGTTTAACGCTTTGTAAGGTCGACGTCAACCATTAACACAAGATGTCACCAGTGTTATTTTACTTCACAAAATAATTTCTATTTCAGTTTCAGTTCAGTTCGGCTGGGAGTAATTTCCGTTTCAGTTCAGTTTCAGTTCTCAAATAATTTCAGTTCAACTTCAACTTCGAGTTCTTAAATAATTTCAGTTCAAGTTACAGTTCTCAAACAATTTTAGTTCAAGTTACAGTTACAGTTCTTAAATAATCTTACTTCGAGATCAATCAACGTAGTTACTTGAAGTTGAAGGTCTATCAACGTAGTTACACTAGTACACTAGTACAGGATACTAACTACTCACTGCAAAGTGCAGTATTTAATTTCAGACTCTTCACAATACTCAAAATATTCCCAAACTGGACTCTCCCTTTTCCTACCGGACAACAAACGAGCTAAACTTGACGACATTCTCGAAAAGAACCGCTGAACGACAATACTGTGAACGATAATACCGTGATATACCGAGAAATCTCGCGAGATTAACGACTTTCTATTAAGTTCTTAACATAGTCCAACGAAAGACTGGTTCACCGCTAATTTAAGTCAGTATTCAGTAAGTAAATTACTTCATTTCTATAACATATAGTCCAACGAAAGACTGGTTCACCGCTAATTTAAGTCAGTAAGTAAATTACTTCATTTCTATTTTTAGTCATAAATGTGTATAATTTCCGTTCGGATTTTAATTATCGTTACAGTTTTTATTCAGTTCGGCATCATTTATTTCCGTTTCCGTTCAGTTTTCGTTCTTAGAATATTTTCAGTTATCGTTATACTTATCGTTAACGGAATGGATTATTTTCAGTTCGACTTATCGTTTCCGTTAACGAATATAACACTGGATGTCACTGAACACGATTTTATAATGAAATTGTAGAGCCATCCTTAGACACCTCTGAATCGCTTTCAACCTGCCCTGTAAATTCACATTTCGTTCAAACGCTTTGTTCAAACTCCGCCACTGATTGCGCTCCGTCAGTGCCAGTCCCAAGCCTGGATGAAGGAGGGCGATGCTGATGATCTTTGTTATCACACAGTGTCGTTAAACCGAAGCTGCTGTTGCTGCTGCTGCTGCTGCTGCTGCTGCTGCTGCTGCTGCTGCTGCTGCTGCTGCTGCTGCTGCTGCTGCTGCTGCTGCTACTACTACTACGCTATTGTATGTAGATGATTGATTTTGGCTGAGTACAGTAACACATACTAATACAATTGCTACCGCAAATAAAACTACTGTAGCCATTAGAATTGCAATTACATTTCGCCTACCTTAGTCTTCGTTGAGCTCTGTTCGAAAATCCATCGTTTGTAGGTGAGTAAGTAGGCGATCAGCCGCCGCCTCAGAGCCTGTAGGGTGGCCAGCGACCCGAACCCTACCCCGTACCCGATCGCCGAAGCACCGACGAGGGCGGCCACGTGCCCTGTGGGGCCCCGCGCTCCCGTCAGCGAGATGAGGGCCTTTTCGAGGGGCGGCGTGACCAGACGGGCCCCAATGGCTGACCCGATCAATCCAGACAGAGGGCGACTAGCGAGGAGATGAAAGACCCTGGTCGAGGTAGGGAGGGTCGGGTCCTTGACGCCTGGTTTTACCATGTTGGGAGGCGGAGGATGGTGTTGTGCGGTTGAGATGGAGAAGGTGGAGGAGGGGGAGTGAGAGATGCGGAGTCTATGAGAGGATGGATGGAGTGAGAGACGGATCGTTTCCAGGGGAACGCAATGTCAATCTACAAAAACATGAATGTTAAATTCATTAGGTAGCTAGATGGACAGACAGTCCTATATCTAATCAGACAGACACATAGGTAGGCAGACAGGCAGACAATCAGACATGCATACATGTACATACAGGCAGACATAAAGGCAAGTGACAGACATACAGACAGACAGATACACACAAAATACAGATATAGACAGACAGATTATAAGAGACACATCCATAGACACACAGAAAGACAGACAGACAGGCAGACAGACAAACACACAGATACGCACAAAATTGGAGACCTAGACAGATTTAGAGAGACAAGCAGTGACACACAGAGAAAGACATTTGATCCAACGATTATTATAGCGCCATCGTATCAATGCACAAGGTGCACTGCTCTTCCCTTAAAAGTTGGATGGGTTCTATGTGTTTGCGTAGGCCCGTCTCTGGTGATTCTTCCAGCTTTCTGTGCATTTTGATAGCCAGAGCGCTCTCTTTACTCACCTTTATAACGGCATCTAATATGCTATAAAGTCGTAATACAACGTTGTTATGACAAAATGAACAATAATAATAATAATAATATTATTATTATTGTTATGACAAATGTTGTTATGACAAAATGAACAATTTTTATTATAGTGTTTTTGTTAGATACATGAACATTTTAAAAGAATACCTTAATAAATTATAATACATGTATGCTTTGTTAGTTAATGAAATTTGTCAGGACATAATGATCACAGACAGTATGAGATGAACTACTTTATGTTGCAAAAATATTGAATATTATTGAAATTGTAAAGCTCAGTTTGACACCTTTAATGGTGTCGTTCGGATGCTATAAGTTTCTGGTTCTGATTGTATTGTATATTTTCTGCATTGTCGTCAACGGCCTTTGATGTCATAAGACGACGTTAAACTGTGGTGAAATAAATAAAATTATGCCAAAATGATTTCAGTCGACGGCAACGGCAATTGTTGTGATAAGCTGTCGCTAAACTATGGATCCATCCATCTGTTCAGAGAGCTCGCATTAGACACCTCTAAAAAGTTGTGAACCAATGCTTAATTTAATGAGAATGGGATACAGTGGTTTAATTTTTGGCTACAACAGAAGTAGCGAATCCATAAGTAAGGCAACGTCTACGTCAGCGGTTTGGCGACCATAAATGCCGTTAAAAAAGAAACAGTCGTTCAAAACCATAGTTTAACTAGTGATGTAGTCTTTTCGTGCATAGCGCTGCTTACTGATGAGTCAGCTCATAATGAGTAAGTATATTCTTTATTTAACCGGTTGGGTGGGCCCGATAGCGCATTGGATAACACGCTGGCACACAGACCGAGAGGTACCGAGTTCGAGCCCATGTTGGGCGGATATGCTTTGTAGGCTGCTATTAGCGCCGTTGTATTGCAGGCTGTCTGTTCTGTTAGTAGTTAAGATTTAAATATTATTGCATAACATGTAAATGTACAGCGCAGTGCGTTTGTCAGGCGCTTCAATAAAGAAAAGATTATTATTATTAGAAGAGCCGCACTCCGGTGTAAAAACATCATAGGACAAACATAAAATCAATAGCAGTACAGCAATCTTCCTAAAAATGTTTTTCTCATTATTATTATTGTCGATAAGAGTCAAGACCCTGTCATGAGACCGTTGGCGAAGGGCATAAGTAGTTGATTTCCTTGGTGGGAGCAACTTATGGTAAACATGCCCCGGATTGTTTAGAAAATAGAAATCCAATATGTCAGGGACACCAAAATTCACGCTACATGTAGAGTGGGTAAACAAGTTGAATTGTAATCATCCTGCGTAATTGTCAGTTTGAAATAATAAAGAAAATTATGATTATGATTGATGATTGATTGATGATTGATTGATGATTGATTGATTGATTGATGATTTCGACCTCACCAGCCATAGCAAACGCAGGATATCGCTTAATAATATATGAATATAGGTAAAATTGTTGATCCCTCTCAAATGTTAACTTCCCACAATCCTTACTCTGGAACTGCCAGTCCCTTGCCTGTAGAAAGGAGGAGGGCGACGTCAACGTCTCTGGCAGCTAAAAGATGTCGTTAAGTCTAAGCAAACTACGACTCTGCTTAGACACCGTTAAATCGAGTCTTTCGGATGCTATAAATACCTCAGCGTAGGTGAATTAGTAATGACATGGCTTACTGGGGAGGTGCCGAAGATAGTGGTGGGAACGGTAGGACTGGAACAAGTAAATTCCTATGTATATATCATTCTGTTGAGTAGGGTCACAACAGATGCGAATTGCGCGAGAGAAGTGAAAGCAAGACTGGCCATGGGAATGACGGTTATGGTAAAATGGCGATGTGACATAACATTCATTCATTCATTCATTCATTTCAGGAATTTATATAGCGCCTCTTGAAGAAGCCTATTCAGAGGCGCTCCCAGTCCAACCACGGTGATACAAGTAGCCTAAGTCTTAAGGAGCCTGTAGAACATGACGTGGTATATTCTCAAATAGCTTACGATTCATTCAGAATTACAACCATTTGTTGTTTGGTTATTTACATCTTGACAACACTGTGTCATGACAAAGATGATTATTGTCGCTCTGATCCTTTCGCCAGTCCCAAGCACGGAGAGAGTAGGAGGGCGACGATAATAATCTTCGGGACAACATGGCCGATTGGTTAGAGGGCCAGTTAACCTTGTAAAGCAAAGTATGGGTTCGATCCTCCGCCTCTGAAACGGTTACTGTGTAGGAACCTTGAGCAAGTCCTTCACTCACCATTGCTCAGCGCCATCGATTGATGCTTGGTCAACGACGACGACAACGACGACGACGACAATGATGATGATGATAAAATAAAAAAACAATAATAAATGTTTCATGCTCAGTTTACACGAGTTAATGAATATGTAATGTAATTAGTAATTTATGTACCACCGCTCACAGCCGAGGCCATTCAGTAGCGATCCGAATAGTAGGCCTATATGTATATAATCATAGTATAAATAGTATGAATAGTATAGTAATATTTAGCTCTTCTTAGACACCTTAAAATCATTTCTCTCCCACTGTATAAATTCCTCATTTTCGTTAAATCGGTTAGATTCTCGTTAACAAACAGCGGCTAATGTCAGACTCTTGTAGCAGCTAGATGTCCCTAAACACCTAATGCTACGAATTGTAAAGTGGTAGGCCTACACGATAGCTTCTTGGATAGAGCGCTCGCCTTGTAACGCGCAGAGTACGGGTTCGATCCCTCTCCTCTGAGACGGTTACTGTGTAGGAACCTAGAGCAAGTCCTTCACTCATAATTGCTTAGTGCCATCGATCGATGCTTAGTCATTATATAGTGGCGCTTAATAAATTCATAACGATAATCGATTGTGAACCTGTAGCGTCCTACCTGGAACGAATACCTGACATCGACTGTCGCAGTCTTTCGGCGATCGACCGACTGAGGGTCCCATAGAAAGACCTAAGGACCCAAAGTACCAAAGGACCAAAGGGCCAATTATTGATTCGTTCACCGCTAATTCCAATCGCTTGTCCGAATTACTGACCCTGTTATAGACATCTAGCTATCAGCTCAGTTCACTCTCAACTTAGTTCGTATAGTATGACACGATGTCTGGTGACATTTAGACACTAGTCCGGCCAAACAAATGAGGTATGCGTACAAATGATGTCCCAGCACACGTCAAAATCGGTTTTACTATAGATACATTAGACAGATAAATAAACACATAAATAAAAAATTTCAAACATGCACGGATACATGTATGCATACAGTGCACAGTGGCGTAGCTATCATGTGTGCAGGGCGTGCAAGTCACACGGGCCGACGACCTCCAGGGGTCAACATAATATAGAGATAGATTATTGATCTGGCCTGATTCAGATTGCTGTTTATTTGGTGACAGATGTAGTTGTTGTCAACACACTTGCATTGCTTCCTTACTGCCAGCCAACGTACTGAATAATGAAATCCGTTTGCCTTATTAGAATTATTATTATTATTATTATATTATTATTATTATTATTATTATTATTATTATTATTATTATTATTATTATTATTATTATTATTATTATTATTATTATTATTATTATTATTATTATTATTATTATTATTATTATTATTATTATTATTATTATTATTATTATTATTATTATTATTATTATTATTATTATTATTATTATTATTATTATTATTATTATTATTATTATTATTATTATTATTATTATTATTATTATTATTATTATTATTATTATTATTATTATTATTATTATTATTATTATTATTATTATTATTATTATTATTATTATTATTATTATTATTATTATTATTATTATTATTATTATTATTATTATTATTATGTATAAAATCATGCTCAGTGTAGACACCTTTAAATCGGGTATTTCTGCCCCTATAAGTAAAGCATTTTAGTACAATTTCGAACAAGTCCAGTATCTCGCATTGGGAGTTCCTCTGATTGGTGAGCGCTGCGATAGGCGCTTTACAAATAATATTATATAGATAAAATACAATTCCAAAAGCTATCGACATATAATATGGATAAGCCGAGAGAATATTGGCTAGTACTATTTGTATGCATGAGATCATAAATATATAGCGCCCTATACGAACCAAACAGAATCAATGCTTATACTCTGCCATCTGTCAATCATCTGTGTCTGTACAGTTAGACAAGTTTCTCTGTGTTTAGAGGACACACACAGATTGTGACGGTCGCTGATAACAACAATACAAAGTTTGGATTCGTCACTGACCGGCCATGATATGTGTGTCTGTATCTATGTATGCGTGTCATACTATTAGACAAATAATTAGTCGTCTGAAAGCGACCGCAGCTCCTGATCACAGAGAGTGCACGTGAACCAAAGAAGTCACACCACAACATTTACGTGAACGCACACACGCACCAGAAAGGAAGCGCTTATATATGTACAAACATTCACACGCACGCGCAAACACACACACACACAAACAAACACACACACAAACACACACACACACACACACACACAAACAAACACTCACACATACACACACACACACACACACACACACACACACACACACGACGCTATACATGATTCGTTCATATAATTATACTCATGGACAAACATGCATGCAGATGAATAAAGACGGTTAATAAAAATAATATGAATGGCCATTTACATAAATATAGATATAAATATATAATATAAATGTATATACATATGTTTGCATGTCGTTATATATGTAACTACAAAATAATATAATTATATAGAGAAGTATAATGCATATAGGGATAGATAATTGCCTATGAAGGTCCTGTAGGCATTTTCGGTAGTGCACCCACCGCCGTCCCACTACGAGCACGCTCTGTGCCCGATGTTTATCATGGAGACGATGCATGAGGGCTTGGACTATGACAAGGCCTCCCACTGATTAAATAGACTGAATGACAAATCTACCATCACATGATAAACGAATTATTGTGTTGTTCTCATTAAGGACTAGCGTTCCAGATTCTACACCGAAAGTTCAAACTACGTTTACTCGCACTCCTACACCAATAATTATACTGCGCGGCTGCAGTCTACTGATTAGTGCACTGGACTTTTGATCGAGAGGTCGGGGGTCAAATCTCCGACAGGGCAGAAATTTGATTCTAGATTTCGACTTCACCTGAGTGACATTGTAATCTGATTATTATAATCTAATAACTTCTATAGCGCAATTACTTTAATCCACAAGGTATCTATCACAATGAGTTAAAGAGGTACGGTCGAAACCAACAGCTATAATGAGTACCCTGACCGTACACTATCTTTGAGAAGATCAGACGGCGAGGGAGCATACAGCCCACCTGTCCTAATACGCCGAGGCTAAGAAAATGAAGTCGCTTACATTTCATGGCATTGAGACTCTCGGGGTGAGCTGAAGGACTGCTTGTTTTGTTCGATTGGTTGCTGATTAACGACGCTGTCAGAACAAGAATGATTAACGTCCCCTCTCCAGGCTTTGGACTGGCACTACAGTAACTGGCTATCACGAATTAGTAGCATCCAGTGACTATTAAGATAACAATTAGGGTACGTGGATGGATCCTCAGTTTACGGGCAGCTTATGGCAACAAAGGCCGTTTCCGCCGACAAAGATTAGTTTTGGCATATTACAGCTCTATTTATTTACGCGATTCTTTATAATATTATCCTTCTTATAATTATAGGGTACGTTTACACGACTTCTTACACTTATAGAGCAAATGTGAGAAGTGAAAAAGGTGTGTAAATAATTGCTCATTTTCCACACACAGATAGAACATAACGTCCCTTAGGCCTATTTTATAGACCCGTGCCTAACTATGGGCTATAGGTTCAGCGGGAAAACTCGTTGCCGAAACGGGAACGCAGCAGAAACAGCAGAAATACGAAACCTTACCTGATATTGGTCAAAACGTCCAACACTTCCGAGCACTAAAATCATTTTGAAAATCTTCCAGGTCACACCACCTTCTATTTCTCGCCCCATACCGAATCTGTTTAGTGCACCTGACCTTACCCATCCAAGCACGTGGTGGGTGAGGCCTATTATAGGCCACGGCCCATAGGCTGCTTAGGCTGTTTAGCATCAACGCAGAGCTGCTGGTCATCCCACTTTAGGCCACTTAAGGTGTCATGACGCTGCATGTATACATACAGCTTGGCAAGCTATGCGTGTGAGTCATTGCTTCATCAACGGTTGTGTGTCACGCGCTTATACTCAGATGGGTAAGTACCGACGAATATGGGTTACAGCTGTTATAAATATTATGATATTATGTAGGCCTACACGTTTTAATGTAGCAACCGTTTTTCCTCGACTACGCACATTTTTATTTAAGTCTAATGTGAAGAGCTGCTTAGACACCTTTAAATGGGTCATCTCATAACCTATAATTCATGATTCCAATCCAATCAGTTAACTCCGCCACTGTTTGCTTTCTGACAGTGCCAGTCTCAAGCCTTGGTAAAGGAGGAGGGCGACGCTAATGGTCTTCGTTATCACAGTGTCGTTAAACTGAAACTACTGTCAGTGCCAGTAGAGCTGCAATATTATGCCAAAATAATCTTTGTCGACGGCAACGGCCAATGTTGTCATAAGCTGTCGTTAAACCCTGCATCCATCAGTGCCAGTCCCAAGCCTGGATAAAGGAGGAGGGCGACGCTGATGATGTTTGTTATCACAGTGTCGTTAAACTGATACTACTAACTGGCACTGCACGTCTGTGCCCTAATGCCACGCAGTGTCAATCGCAAGCCTGAATGATTCTGGTTAACACAGTATCGTTAAACTGACACTACTGCTGTTGCTATACTACTACTGCTGCTGTTGTTGCTGCTGCTACTACTACTACTACTGGTGTTGCTGGTGGTGGTGTTGCTGCTGCTGCTGCTGCTGCTGCTGCTGCTGCTGCTGCTGCTGCTACTACTACTACTACTACTACTAGTACTACTACTACTACTACTACTACTATATAGGTTTTATAACCACACATTTCGGAATTGTGGGCTGGAGTTGGAATTTTAGAATCGTCTTTATTGTCATCTTGTGCTATGACACGGTCATGGGCACGGGTAAAAGGGTATAAAGTCCTAGAGGCTAAATTACACTGTTCACACTTCAAATTAATTGACCATTTGCAACTAAAACCAAAATTTTCTAAAAATTAAGTTGACTCTCATGAAAGCACAAAGCCATAAAGTCCAGAAATTGTAACATTCCTTGATTTCGTTGTTCACGGTTTTTGTCTGATAAAACCTTTTGTATTGTTGAACAAAACATTTATTTATCAAGTCATTTAATTTTCATAGCAATTTTTTCTAAAACCAGTAGATTTGAGTTGCACTGGGTTTAACCACTTTTCTCATATATTACTGACTTGTTGTCAGTTGGAGTTTATTTCACGGTCGCAATAACAATGCCAAAAGTAGGCTACATCCAAAGACAGTACAAGGACAATAGTACAAGAAATAAAGTCGAAATAAAAATGCCAAAAGTATATCCAAAGATTATACAAGGACAATATTACAAGAAATAAAAAAAGTAGGAGTTTTTAAGTAACAAATGCTTTTAAAGAAAAATACGGTACAGTGCCAATAGAAAAAGGCAACAAAAAGTAGTCATACATTCACTGTTCATCTGAAGCGTAAATGTAGCCAGCTCGGTTGAAGACACCTTAAAACAATACACATTTAAACTTTCGCTTTGGTTTCGGCTCTGGTTTCGGCTCTGCTTTCAGCTGTTGACAAAATACTGCTCGAATCGCCTCCTCGAAAACTGTCCTCAGGTCCTCTTGAGTCTTTGCTGAGCATTCCAAGTATTTGACAGCCTTGATCTCCTCAGCCATTGCCAAACCCTGCACGTTCAAAAAAGTATTCTATCAGAACTTTGAATTCTAAACGATTCACTTTTCATTAAACAATGTATTTAAATCTTAGATTTTTTATATGACGAAAAGAACTTTGACTTTAAACGTCGATGACTATGCTTGTAGAATATTATAACAACATTGAATGTATAAACGATTAGAATTGCATATAATAACGGTGGTGTATACAAGACTCTTTTGAGGAAGTTAGAACACAAATATCTAGATGACTGAAGTGAAATAAATTCTAATAAGTTCCGGTAGACTGGTGATCAACCAAAAATACACAGGAGCAATCCTGGAGCTAACTCCGATATGCAGCCATGGCTTTGAAACGTTAGCAATTTCCATTTTCGGAATTTCGGCTACTGAACATGGGTGACCACTTGTTTACCCTGCCACTGACAGCGTACATTCAGGGCACTTATTTTATAGCTTACTACCCTATGGGCCACACATGTAGCAGAAACCTCAACAGATCTTGTTGTCCTGGAGGACATTTGAACTCCTACCTATCCACTGAAACTCCACCAAGCTAATCACAAGACAATTACAGTATGTGGAACATGAAATTCAAATAATTGAGAACAGGTTCCCACCTGGTCATAGGTGATCGGCGATAGCTCCTTCTCCGCAAGCTTTTGAATGCAATCTTTGTCTTCTCGCAAATCAAGCTTTGTCCCCACAAGAAAAATTGGAATTTTTCCAATTGAAGGACAGTGATCACGTACTTCTGGGTACCACTAAAACATTTAATCAAAACACGATATTGATAAATAATACTAACGGCATTGCACAAATTTACTATTACAAATAGGCCTATAGCAATCAGATAACTACCAACACCTAACAGTTTATGCACTTATAAACAATAGCTTACTTCCCTATGGGCCAATTCCACCATGGATAATTTAACAAGCCTAAGCTGAACACTTGAAGTTATTACGTCAAATCTGTGACAATTGTCACCATAGTATTACGTCTAAGCCTAGGGAAAATGTTTGGCAATGGCAGACCTTTTCTCTGACACTTTCCAAGGAAGATGGATCGTCGATAGCAAAACATATAAGAAAAACATCCTGCCAAAAAACAGTTTTCAATCTAGTCAGTTGTTGAAACATAAACTTAAAATACAAAATACATTGCAGTAACATCGTTTCAAAATTTGTCTACAATAATGTTAACGTCCGTCTTTTAAATACAAATACACTATATTCCAAAATATAAGCAGGTACGTTGTTCTCTCTTGAAGAGAGAAGATCACAGTAATGCATTACGTCTACTTAAATTTCAAACTGCTGGACAGAGCGACATTTTTAGAACCAATGTTACAAAGCTATAATGCAGCCCTGTTTGAGGAGTACACTCATTAAACTATATCACAGTTAAGTAATTGTTACTAAGTATTTTCGTTATTTAGATTTATCACACATTAAGACCCAATGTCCGTTTTAGATCATCACACACAAATGCAGAAAAATAATATTATTCATTTTATACAATGGTTTAGTTTACCATATTCTGACGCTCATGAAATAAAATAAACAACAATTCAAAACTTATCACAAGACCTAGCACCACATTGTACCAAATTACTTAGCATCGCTAAGCAAAATTCAAGAAAAGATACAAAAAGTACAACTTAAGTAAATTAATTTGAATATAGTTCCGAAAGAAACACTTGCTGTCTGTGGATAGAACAAAACACGGGAATCATCGTAACGTTCGTTACCAGCTGTATCCCAAAGACCGAGATTAACCGGTCGATCATCGACCGACTTTTCTATTGAAAACATGCCACCTCCGATAGTAGAAAAACACCTACAGCAGACATCAACCCAGTATTTAAACAGTATCATGCATCTCAACATATTAAACTCCGCCACTGTTCGCTTTCTGACAGTACCAGTCCCAAGTCTGAGATTTAAAGGAGGAGGGCGACGCTAATGGTCTTTGTTACCACACATCTAGTCGTTAAACAGTAAAACACACACACTCAACATATTAAAGAAATTATATCCATGTTTGCAAAATCGATATTACAACTCTCAAAGCTTGTCTTTGGCTTTGCATCAGCCAGCAGCTGGCTAAGTAAGATATGGCTGCCCTTGCTACCGCCTTTCCTTATTTTGTCTTCTCCTCTGTGACCTTGGTGTTACTCTGGATCAGGAGCTCACCTTTGCTCCTCACATTCACTCCCTCAGCCGTGCTTGCTATTATCAACTGCGCCAACTACGCACTATCGCTCGCTCGCTAAGTCCTACCGCTACTGCTACCCTTGTCCATTCTTTTGTTGCCATCAGGCTGTACTACTGCTGCTCTCTCTATGCTGGCATCCCGGCTACCCGACTGAACTGTCTAACGCTCTGCAACCCGCCTTATTGGCCGCATACCCAAATTCGACCACATCTCCAGCTATATGCGCGACATTCTTCATTGGCTTCCCCTTAGGCAGCGAATCGAATATAGGATAGCTGCCTTAGTTTGGCGCTGCCTTCTAGGCCTCGATCCTGCCTGTACCTTACTGAGCTCTGTAGCCCCAGCCTCAGTGCTCGGGGCTCGCGCTCCCTCCGTTCGGCTGAACATGGTCTTCTCTCTGTCCCTTTTGCTCGCACCTCCACCAGGCAGAGCCGTGCCTTCTCTGTGGTTGGCCCCTCGACCTGGAATGGCCTCCCTCTGGCACTCCGCTCCCTTCCTAGAACCCCTTCTCAGGCATCCTCTCTCAACTTAAAATGGTCTTATTTGGCCGCGCTGGGGCTGGGAGCGCCTCTGAGTAGTTCCCTCGAAGAAGCGCTATATAAATTCAAGTAATGAATGAATGAATGATTGAAAATCAGACATTCTACTGCATTGCAACGCAAATTGCCACACTAAACTTTAAACCAAATAGAATCTTTTACTCACTGTTCAGGATATTTATTGGTTGTGTAACTTATCAGTAGACATGACTTCCCAACAAAACTGTAAACAAAAGTAGCATCTCCTTTAAATCATAAAAATAAGACAAAATTTAAAAAACTATTCCACACGTCATCCAGGCTATACACCTCATCAGGCTGCTCTCTGTCAGCCATCCCTTTTTGAGACCATCAACTGTACCTTGCGTGTAAGATAACGGTGCACTGTGAATCTCTTAAGATAGCGCATTGCATAACATCTGGCACAGAGAGCGAGAGGTACCGAGTTCGATGTCCCGTAGGACGGACATGCTTTGTAGGCTGCTATTAGCGCTGTGTATTGCAGGCTGTCTGTTCTGTTAGTAGTTAAGATTTATGTCTTCTGTCATTTGTGTTCTTGTGAATTGTTTCAATTGCATAACTGTACACTGCAACCGGTTGCGGTTTGTCAACCGGATTGTTTCAATAAAGAAAATATTAAAAATTATGTATCGAAAGGTTACGATGAGAGTTATTTGAACCTAATGGTAATAATCTCTGACCACTAAAAGAGCAACTGCAACTGAATTATTCTTAGGGCAAATCTTGATTTGATTGCCAACAGTTCGTTACATCCAAGATGTACAAACAGCCACGCAAAACAAGGAGAAGTTATTAATGCGGCGGGAAGTTTTTAGCACGTTTTTAATGACGACACTGACCATAACCCTGACCCTATAGCCGACCCTCACGACGCCTAATCTGACCCTAAACGACCATAACGACGCACCAATATATAGGACAGTAGTTCGATTAACTAAAATGATTTGTTTGCTTAAATGGAAGCTGGATTGATGACAGTTATCGTGGACAATGGCAGACTGCCTCCTTTACACCATGCTACTTACCAACGAAGTCAAAACGAAGTCAAAGAGGTCATCTTCGGGATGATGGACGGAAAGGGTGTTAGAGGAAGGCCGTGCAGGGAATGGCTGGATGACGTCGCGGACTGGAACGGAATGGAAATCCACAAACTTCCCAGAATGGCGCAGGAGAGAGACAAATAGAGATGGATGGTGAAACATGCGATTGACACCAACGAGCACTGAACCCATGGACCGCGATGATGATGTGATGACTTTCCAACGAAAAGTGTGTCATTCAATACATTAAAATAATTTGGCAACGAAAACAACGGTTAAAACATCCTTCCACCAGTTTCCCCAACCGTATTGTCTGATTGAGTAGCCGTCCGACAGCTTACTTACGTACTTAATCGTCGCTGATATGAAAGCGTCTTTAAACACCCGTTAGCCTAATTATAGGCCTAGCTAGGTCTAGTCTAAGCGGATTCTTCACGTTGCGTTAAAGTTGCCGCAATTGTCATCCAGTCAAGATAACTTACGAGTCTCCGACAACGACGCACTTGATGGCTTCGGCTTCCATGACACCTAACACTGTAACAATGAGTTTAGTAGTAAAACTATCGTAAATTATAAAATTATGTTTTTATAACTTCGTAAACCATAGGCGCCTACTATGTCCTTATCGAAATTCGTTTACATACTTTCGTAATTGTTCAGAAGCCACGCCTCCTTCGTCTGTGTCACTGAGTCCCACTGAGCAATTTAGTCTGCCACGATGCCAAGGCCTTGGCACGATGCCAACAGTGGAAACGCAGAATAGGCCTATCTGATGAGCGTTTATAGATAGAAATATTCTTTATTGAAACCAACTGCATACCACACTTTGGTGTACAAAAACTGAAGCATATCAATAACGTTAAAGATGATTAAACTATACAATTCATCATTATGTTCCATAATTATTAATAGTCTACAAATAGATTATCAATAACCCGTTACCCATTAAGCTAAATTTATTCATAATTATAGCCTAACGTCTCTATATCCATTATCACTCATGTTAGCATTTCTGCGTTTTTGTCAGATTGTTTTTATCAATTAAACGAATATACTATCTTATGATGAAGGTTTGTCCAATCAATCTATTAGCGCTTGGGATTTCTCGGTCGTGTGTTCTTGCGCGTAGAAAATCCTCTGTCTGCTTGATTGGTGGGAGTCAGGGCCGGATTAACAAATGTGGTGGCCCTGTTCAGTAAAACTGTGGGGGCCCATGCACTGCATGCAGCCCCACAGAATCACAAGAAAAGGACATATAAAACATGTTATATTTAACGAATCAACATTCTTTTATCATTAATTCGGGCCTTCTTTCTTTTTGTTCAATTTTAGTAGGGTTTATAATTAACCAGTATAGTGTTAAAGAATTTAACAATATTAGAGTGACTCATGGTAACAGAATATTACAAATTACAATTGCAGGCTTACCCTAATACAGAAAATAAAAATAGGCTAACAATAATTATAGTCTTAATTGATTGGTCACAGACTCACAGTGTTTGCAGTTTACATTTTGTAGCAGAACTAACAGTTAGAGAGTTAAGAGCAACAACAAACTATGAGTTGACAATCAATAGGCTATCGCTCAAACTGTCATGGAATTTAGCCGACACGCCTACTTTGCGAGCCTTTTGGCTTGCAAATTCATCAGTTAGGCTACGTCGTCAAAATGTGGTTCAGGTTCAGGAGAATCCGACAGCTTCGCTCTACTCTTGACTCACCATAACTGAAAACATTGATACAGACTTATTCTAACACGACTTGACTACTGCAACTCGGTACTCTATGGTCTCCCTGAATGCACACTGCTACCTTTAACTTGAATACCGCATCAGGCTGCAAGACTGTGTCTTGGACTAACTTACCGAGACTATATCACATCTGCTCTTCGTTTTCTACGCTGGCTTCCTGTCTGTGAGAGTGTCCGCTTCAAGCTAGCACTCCTCATGTACAGAGCACACGCAGTTCATCTGCATTTCTACTTATATTCCATGGTCACATCTTGCAACTCTGTTAAAGGCCGTTCCTCTCTTCGATCAGCATCTGCTGGAAAGTAGCTAAGTACACGTCTTGTCATAGTTGCCGGTCTGGAACTATCTACCACCTACATGTATGTTCGCACTAAACTGAAAACTTGCCTCTTCCAGTCTACCTACGGTTCTTAATGGTTGCCCGGCTTCAATGTGCACTTCTGAATGTTTTAAGCAATGTACTGTATTGTATGTTACTTTCGATGCTCAGAAATGCCAATTAAACTAACCAGTCTGTGTCTTCCGACTTTGACGCTGTCAGTCTGTTTTTAATCAATTTGGGTCTTGGGTTCTCTGCTGCAGTTTGTCACCGTCAAAACAAGATATAATTATTTGCAGTGGTTTCTCAACATTTGGAAAGGTGTCCTTGAGTCTCGTTTTTGTAATTAACCGGTAAAGGATGTTTCTGTTCATGAGCAAGTGACTTTGCTAGGCCAGCAAACTGAATCATTTCGTTTTCGGCTGATCTTGAGATGTAGGCCTATCTGCCTGATAATGGAAACTTTAATAGGAACCCACACAAGTGCAAAAGTTGCGTTTTGTGTATATTAAAATGAGCAGTTTCGAATAATTTATTCTGAGTTTTGTGCTCATTACTATTAGGCTTAATAAATAACAATAATTATAAAATATTGAAAAAAATTCTTTTTCATGTGTGGGGGCCCCTCAAGTGTGGGGGCCCCTGTTCGGCCGAACATGTTGAACATGCCTTAATCCGCCTCTGGTGGGAGTAGGTCATACAAGACATGTCCCGGATTTCTCCTAATGACTGAGAAAAGGCGGGTATCTGCTGTGTGAAATAGATGATCAAATGAGAATATAACACCCCTCCTCTGGGATTCAGCGCGCCTTAACGTGCTGGAGTCATGGAGCTTCTACCCGTAAACCCTTTAGGCCCTATATAAGCAGGGATGGGCAGATTACTCTGGAAAATGTAATTGAATTACAAATTACAAATTACTTTGGGACATGAAATGTAATTTTGAATTACAAAATACATGGGAAATGTAATTGAATTACAAATTAACAAATTACAAATTGCGCAATTTCGAGTAATTTCAATTACGTAATTTCAATTACTGCCCATCCCTGTATATAAGTACTTATGTATGTACACCAGTGCTGTCCAACCCGCGGCCCGCGGGCCGCATGCGGCCCGCCGGCAGATTCTTAGTGGCCCGCCACAGCTCGCTAAATATTTGCAATTTCTGTTAAAATGAAGTGAAAGACAGTCACTGGCCTACTTGCATTGCTATTCGTTCGTAACTGGCTTATCATTTGACAATGTGTACACAAAATCCAGTTCCCAAGACGCATTCATTATGATAACTCCATAATTAATTATAATACAGTTAATAATTTTCAATAAATTTTAGTCGCTGCTTTTGAGTTGACTGGTGCGGCCCTCGGCTTCAAAAATTACTTCTTCGGTGGCCCGCAGGGTCAAAAAGGTTGGACAGCACTGATGTACACCATCGCACCCTATAGTGTTTCACTGGCATGTCGATCACACAATTATAATTATGGTCCCTGTAGAAACGCTCATGTAGCCCGAAAATTCTAACAGATCAGCTCTAGCTGCCTTACGATTAATTAAATGGTCCTGACGTACGTAAGTAAGAATATTCTTTATTGAGAAGCACTAGCAAACGCACAGCACTGTACATAATTGAATGGGATAAGTTATTTTATATCAGGGGAATCTAGAGGAGGAAGAGTTAGGGCTAGTCATACAGGACAAATGAAGAACTTAAATAAACTGATCTAGGGAACCTTATTTGTATAGTATCCTGGCACGGAAGCATTTCTGAGATAGGTTGTCAAACCCGGGCAGCTCACGGTTATGGGATAGGGGCCGCAGGGAGTAGCGAGTTTTCTGGATCGGTAGAAACAATGAATCCAACACATAATAATGATTGTGCAGAATACAGGCAGAGTCTGGTATATCCGCATTAATGTAAGTAAGTAAGAATATTCTTTTTTGACTATCAGCATGCGCACAGTAGCTTACAGAAAAATAAATAATACGCACATTTATGCAAAGTCATATAACATTCTCATAATAAAACTTATTTTTGCAATGGCATCAATTCTGAGCAGGGCGAGATCATGTGGCCTGGGTCGCGTATGATATGGACTGACCTCACGGGGAGGGAGGAGGTCATGAAGGACGTGACAAGGATTTAAGAGAATTGAATGGAAAAGAGTAGAATCAGATCTAGAACAGTGTTTGTCAAAACTAGGAAAATCGGCAGGGAGGAAGCCTGAACGGGTCAATTTTTTCAGAATACCGTTAAGGCGTTTACGTTCCCTTACAGTGGCAAATACCCACCAAACAGAGAGGAGGCATAAAGTAGCCGTACGAGGGTAGTAGCTCCAACAGCGTCAAAAAGACGTTGACCGTGGAGACCATGGGCGACCAAAACACGTAGCGCGAACATGGATTGTCGGGCTTAGCAGCATATTTTGTCAATGTGCCCCATCAGAGATGGTGATACCCAAAATAACCATCTCCTGGACCCGCTCGATGCCAGGGATGAGAGGAGGGAGGGCAATAGGTTTGGACCTCGGCATTGTTGCAAATAGTCTAAAAAAAGAAGAAGATAGAGGTAAGTACCTTTGGCGCACCAACCTCCGGATAATTTCCTCAAAGGGCCTCCCGCTCCTGCCCTCCCGCGAAGGCTCATCACATACATACACGAGCAATGCAGCATCATACCAACGGTTGTGGCACGAACCACATAAAATAAACTGACCCCGAGAGCCCATGCGAGCTCAGGATCCGATGTGTGTAAAAGGACTGCCTTGCTTTAATCGTGGTCAAGTGTTTAATATGGCTGCAGAACCCTCTCCGTAAGGCGTAAGCTAGCCATGCAATCTCTCATTGCCATGCTTCCTATTATAGGGAACCAGTGGACCAGAAACATTGGCATATCTTATCTATCAATTCATGCAAGAATATGACCCTGAAATTTAGGTTTAATGGGTCAGCATGTCAACCACTAGACCACTGTACCACACTCATTTAATATTCATATATACACAAATAATCTGTGTATAAAAAAGATCTAATTTATACATTTATAAAAATTCTTCATATACCAGTTTAGTAACGTATAATACATGTATACTGTTTAACCTAAAGGCAAGATTACGCTGTGCACATTTTAAATATAATCGATCATTTGCGAACAAAACCATCATTGCACAAAGATTAAGTAAGATTCTCTTGATTTCGATGTTCACTGCTTTTGTCAGATAAAACCCTACGCATTGTTGAACGCAACATTTATCAAGTCATTTAATTATTAATAGCAATCATGTCTACCTCCACTTAAAATCAACAGATCAGAGTTTACGCTGGTCTAAACAACTTTTCCCACATTTTAACGGAGTCTTTCTCAGTTGGAGTTTCATTCACGATCGCAATAACAATGCTAAAAGTGCATTAACAGACACAATGACAGTATTGCCAGAACTAAAATAGGAGCTTGTAAGTCACACATGCATTTTATTAAAAATTACGATTATAGTACCAATAGGAAAGGCAACAAAAAGTGGTCATGCATCCACTGTTGTTCTGAAGAGTAAGGAAGCCAGCTCGGTTGAAAACACCTTAAAACAATAGACACTTTCGCGTTGACTTTCGCTTCAGCTTTTCATAATGCGCTGCTCGAATCGCCTCCTCGAAAACTGTCCTCAGGTCCGTTTGAGTCTTGGCTGAGCATTCCAAGTATTTTACAGCATTGATCTTCTTAGCCATTGCCAAACCCTGCACGTTCAAAAGTATTCAATTAGAACTTCAATTGAATTCTAAATGATTCACTTTTTGGCATTATATTTAAGTCTTGAAATTTTTTATATAATAAGAAGAACTTCGACTAAAAACTTACAACTGTAAGTAACTAAGATTGTATTTATGACTATTCTGGAATATAATAATAACATTCAATGCATATTCGATTATGATTGTATGTAATGACGTTGTATATAGGACTATGTTTTATGGATTAAGAACACAAACATCTAGGTAAATGAAGTGAAATAAATTTTCAATAAATTCCCGTAAACTAGTGAATAAGGACAAAATAGGAGCAGTCCTTGAGCTAACTCCGACTTGAAGCCATGTGTATGAAGTGCTAGCAATTTCGATTTTCTGTGGTTCGGCTACCGAAGATGGGTGACCCGTTGTTTACTCTGACAACGGACAGGGTATATACCAGTGAACTTATTTTATAGCCTATAGTCTTGCACAAGACTTTAACAACGTTACTTCGTCGTAGGCCTACACAGAAACAAACGGGGGATTTATATTCACGGACTAAAATTAGCAGTATTTACACGCTCGCGCCAAGGCACCTGAGAATAGGGCCAACAGATATATAGGTTTAATATGATTGATAGCGGATGTATTTGGCACTGAGCAGAAGTGCCGTCTGTCGAATCCTACAAAGGGAAGAGAGAACTAGTACATGATTTTTTTAAATAAAACCCTTGTGATGAAATATCTTTTGTCTTCAGTTGGTAAATCAGTCATGCGGTCGCGTTCTGAGTTTATACTGACGTCTGGCCTTAGGAGGAAATATTCCACTTCCGAGCGAGCCACACCAGCTGACCATCGGCAGAAAACGATCCTCAGTCATCCTCAATCATCCTCACGCTCTCATCGACCCAGAGCGAACCCACTGGATTCAACCACTGTTCTCCAATATTGCCGAGTTGTTCTCAGTTGGAGTTTATTTTCGCGGCCGGAATAACACTGCCACAAGTGCATCCACAGACAATACAATGACAGTATTGCACGAATAAAAATAGGAGTTTGTAAGTAGCACATGCTTTTTAATGAAAAATCACGATTACAGTACCAATAAAAAAAGCAGAAATGGTCATGCATTTACTGCTGATCTGAACAATGATGGAAGTCAGCACGGTTGAAAACACCTTAAAACAATAGACATTTCCGCGTTGGCTTTGGTTTCGTCTTTGGGCAAAGCACTGCTAGAATCGACTTCTCGAAAACTATCCTCAGATCCTTTTCAGTCAGAGCTGAGCATTCCAAGTATTCGAGAGCATTGATATCCTCAGCCAATGCCAAACCCTGTACGGCGAAAAGTATTCTATCAGAACTTTAAATTCTAAACGACTCACTGCTTAATATTATTGAAGTCTTAGATTTTTGTACACAATGAAAAGAACTTTAACTTTAAGCCCATCATTGGAATTAACTACGATTGTATTTGTGCCTAAGCTTGCCTAATATAACATTAAATGTATATAGGCCTACCATTGTGATTGCTGCATTCAGACTATTTTGAGCGATTTATAACAAATATCTAAGTAACTGAAGTTAAATAAATTTTGAATAAATTCCAGTAGATTGGTGATCAAAGAGACAAAATGGAAGAAGTCCTTCAGCTAACTTCAACATACAGCCATGGCTATGACATGCTAGTTATTCTCATTTCCTGTGTTTCGGCTACTGAAGATGTGTGACCAGTTCTTTACCCTGCCACTGACAGCGTACAATAAATGCACCTATTTTATAGCTTAGGTCTCTATGGGCCACACATGGTGCAAAAACCTCAATACCTCTCTACGCCATGGAGGAGATTTGAACCCCGACCTTTGCACTGACACTCGACCAAGATAATCGGTAGACTCTTGCAGTATGTTGGACACAAATAATCAAGAACAGGTTCCAACCTGCTTATAGGTGATCGGCGAGTGTCTGCTCCTATTAAGTCTTTCAAAGGTATCCTTGTCTTCTCGCAAATCAAGCTTTGTCCCCAAAAGAACAATTGGAGTCGAAGGACAGTGGTGACTTACTTCTGGGTACCACTAAAAAGTTAATCAATAAACTATTATCGTCAAATAATGCTACCTCTTTTCATGGCAGACACTCACTAAATTATATCGCAACTATTCGGTGGACAAGCATTTCTGGTGGTAGCTGACGATCTTGTGATAGTAAACAGTTAATGTACATGAGCATTCCTACAATGCTGGCGCCTGCTTTCAGCAGACATCACATTAAAGTGTACCTTGGTATACAGGCTATCTAAAATTCAGTATACATTTGTTACTTTTAAGGAGGCACTACACAAATTTAAAATTACAAAAAAATACAGTTATCAAAATTTAATGACTACTGATAGCGGAAGTAGGCCCTATTGTAAGAACTAAGGGGTCATCAGTTAAATATGTCAACAAATTTTAGGCAGTTTTTGACCCGCTCCCTCCCCCTTGTCAACAACTGCCAAACATTCAAGGACCCCCGATAAAATTATAGCCGTATTATTATTTAATGTTTAAGCTACCACTCTGAAGGGTCTGTGTCGATGCATAAAAAAAAATTGCCGACGTCAATTTTTATTGAACACCCCTCCCCTTGTCAACAACTGTCAAACTTTACAAAACTTCCCCTTCCACCATTTTGTTGACATAATAATGGATGGCCCCTTAACAGCCTATGCACTTTAAAACACTAGTCATTTATAAACAATTATACCATGGGTAATTTAACTGGCAGAAACTCAGAAACTGAACATTCGAAGTTATTATTTCAAATCTGTGTCAATTGCCACGGCACGTCTAAGTCCAGGAAAAGAAATTGTAAAGCAGACCTTTTCTCTGACATTCTTCAAGGAATCTGGACTGTCGATTGAAAAACATATAAGAAACACATCCTGGTAATAACAAAAACAGTTTTCAGTCTAGTCAGTTATTGAAACATAAATTTAAAATACAAACACAGGTTTTAAAATATACATTGCAGTAGGCTAACATCGTTTACAAACTCGTCTATAATAATGTTAGTGACTGCAAATACACTATATATAGGCTTTCTTTGAATCAAAATTAGTTTTGAAAGAATCCTCTGGGATTAAAATATCCAGATTCTCATGAAACAAAATGGAACATACAGTATCACACGTCCTAACGGCACACTGCATACAAGTACTTAACATCGCTATGCAAAATACAAGAAAACATACAGAGCACTTGAACTATTCATCGAGCTGTGTTCGTTTTTGATTGACTGTTTGGTCATATTGACTCTAACATGATTTAGATTAACGCAGGGAGCGCCTCTGAGTTGGAATCCTGAAGGCGCGCTATATAAATTATTGGAAAAATAAATAAATAAAATAAATAAACTCAAACAAATTAATTTCAGAAAGAGGAAGATATGAAACACTTGCTGTTTCGGGATAGGACAGAGAACGAAGACGATCGCAATCTTCATGACTAGGTGCATCAAGCATGCGGAGATCGATACATAACACCAATTCAGGTTTATGTTCCGACCAACGAGCGATAGTCTGATAGAAGCAGGACGAAAGCTACAGCAGACACCAATTCAGCGTTTTAGCAATTATTATAGTAGTATGAAATCTTTATTGTAACAGCATGAACAGGTAACGACAGCAGTGTCGGTGGTAGCGAGTTAAAATAAATTGAAGACTGTTTGTTCTACATACTGTTCTTGCATAGGGAATTGCATCTTTCTCTGCCCCTCTACTATAGGAATGAATTCAAGACGACTATATAATGGGTGTACAAACTGTACATGTAATATGTCGATTTTGGTCTTCTATATAACATTGTGAGCAGTGTTATTTGAGTTATGGTTTTCAGTTACAGTTACAGTTAAAGTTATCTAATTTATGATTTTTCAGTTAAAGTTATAGTTACAGTTAACTGAAATCAGATTTTTCAGTTAAAAGTTATTTTTTTTTATTTTTCAGTTACAGTTTAAGTTATTTCTCTTTATTTTGCATCAGTTATAGCATCAGTTATTTTTTCACAAGTCATGACTAATGACACACTGACCACAAGTATTCTGAACAGTTACCAGAAATATTTACAGCAGCAAATCAACGTATTGTCGGTTTACTTTAAAGAAAACACGACGTTCCAGATTAACACTTGCTCTGTTCCGACAATTCTTGTGCCACACTCGTTATTTTCAGCATCCTTGAAAGCAACAGTGCGAACACAACATCGACTTTTTCCCTGCGTCTGCGGCTTCATAAACAAACTGTTCCCACACGCCACTTTCTACTTTTCGACCACTACTTTATAGTGTGTAACATTATTCTCGTAGTCATGGATTCTTTTAAAGAATTTACGGTTTAGAGCCAACGACAACATAACGAAAGGAAAATTTCTCTGCCGGAAGTGAAACGAAATATAGAAAACTGAAAAGTAACCAGAAGTGACTACCATAGAAGACTGAAAAGGAACCAGAAGTGAAACTAGCATAGAAAACTGAAAGAAACTAGAAGTGAAATGAGTATAGAAAACTGACCGTAGACTAGAGTAGGATTACCATTCAAAAAGTAAGTAAGAAAATACACTCATGTTTTATTTTTCAGTTAACTTTTGTTATTTTTCAGTTATACAGTTTTCGTTTTTCAGTTACTATTACAGTTTCAGTTATTCAAAGAGCATTTTTCAGTTTCAGTTACAGTTACAGTTAACTGACCAACATTTTTAAGTTATTTTGCGATTTCAGTTACAGTTACAGTTAATGTAAATATTGTGATGATTGTGAGGCAAGGCAGAGTTTCCAAATCTCTAGGTCACATCCAGAAGTAGGATAGTTACTAAAAATGGCATTCTTAGCGTTTCCTATGTGCTTAATGAATCTACCTGCACACCCGATGGACTGTGGAATGAGCCATCATACAATATTTTTGTACATATAAAGTACTAAATAAGGTAAAAAATAGCAATCAGCTGCTGTAAAACACTGCAATGATTTACATGATCTGACAATGACACACCGAAAACCAGACATTACACTGAATTGAAACACAACTTGCCACACTAAACTTTAAACTAAAAAAACTCTTTTACTCATCGTATGTGTAACTTGTCAGTAGACTTGTCTTCCCAACACCACTGTAAACAAAAACAGCATCTCCATTCGATCATAAAAAAGACAAAATAAAAAAATGCACACGTCATCCAGGCTAACCAGTATAGGCCTACACGTCGGCAAACTTATAGTATCGTGAGCTGAAGGATTATACAGTATGTTTGGGCATGCTGCGCGGACGGCGGACGATACCAGGATTTCTAATGACGACACTAACCCTAACCCTACCCGACCCTCACGACGCCTAACCTGACCTTAACCGGCACTCACGACGCCAGTAAACTTACGCACCATATCCTTCAGCCCCTGGTACTATAAGCTTGCCTACACGTCCTCAGGCTGCTTTCTACAAAAGCATCAGCCAAATTGTACTTTGCGTGTAAGTTTACGATAACCTATCTCTGAACGACCCTCACGAAGCGCCAACTGATACGAAGTAACGAATTTTTGGCTATTACAGGTTTGTCCTGGGAATAATTCAGCCATTTCAAGCATAAAATAAAAGTTATGCTGAACTATGCTTATGCAATTTCTATGCGCATGCGCGGGGGAAGGTTTGAGCATGCGCAAATGTCTTTCGCTGCAACTTATTCTAAACTCACTAGCAAGAGCTATCATCTCCAGAAAGCCCAAGCATCATCATAATCACTCCCATCCTCAAATCACTCCATTGGCTAAATATCCAAGAGCGAATTCGCTTCAAAGTCCTATAGCTAACCTACAACTCCCTACAATACTCCCAGCGCAAATACCTTCGCGAGCCGTACACCATCTAGCCAACCCGCTCCACGCGATCATCCTCCTGTATTTCTCGACCCTCGGCCACTACTTCATTTCTGCACCACGACTCCAGAACTTCCCGCCTCCTGAATTCTGCACTTTTTAGGTTCCTCCAGCATCAATGCCAATCATCCACCACCATCTACCTCAGACTCCTATATCCATCACCACTCGGGCTTTCCACTCAACACTGAAGTCTCATGGTCTCACCTCTCCAAGAATTCATACCCAAACTCAGCTGATTCTTCACCTTCCAATACTAGACCCAAACGACACCCGCCTTAACATATGCTCTACCCCCTCTGATCGTATGGCAACCGAACTCGGACCTCCATCGGTCTATTCCTTTGGGTTTTCTGTGACTCGACTCAGCGCTCGTGAATAAGCGGGTGCCCCGCGCTTGGCTTTCGATAGGCGCTCTAGCAGATTAGGTTTACTATAATTGTACGCTAAACATGTCACTGCGCCAAGGAAATAGTCGGTTGTTTGTTACGGTCATACAAAGATAGAACAAAACCTTTCTCTAGTAATAAAATAACGTCACCCACAACGATAGAGATTTATCATTTAAGTAAGTAAGTAAGTAAGTAAGTATATCCTTTATTGATCCAATTGCTAACCGCCCTTTTAAGGGCCGTAATTCGAAAACACTAAGCAGTCTATGACTCGAAGCAACAAACACTCAGAAACACTCTTTCTATCTTGTTTGGCATATCTTATAACTTTCAAATCTAAATCATTTTTAAACAAATCTAGCTCTTTAGAGGTTTTTTCGAGGTCGTTCAAAATGTGACAAAATGTCAGGATGGGCAGTAATTGAAATTATGTAATTGAAATTATTTGAAATAACGTAACGGGTAATTTGCAATTTGTAATTCAATTACATTTTCCCATGTATTTTGAAATTTGAAATTATATTTCTTCTCCCAGAATAATTTGTAATTTGTAATTCAATTACATTTCAACGAGTAATTTATCCATCCCTGCAAAATGTAGTGCTGCTCATCAATAAAAGTGTAAATATCCTTTCTGATTCTGATTAACTCCGTCACTACCCTATCTGTGGTAGCACCAATCCAAAACCTGTATAAAGGAGGAGGGCGACGCTGATCATCCTTTTTATGACACAGTGTCGTTAAACAGCCACTAACCAGAATTCTTTGCGTTGCGTTAACCCTTTGGGAGTGAGGTGAAGCATTGGAACGTTTCAGGTGAGGTGGGG
This sequence comes from Aporrectodea caliginosa, assembly GCA_020284085.1. NCBI lineage: Eukaryota > Metazoa > Annelida > Clitellata > Crassiclitellata > Lumbricidae > Aporrectodea > Aporrectodea caliginosa. The sequence continues at coordinate 910,735 of JACEVL010000493.1, read as the reverse complement.
TTGACATACCCCAATACATATTTTTTACTTGCAAGTCAAAATATCAACTACATAACATTTATTGTGAGCTAAACTATAGTTTTATAACCAATTATCAGTAAACTGGTAATTATAATATATTGGGAGCAAATAACTTTTTTCAATCATAATCGAAATGGCCAGCGCGTTGACGCACAAAATCAAAGCGGCCCTCTGCAATGTCATCTTTGTGGCCCTTGAAACATGTAACGTATGCAAACACGTGACATAATACTCGTAATAATGGATCAATTTTGCATCCATGCAAAACTATAAATCTAATATCTGCAATATCTTCTATTATCGCCCATTTTTTCTGCACTGAACCGTTACTTTTTTTAATACATAAAAATCAGCATACATGTATATACAAAAATTATAATTTCACTTTAATATGCAACAAAAAAAAAAATTGCGTTCAAAAGACCCTAAATTGTTCTAAAGTGTCCATATTTCACATTCACTATGGTAGACAAAAATAATCCAAACTGGTTCCACTTTTTCCGTTGAAATCGCAGCGTATAATAGCTATGGGGCAGGGTCGCCAGATTTCGGAAGTGCTTGCTCGAGAAATCACGTCAAAAAGTACCCCAAAAGTCGCGAGCTAAACCGCTAAATGAAAACATTAATAAATTTTTGCTAGGTACGTCAGTATCATCGACGTATGATATACGTCGATGGTCAGTATACATACTTTATTGGTTTCGCCAAGATACGTGATGAAACTAGGCTACTGACGTAAAAATTTAGATGGCAGACTGCTTCGTGCTTACTGAAGACTAGTCCGTACTCCGTAGAGCATGCATTTATTACTTAATAAGCAGCACCACAATGTCATAAGAATACTAACTAGTAAGGGTGACTTAGTAGCCTAATGCAGTCAATTTATGGGAATTTGTAATGTCGCCGTAGCGACCGCGGGACAATTCAAAAGTAGCCCAAATATCGCGAGGTCGCGAGGACAAAATTTTGTCGCGAGCGCATTGAAAAGTAGCCGAACTCGCGCTTTTCGCGACGACCTGGCAACCCTTCTATAGGGTGTGTCATACCGGAATTCTTCTCATTCCGTTAAAGTTGCCGTAATTGTCATCCAGTAAAGATAACTTACCCGTCGCCGACAACGACGCACTTCATGTCCTGCATAGCACCTAACACTGTAACAATTAGTTTGTTATTTAAAAATCTCGTAAATTGTAAAATTATGTAGGCCTACTTCCATTCCAATTTCGTACGACTATGACCTTAGTGTAGGCCTATCGAAATTTGTTTACAGGCTGTTCAGAAGCCACGCCTCCTCGTCTGTGTCACTGCCTCCCGTCACTGCCTCGCGAGGCGTACCGGGAGGCAGTTACTCACTTATTAGTCTGCCACAGACCCAAGCACTCTTTCAACAGCGAAAACGCAGAATATCCGATGCCCGTTGATCAAATGAGAATATATTCCCCTCTCCTATGGGGTTTAACAAGCGTCATAATTATGTTCTACGCAGGCTGCGTAGAACATACATGTATGAGGCGCGTTAAACCCCTAACGCAGCTCCCTATACGTAATGGGTTCATGGAGGTTGTATAACCCTTTTCGCGTCGCACCCTAGTCTTTCACTGACTCTTACAGTTAGAGAGCTCGAAAAAGGGTGAGACGCGGTGTAGCGGTATGTTCTTTGCCTTGTAACGGGATCGCACTTTCGAATCTACCTCAGCCACTGCATTGCGACCCTGAACAAGTTGCTCACTCACAAATGTCTATTAAAAAGGCAACGGAAACCACCTCACTCATATCAACTTTGGGTGGCATAAAAGCCAATGGACCTGCCTTCGGGCAGAAAACTCATCATTGTTCAATCACTCGCTGAAAAAGTTCTGATTCCCGTACCTCCTTTGAAAATACATGAACCCACCCTTTCCTAATTCGTTTGGATTCAGTGAAACGTCTTCTGAAGAAATTCTGAATTTGGACCGTACTATTCATCTGTTACATAGTAAAGGGTTCATGACATTGTTCCTTGTATTGCGATTCCTACTTTAGGGAATAATTATAATTTATTATTGCTCCACCGCTAGCTGAAATAATTATTTGCTCATTTACCACAAGGTTGTTCCCCAGGCGTTGAATATTGCAAAAGTCGTTCTCGTCTTTTAGAGAGGAGGGAAAGACAACGTAGGCCTATCTAATTGTCGACCAATCTCTGTTCTCCCTTATTCTCATTATTTTTCGAAAAATTAATGTACGTTCTTCTTCGTAAATTTCATTTAATAGCTAATATTCTATTCCTATCACAACATGGCTTCCATCTCTATTCAGTATGCAAGATAAGATTTCTAATGCAACTGAGAATAGGGAATACTCGGTGGGAGTTTACCTCGACCTAGCCAAGGCGTTTGGTACTGTCAGCATATACTGTAGATCATGGTATTTTATTAAAGAAATTTAATATTAAAGTTCAAAGGCATACAGTCCAGAAATTGTGACATTTCCTTACTTTCGTTGTTCATTTCTATTGCCTGATAAAACCCTACGTAATGTTTAACGCAGCATTTATCAAGCCATTCAATAATTGTTAATAGCGGGACGCGGTGGTGTAGCGGTATGTTCTGTGCCTTGCAACCGGAGGGTCGCAGGTTCGAATCTACCTCAAGACATTGCGTAGCGACCTTGGACAAGTTGCTCGCCGACGATTGTCTGTGAGGAAAGCAACGGGAAACCACCTCATCATCTCATCCCCGGGTGGCGTAAAAACCAATGGACCTGCCATCGGGCAGAGAACTCATCATCATCATCATCATCATCATCATCAATTTTTAATAGGAGTCATTTCTACCTCCACTTAAACCAGAAGATCTGAGTTTGCACCGGGTTTAGCCAATTTTCCCACATAATTATTACTGACTTGGTTTCGCTTTAAGTTTATTTCACGGTCGCAATAAAACTGCCAAAAGTACATCCAAAGACAACACAAGGACAGTATTAGAAGAACTAGGCTACAGTAGTGGTTTTTAAGTAACAATAAAAAGATAAAGATAAGAATATTCTTTAATTGCCATCCGCATTTTGGTGTACAGACATGGTAATAAACATACATTATCAATTGAACTAATCAAGACAGTCAAATTTTCTAAAATTACATATATTAGCCTAAATCAAAGATCCCATAAATCATCCTAATGATGGCATTTTTTCTCATCAAGCGGTTATGGGCGCGTGGGCGCAGGTGGTAGAAGGTGGCTTTGACTGGCGGGAACAGGTCATGCAGTACATGACACCCGTTAACCAGGACATCAGTAAAGAGTCTAGAATCCGCCTTTATACATAGCTGTTGGAGGGAGTGTCTTCGGAGAGGTAATGGAATCGGATAAGAGGGCGCATGATGGACTGGAGTCGGTCCCGGTCTCCCTGGCCACTAAAGCCCCACCAAGCTGGGGAGGCATATAGCAACCTTGCAAGTGTTGTGGCCTTCACCACATCGTGTAGGTGAGGACTATGCAAGCCATGAGCAACAAGTGTGCGTATTGCATAGAAAGATTGGCGCGTCCGACAACATAAGCGCTGGACATGACCTCAAAAATCTAAAGTTATCTGAGACTGTGACACCCAGGATCACCATACTGGTAACCCTTTCAAGTCCTGGCGTGACGGTAGGGTATTAAGTTGGTCAAGCTCCTCCACCTAGGTCGGTGAATCACCATCTCGCAAGATTTATTTAGGCTTAGCTTCAGATTGCATTCTGCAGCCCAACGTGACACATGCTCAAGTTCTAAAGGTATCGAGGCACTATATAATTGGATGAAGGTATTATGAGGTATACCAGTCATCTGCATACTTGAGAAGACTTTGTGGCCTTCACCATATCGTGTAGGGGAGGACCATGCAGGCGATGAGAAACAAGATTGCGTGTTGCCTTCCTTTGAAGAGGGATGGAAAGGTATAGACATCGCGGTGATGAAGTTAGTAGGTCCTATGCCAGATCCCTGGACGATGCTGGCGTTAATTGCAACGCTTTTAAATGCTTTTAATGAAAAAGTCACGATTACAGTACCTATAAAAAGGCAACATAAACTGGTCATGCATTCACGGTTGATCTTAAGAGTAAGGGAAGCCATCACTGTTGAAGACACCTTACATCAATAGACATTTCTTCTTTGGTTTCGGTCTTGTTTTCAGCACTGCTCGCATCGCCTCCTCGAAAACTGTCCTCAGGTCCTCTTGAGTCTTGGCTGAGCATTCCAAGTATTTGACAGCCTTGATCTCCTCAGCCATTGCCAAGCCCTGCACGGTCAAAAGTATTCAATCCGAACTCTGAATTCTAAACGATTCACTTTTTTCATTATAATTTTATTTAAGTCCTAGGTTTTTGTATGATGAAAAGACGTTTAACTATAAACTTATCATTGGAATTAACTACGATTGTATTTATGAGTTTGCTTGCATAATATAATAATAACATTGAAAGTATATACGATTATGATTATATATAATGACATTGTATATAATTATATAAGACTATTTTTGAATGATTTAGAACACAAATATCTAGGTAACTAAAGTGAAATAAATTTTGAATAAATTCCCGTAAACAGCTGGTTTTAGACAAAAGTAGGGAGCAGTCCTTGAGATAACTCCGACATGCAGCCCTGGCTTTCAAATGCTAGCAATTTCCATTTTCTGAGGTTCGGCTCTGAACATCGGTGACCAGCTCTTTACCCTGCCATTGAAAGCGTAGATTCAGTGTAGGCCTACTTATTTATAGCATATAGTTCCCTATGGGCCACACATGCAAACCTCAATACATCTTCAAGCCATGGAAAAGATTTGAATCCCGAACTCTGCACTGACACTCCACCAAGCTAATCACTAGACAATTCCAGCATGTGGGACATAAAATTCAATAATCGAGAACAGGTTCCCACCTGATCATAGGTGATCGGTGATTTATTCTTCTCCCTAAGTCTTTGAATGCAATCTTTGTTTTCACGCAAATCAAGCTTTGTCCCCACAAGAACAATTGGAGTTGAAGGATAGTGGTGTCTTACTTCTGGGTACCACTAAAACATTTAATCAAAAACTATATCGTTAACTAATACGCTGCTTATGACAGACACTCATTAAATTATATCACAACTAACCCTCAACTCCGACAGTATTGACAGCCTGTCAAGTAAGTATATATGGTGACAACTGCTTTGATATGGTAAGGCTTAGGTAAGTTATTATAGTAATGGTAAAGTAAGCCGAAGATAAAGTTAAAGTATGATAATGTAAGGTAAGGACAAGTAGGCTATAAGCAGAAGTAATCGCACATTACCATAATTATACCTCCATCAATTATATTAGTGCATATATTAATATGTTGACTTGAATGATCGTTTGGCTAATATGCAACATGAGTAGATCTATCCAGCAACTGTTGAACATTCTTTTAGAGTGACTCGAAACAACTGTCTGCATTAGCAGAAGCTACATCGGATAATAATAAATGTCTAAGAACAGTCACCATGACATTCGTCTCATTCAGTAAAGGTATACGTAAACCGACATCTTTCACTTTGGAGCAGCGACAATTCCGTGCAAATCATGCATAACATAACTTTCTCTGGCTAACATGCTTAATGAACTTCATTGCATGACCAGCCAGGAAGTAAGTAATCAAGTAAGAGTCCCAAAAGTCGCCGAATACACAATTTGAAGTAGCCTACTGCTTGGAATAACAAACCCAAGATGATGCAGACTGAATGCTCATACAAATGATTGTATTGTATTGTATTGTATTCAAACATTTATAAAGCGCCTCTCATAGGGTGAACCATTCAGAGGCGCTCCCAGTGCGCAAGGCCAAAGAGAAGAAAAAGGTTTTGAGAAAAGAAAAGGTGGAAGAGAGGTTACTAGCTAGAATTCGAGAGCGAGTAGATGGAGACAGCGCATTCCAAAGAGAGGGACCGATTGAGGTAAAGGACCGGGACTGAGCCATAGCTGTTCTAGTATGAGGAACTAGAAGCTCAAGTCTGTTTGATGAGCGTAGTGGTCGATGAGAGGAGGCTGAAAGAGGCCGGAGTAATACATCAGCTAAATATTTTGGGGCAAGACCCCTTTGTGCCTTGAAGACTAGAATGATGATTTTGAATTTAATGCGAGCAGAGAGAGAGGAAGCCAGTACAGTTGTTCAAACATGAAAGTAGAAATGTGAGAGTACCGTGGTAGGCGTGCTACTAATCTGGCGGCAGCATTTAGGACCGACTGAAGAGGTGAAAGACGAACCTTTGTAATAGAGTTCCTATAACAACTCTCTCTATATTTAATCAGTACTAAAGTTTTGTGTGATAGGTAGGTGGACAAGCGCATCTGGTGGTAGATGACGACGCTTTGATATTAAACAGTTAATTTAGGGGAGAGCACACACACAAACAGAACAATGGCTCATTGTTTTTCTCTGAAGCACACGAAGTGACGTCGAAGTTGTATTTTAATAGTTTTGTTCGCTGCTCGATGATATTAAGTAAGTACGGGGGAAAACACTTTAGTTTTGAAGGGTGCACTAGGATCAAGGGTGCATTAGGATAAAGGATGCATACTCTCCCCATTTGAGCACTCCTACAACACTCGTGCCTGCTCTTAGCAGATATAACTTTTAGAGTAGGCCCTGCGAGATGGCCAATCTAAAATTCAGTACAGAATTAAGTTGCTCTTAAGGGGGCATTGCACAAATTTACTATTACAAATACAGCAATCAAATAACTACCAATAGAGGAAGTATTGTAACACCTAACAGTTTATTCACTATAAAACAATAGTCGACTATAATAAACAATTGATGATATTAAGTAAGTACGGGGAATACTGGGAGGCCATCATCACTCGCCAGTCGAAAGATCCGAAAAGGCTGTGGACCACCTTCAATGGCCTCCTTGGTCGTCAGAGGGGTGGTCGTCAGTCGGAGTCTCCTCCGCCATTCTCTGCAGAGGCATTCCTGGAGCGATTCTCTGCCAACATTTCGTCTATTCGGAGTTCCACTGCTGACTCTTCTCCGCCTACGTTTTCTACCACGGAGCATCGGCTTCCTGCTCTCCAGGAGATTTCTAGTTTAGACCTCCGTCGACTCATCCTCTCCTCTGCCGCCAAGACGTGCGAGTTGGATCCTGCACCAACATTTCTTGTTCAGGATTTAATTGACGATCTCCTTCCCTTCCTCACTGTTCTGTGCAACTGTTCGATCCGTGAGGCATGCCTACCAGTCTCACAGAAACGTTCCGTTCTTCTACCAGTTCTGAAGCACGATGGTCTGGACCAGAGTGATCCAGCAAACTATCGCCCCATTGCGAATGTAACTTTTATCTAAAATACTGGAACGCATTGTTGCTAACCAGCTGATTACTTATCTAGATGTGAATGAATTGATTCCGTCGCAGCAGTCGGGTTTCCGTCGGAATCACTCCACGGAGACTCTCCTGCTTCGGCTTTTGTCAGACTTCTATAGCGCAGTTGACTGTGGTCAGGTTACTCTCCTTGCTCTTTTGATGTAAGCTCTGCTTTTGACTGTGTGGACCACTCCATTCTCTTGCAGCGCCTCTCTACTTCCTTTGGCTTGGTGGACCAGCCTCTAGAATGGCTTAGATCTTTTTAACTGACCGCTCAAATTGTGTAGTCCTTGGTTCGTCCAGGTCTCTTTGGGTCCCTGCCCCTTTGGGTGTGCCCCAGGGTTCTGTCCTGGGCCCGCTGCTTTATCTTCTTTATACTGCTGATGTCTGCTCCTTGTTGACGTCTCAGGGGCTTCTACACCAACTATTTGCCGATGATGTGCAAGCCTACATCCACACCCATTCAGCCGATGTGGTGGCTACTGTGAGTCAGATGTGTCTGACTATGGATGTCCTCTCTTCTTGGATGGCCTCCAATCGGCTACTCTTAAATCCCTCTAAAACACAGCTCATTTGGCTGGGTAGCCGTAGACAACTGCAGGGTATCGACTTTCCTCAACTTACCCTGCTCTTTCCTCACATAACCTTTTCCCTCACAGTTCGTGATCTGGGACTTTCTCTTGACTCCGAGCTTACTTTATCTCAACATGTGAACTCAATTGCACGGAGTTGTTATTATCAGCTTCGTCAGCTTCGAGTGGTCTCTCGCTCTCTCTCTCATGATGCAGTTGTGGTCCTTGTTCATGCCTTTGTTACTAGTCGAATTGACCACTGTTCCTCACTACTTGCTGGCCTTCCCCTTGGTGTTTTGGGGCGACTAGATCGAGTTCTACGCTCGGCTGCTCGGCTTATTGGACGGCTTCCTAAGTACTCTCCTGTCTCTGCATACATGCGTGATGTGTTGCATTGGCTGCCTGTGTCTCAGCGTATCTCATATCGCATTGCTGCTCTTGTTTCTCGTTGTGTTCTTGGCTGCGCTCCATCTTACTTGCGTGATCTTTGCCGCCCAGTGTCTGATGTTCCAGCGCGTCGGGTGCTTCGCTCTGCGACTAGGGGTTAGTTCCTTGTTCCACGGACTCACTTGGTTATTAGGCAGCGCCGTGCTTTCTCGGTTGTTGGCCCTTCCATTTGGAATGACCTACCACTTAAGCTCCGTTTTTACTTTTAAGCCATCTGACAGGGTTCTACAAGTCCCTCGAGTCTTTTTTCTTTAGTCGTGGCTGGGCCGGGAGCGCTCCTGAGTAGTTTCTTGAAGGGGCGCTATATAAATGCTCTGAATGAATGAATGAATGAATGAAATTGCACCATGGATAATTTATCAAGCCTAAACTGAACACTTGAAGTTATTACTTCAAATCTGTGACAATTGTCAGCACACGTCTACGTCTAGGAAAAATGTAATGGCAGACCTTATTTCTGACACTTTCCAAGGAAGATGGATGGTCGAGAGTAAAACATATAAGAAAAACATCCTGCCAAAAAACAGTTTTCAATCTAGTCAGTTGTTGAAACATAAATTTAAAATACAAAATACATTACAATAACATCGTTTCAAAATTCGTCTACAATAATGTTAGCGTCCGTTTTTTAAATACAAATACACTATATTCCATACCATATTAATTTTATAATACACTCCTGCACAGCACTATCAAGCAATGCAAGTAGGCTACTAAACAGTTTTGCAATGCATCTCTATGTAATATCCACAACATAATATCTATTGCCCCTTCAAAAATTCTAGTTTAAAGTGCTACGTAAATTGCCAAAATAATTACGGTGCTAAAATTAATAAAGGCTGGCTTTGAAATTCGAATAAAAATCTGTACTGAAATAATCTGTTGAGATTAAAATATTCTGACGCTCATGAAATAAAAATTTAATAAACAACTATTCAAAACTTATCACAAGACCCAGCACCTCATTGCACCAAATTACATAGTATCGCTAAGCAAAGCAAAATACAAGAAAAATACGAAAACTACAACATATTAAGTAAATTAATTTGAATATAGATCCGAAAGAAACACTTGCTGTCTGTGAATAGGGCGCAGGACCGGTTCTATTGAATCTTTGGCAACCAGCTGTATCCCAAAGACCGAGATTTACCGGCCGATCATCGACCGACTCTTTAATTTTATGCAAGCCAATTCCGATAGTAGAAAAAGTCCTACAGCAGACATCAACCCAGTATTTCAACAGTAGCATGTATCTCAATACTACAATTCTCAAAGCGTGTCCTTCTGTTTGTATATTTGCTTGTTTGGTTTGTCTGTCCCACTAAAAACTCGCGAATGGAACAATCTAGCGATATGAAATAAATTTTTACACAACGTCGAATTTGTAGGTCAACGAAACTAGCTAAATTATATAAGTCTGAACAACGGAACCGGTCTATAATTAACGATATTTTATATTATTGCGTACAAATTCTACTTGTTGGATAAACAAATATAACATGACGTGTATTCTGAAACTGAACTATGTATCCAAGTTATTTTAAATGTAATAAGGCTTGATTTGCCCCACTGCTGATTACGGTCATCCAGGCCAACCAGTTTAAGGCAATCCGAGAGACACTGAAACGTTTGGTGAGTCTTGAAAAGAGTAGCTGGTGGCCTACGGTGTCAACGGTTGCACTGATGTGAAGGCATAGTGAGAGGCAAGTTTTTCCATTGCCAATGGACGAGAAGTTGATCCAGTGTAGAGGCAAGAGCAGTTTCAGTGAAATAGCTAACGCGGTAAGCTGATCGATAGTGAATGAAGCTGGGAGAGGAAGTTATGTGTTTCTTGGTACGACTAAGAAAGAGACGTTCGAAGATCTTCGAAATGTTAACTTTAATTTAGCTTTAATTGTAAAATGTTACAATGATTTACATGATCTGACAATGATACACCGAAACCTATATATCCTTCGGTCTCTCTGGTACCCTGCTCCTCTAGCTAAGATCTTTTCTGAATGAGCGCTCCTTTCGTGTGGTCCATGGTTCCTCTAGGTCCCGATGGGCCCCCGACCCTATGGTCTCCCCAGGGCTCCGTCTTGGGTCCCCTTCTCTTCATAATTTATACCTCTGATCTCGCTTCTTAACTCGCTTCTCACGCTATGCTGGCCCACCTATACCAACACTACCTCTCCTCTTCCTAACCGTTCGCGCAATGAGCTTGACTATGGAGCCCTTGGGGACCTGGATGTCGTCCAACCGTCTCCGCCTCAAGTCCATAAAAACTGGCTTGGCACCGCCAGCAGCTGGCTAAGTTAGATATGGCTGCCCTTGCTACCGCCTTCCTAACTGCCTTAGTTTGGCGCTGCCTGCTAGGCCTCGACCCTTCCTACCTTATTGAGCTTTGTAGCCCCCACCCTCAGTGCTCGGGACTCGCGCTCCCTCCGTTCGGCTGAACATGGTCTTCTCTCTGTCCCTTTTGCTCGAACCTCCACCAGGCAGAGCCGTGCCTTCTCTGTGGTTGGCCCCTCGACCAGGAATGGCCCCTCCCTCTGGCACTCCGCTTCCCTTCCTAGAACCCCTTCTCAGACATTCCTCTCTCAACTTAAAATGGTCCTATTTGGCCGCGCTGGGGTTGGGAGCGCCTCTGAGTAGTTCCCTTGAAGAAGCGCTATACAAATTAAACTAATGAATGAATGAATTATTGAAAACCAGACATTCTGCTGCATTGCAACGCAAATTGTCACACTAAACTTTAAACCAAAAAGAATCTTTAACTCACTGTTCAGGATATTTATTTGTTGTGTAACTTATCAGTAGACATGTCTTCCCAACCCCACTGTAAACAAAAGCAGCATCTCCCTTAAATCATAAAAAATAAGACAAAATAAAAAAAAACTATTCTACACGTCATCCAGGCTAAACACCATATCAGGTTGCTTTCTAGAAAAACAGCAACTTCTTTCAGGGCAAATGATTTCTTTAACCATTCCTATTTTAAGACCATCAACTTACTGTACATACATTGATGGATGATAACCCATTGATGGGTGATAATGAATCTCTTCATATTTACATTCTAAAACTGTGTAATAATTTAGCGTATCGATTATGATGCTAATTATGCTAATTATATAAGCAAGACGACTTGGCGAATTACACGATATGAAATAGTACATGGGAGGAATTTATATATGTGGTTTATAAAAGGCACAATTAAAGCAGGCGTGGTCCTTCTGCGTCGGAACATCCCTTAGTCCTTACAGCATTGCTAGTATCCTCGGCGACTATAGTCTCATTAGACCTATGTATCGAAAGGTTAGGATGAGAATTTCTTGAACCTAATCATGGTAATAATCGTTGATCACTAAAAAAATGCGTGGAGCTAGTGCAACTGAATTATTCTTAGGACAAAGTCTTGATTTGATTGCCAACAGTTCGTTACATCCAATGTGTACATACAGCCACGCAAAACAAGAGAAATTATTAATGCTGCGGGAGGTTTTTAGCACGTTTTTAATGACGACACTGACCCTAACCCTGACCCTAGCCGACCCTCACGACGCCTAATCTGACCCTAAACGACCATAACGACGCACGGTCACGCACCAATATATAGGACAGAAGTTCGATTGATTAAAATGATTTTTTGCTTAAACGGAAGCTGCATTGATGACATTTATCATGGATAGACTGCCTACTTTACACCATGCTACTTCCCAACGAAGTCAAAATGAAGTCAAAGAGGTCATCTTCGGGATGATGGACGGAAAGGGTGTTAGGGGAAGGCCGTGGAGGGAATGGCTGGATGACGTCGCGGACTGGAGCGGAATGGAAATCGACAAACTTAGTAGAATGGCGCAGGAGAGAGACAAATGGAGATGGATGGTGACACCAACGGGCATTCAGCCCATGAACCGCGAAGCTGATGATGACTTCCCAACGAAAAGTGTGTCATTCACAGTGTGATTCTCGTTAACGATAACGATAACGAAAATGTTCGTTAACGAAAATAAAATGATTTCGTTAACGATAACTATAACTATAACTAAAAATATCATTAACTATAACTATAACTATAACGAAAATAACAATAACGAGAATTCATCTTTATTTTCGTTAATACCAAAATAAAAAATAGGAGAGTGCAATATGGACGATTCGACATAAATGAGAACCAAAAATGCGATATTTTTATTATGCAATTTGTCAGTTACTCTGGAAATTCGTGTATTCATGAAGCTGAATGCACCCATGCTTCAACGGCTTTTCAAAGCTATGAGCAAATTGTGAAACAGCGTGTTAATACGCACAATTTTGCTTACAGCCTTAATTATTGTAACTAAGTAGTAACTAAAATTAACTAAAATAAAAAAATCCATTAACCATAACTATAACTATAACTAAAAAATAATACTAACTATAACTATAACTAAAATAAAACCATTAACTATAACTGTAACTATACCGGTAACTAAAATAAAATCTATAAGGAGAATTACACTGGTCATTCAAGACATTAAAATAATTTGGCAACGTAAACAACGGTTTAAACATCCTACTACCAGTTTCCCCAACAGGATTTTCTGTTTAAGTAGCCGTCCGACATCTTACTTACGTACTTAATCGTCGCTGCTATGAAAGCGTCGTTAAATAACCGTTAGCCTATTAGGCCTAGGCCTAAGCAGATTCTTCACGTTCCGTTAAAGTTGCCGCAATTGTCATCCAGTCAAGATAACTTACGCGTCTCCTACAACGACACACTTGATGGCTTCGGCTTCCATGACACCTAACACTGTAACAATGAGGTTTAGTATTGAAAACTATCGTAAATTATAAAGTTATGTTTGTCTAACTTCGTAAACCATAGGTGCCTACTAGGCCTATGTCCTTGTCGAATCGTTTACACACTTTCGTGATTATTCAGAAGCCACGCCTCCTTCGTCTGTGTCACTGCCTCCCACTGAGCAATTTAGTCTGCCACAACCGCCCACGCACGATGCCAAGGCCTTGGCACGATGCCAACAGTGGAAACGCAGGATATCTGATGAGCGTTTATAGATAGAAATATTCTTTATTGAAACCAATTGCATACCGCACTTTGGTGTACAAACACTGAAGAAATATCAATAACATTAAAGATGATTAAACTATACAGTTCGTCATTATGTTCCATATTAGCCTATAGTCGACAAATAGATTATCTAACCCGTTACCCATTAAACTAAATTTATTCATATAACATCCTTACGATGAATGTTTTCCCAAACAATCTATAAGCGCTTGGGATTTCTTTGTCGTGTGTTCTTGCGCGTAGAAAATTCCCTGTCTGCTTGATTGGTGGGAGTAGGTCATACAAGACAATGCCATGTCCCGGATTTCTCCTAATGGCTGAGAAAGGGGGCGGGTGTCTGCTATGTGAAACAGATGATCACGTGAGAATATCACACCCCTTCTCTGGGATTCAGCGCGCCTTAACGTGCGGGAGTCATGGAGCTTCTACCCATTAACCTTTTAGATATGCATGTACACCATCGCACCCCATAGTGTTTCTTCACTGGCTAGTACAGTTACAGAGCTGCTTTCCAGCACGCTTAGTCACGCGAACGGCCTAAGCGGCGTTAGGCCATAGGCCATCAAGGTCTTCGCTAAACCCATTTAAGATATCTAGGTCTAAAAATCGTTGTACGTACTTTGTTGGCCATTTAAGAGACTGTGACATTAGAAAAAATGTCGACTAACCTGATTTCACATAGTAGACATTCTTACTTAGATGATCATTGTATTGTTTTGTATTGTATCTAAAGATTTATATAGCGGCTCTCTCAGAATAACTATTCAGAAGCGCTCTCAGCTCGAAAACCCCTGGGGAAAAAATCTTTAAAGAACGAGATACCAAAGAGGAAAACTGGTCATTAGTTTAGCCCTTAATGAGGGGGGGAAGGTCACTCCAAGTAGAGGGACCAACCACAGCAAATGCCCGGCGTTGAGCCAATGCAGTCATAGTCCTAGGAACAAAAAGATCAAGCCAATCAGCAGAGCGCAAGGAACGAGATGAGGTCGCAGATAACGGCTTTCGCATAATTATAGTCAGAAAGATACTTTGGGGCACTGCTCAGCTGCGCCTGAGACTAGAAAGAGGATCTTATAATGGATGCGCGCAGTGATAGGAAGCGATCATGCTGCTTATAGATATCAAGATTGTTGGCCTAATCTTAATCACTTCTTATACCGGTACATAATAAAAGCCTATCTAGTGTTGGACGCGTAGTTCACCTGTACCAGAACCTTAGATTCTAAAAGGCGATTTTTCATGTGCAGGAGTCCTAGTCTATGTGAAATTTAAGCCACACCGAGAATAATTCAAGGCATATATAATTAAGAATCATGTAACAAGTCCTATAGAGGCATGTCGATCAAACAATTATATGGTCCCTGTAGAAATGCTCATTTTGCCCTAAAGTTCTAACAGATCAGCTATGGCTGCCTTAATTACGATTAATTAAATGGTCCTGGCGTGCATCATGTAATAGGCCTATTTAATTCCCTGGAAGTCTCAGGCCATGGAAGCGAATGTTGGATGGAAGCAAGAGAAGACAACTGAACAATGACTGGGAGATACATTTCAGTGGAGATTAGTCCGAGTTGGTGAGGGAATTTTCTCCACAGCCCCTTCCCTAGGCGGACATCGAGGCTCAAGCAGATGATCAGGCTTAAACCTACCGTTAATTTTTCAACCTCATGGCTGCAAACAAGCCTAAATCTGCCTAATTATAGTTATGCTTTCAAGCAGGTTTCGGATTTACACAAGCTATCGTGCATATGAGGGAAGCTATTGTCGAAAGTATAGGCTATAGGCCTAGATCGTCCCATCCAAAGACTGGATAATAAACCTGTCGACTGTTTGACGGTAAATCCCTGTCAAAAATTGTTAAACGACATAACCTACTGAAACAACTATACGTCTCCCACTAGAGGACTTGCGTAGGACTAAGTGTTAGGCTACACACCCTACCAAATGCGGTATTTTATTCACATATCAAAATTAGCAGCATTTACACGCTTGCGCCAAGGAGGCACCACTTGAGGTTTATTGATAACGGTTAAAATTTTCCATTTATCAACCCATCAACGTTCTAACCCATCCTTCTATCCACCCATGCATTCATCCACACTTCCAGCCACCCATCCATTCATCTTTGCACCGAACCATGCTTCTATCCATCTTTTTAACCATCCATCCACCCACCCATCAACCCATCATCCATGCGATTACTCTCTACAACCAGGATGTGATGTGAGGACAATGGCAGTAAATACCAGAAATACCTCCTGCCATCATCCTCACATTACATCCTGGTAGTTGCATTAAGCCACACCACAAGTACGGCCCCGTGGCGTACTTGCAGCGTGGCTTAATGGGAAACACCGTAATCCTATACGGCGCATCTCTCTCTCTCTCTCTCTCTCTCTCTCTCTCTCTCTCTCTCTCTCTCTCTCTCTCACCGCAGCCCTCCTTTCTCCCAATAGTAATTGTCTGATAGCTGAAGTGCGACTCATTTGAAGGAAAGCCCATATAGACAAAGTATTTTCGAAGTTTACCTAACCCCCGTTTCCTATGCGTACGTACATTATCAGCTACGCCAATACGCAAGCATATGCAAGCAGATGCATTTCGGTTACCCTCCCCATCCATGCGTTCGTATTAAATGGATGGCCCTATCCGGATGTTGACCTGCACTTTGATTCTAATCTGCCTATCTACAAGACAGCATGTGATCTAATTAGTACACTGCGGGGTATAATTAACTATTAAATGAAGAAGAATGTTAACTAAGTCTTTCAACAAGAACGATATTCTTGTTTATATAGTTTCGGGAAGGTTGAAACATGAAATCATGAAATGTTTATTCAGTTGTCCGAGACTGCAACAGAACATTGCAAATGAGGAACCACTGCAATACAGAACAGACTGCCTTAATACCTACCATCCAATCTCGAGATATACTGATAGCTGTTGGCTGCATTCATCTTGCGCCGTCGCCGTCGCAGTCTTCTTCTGGATCATGCAGGCCACTTCTGAATCACGAGAATCGGAGCAAATTAAGCATTTAATGAAATTCAAAGAAACGCACTACAATAAACCCTGTCAACTTTCAATTTGTAATGTATCATAATGAAATTGAACATTTTATTGCACTTTCAACGGTGCTCCAGGCTCTTTGGGCCCCACTCTGCATTTCCGTGAAATCTGATGAGTCCCATATTGGCGCGAGGTGGCTATGCTCACCGAGAGGGTCACGAAATCACACAACACAGGGTAGAAAATCCAATGTGGCTCTAAATCAAACAGTGCCCCATAGCAGTTGTCTCTTTGCTAGGTACCATACAGATAGAATGTAGTACTAGTAATACAGTACAAGAGATTACAAACAGCATCTCACACGATAAGCAACGCTGACATGTAGCATATACTGTATGAACTTAGCCTAGAAACTTAGGGGAACTTAGCCTAGGAACATAGGGAGACAAGGAACATAGCCTACGAGGAAGTCAGACAAGGAACATAGCCTACGGGGAAGTGAGACAAGCCAGAGTGTGTACCGGGTTTAACCACTTTTCCCACATATTAATGATTTGTTCTCAATTGGAGTTTATTTCACGGTTGTAATAGCAATGCCACACGTGCATCCACAGACAATGCAAGGACAGTATTACAAGAACTAGACTAGGAGTTTGTAAGTTACACATGGTTTTAATGAAAAATCACGACTAAAGTACCAATAAAAAAGGCAACAAATAGTAGTCGTGAATTTGCAGCAGATCTGAAGAGTAAGGGATGCCAGCATGGTTGAAGACAACTTAAAACAAAAGACATTTCTTCTTTTGCTTTGGCTTTGTTTTCGGCTTTGCGTCAAGCACTGCTCGAATCGCCTCCTCGAAAACTGTCCTCAGATCCTTTTGAGTCAGTGCTGAGCATTCCAAGTATTTGACTGCATTGATCTCCATAGCCATTGCCAAACCCTGGAATGGTCAAAAGTAATCAATCAGTTATCGTTTGGCTGGTCTAAAAAGATATGGAAAAAGTTTGCCATCGCACTAAAAAGGAGAGCGACCTTGATCGAATACGATTCCTGGTCTGGTGTTGCCTTGGCCTTGCGAGTGGTCATTTTATAACGACGAATACATGTAGCTTCGAGAAATATTATTTAAATTTTAAATTATTAAAACGGAATTGTAAGTGTTTAAATATTAAGACACATAGAAGGAAGTTAAAACATAACAGGAAGTGAAAACAACTAAGAAATCAACCTAAATCAAAACGTTTAAATTAAATAAATAAGCAAAATGTTATTTTTTCAAAAATCTAGCATTTTTCATAATGTCAATAAAAGTGTTCAGCTTTGAGCCACCTCTCAATATTAATGAATCTGTTTCATTTTTTGCCTTTAAGCTCCTCTGGTATATAGAAACAAGGGCAACTATGACCCAATTTGATATTTGAAATGGATTTAACAACTGTTCTCCAATATTGCCGAGTTGTTCTCAGTTGGAGTTTATTTTCGCGGTCGCAATAACAGTGCCACAAGTGCATCCACAGACAACACAATGACAGTATTGCAAGAATTAAAATAGGAGTTTTGTAAGTAGCACATGCTTTTTTAATGAAAAATCACGATTACAGTGCCACTAAAAAAGGCAGAAGAATGGTCATGCATTCAATGCTGATCTGAACAGTGATGGAAGTCAGCACGGTTGAAAACACCTTAAAACAATAGACATTTCCGCCTTGGCTTTGGTTTCGTCTTTGGGTAAAGCACTGCTAGAATCGACTTCTCGAAAACTATTCTCAGATCCTTTTCAGCCAGAGCTGAGCATTCCAAGTATTCGAGAGCATTGATATCCTCAGCCATTGCCAAACCCTGCACGGCGAAAAGTATTCTATCAGAACTTTAAATTCTAAACGACTCACTGCTTCATTTTATTGAAGTCTTGGAGTTTTTACACAGTGAAAAGAATTATAACTTTAAACCCACCATTGGAATTAACTACGATTGTATTTATGACTAAGCTTGTCTAATATTATAATAACATTAAATGTATATAGACCTACCATTGTGATTGCTGCATTCAGACTAATATTTGAGGGATTTATGACAAATATCTAAGTAACTGAAATGAAATAAAATTTGAATAAATTCCCGTAGACAAAATCAAAAAGACAAAATGGGAGAAGTCCTTCAGCTAACTTCAACATACAGCCATGGCTATGACGTGCTAGTTATTCCCATTTCCTTAGCTTTGGCTACTGAAGATGTGTGAACAGTTCTTTACCCTGCCACTGACAGCGTACAATAAATAATAATAATAATAATAATCTTGTCTTTATTGAAGCGCCTGACAAATGCACTGCGCTGTACATTTACATGTTATGCAATTCAAATCTTAACTACTAACAGAACAGACAGCCTGCAATACAACGGCGCTAATAGCAGCCTACAAAGCATGTCCGCCCAACGGGGGCTCGAACTCGGTACCTCTCGTTCTCTACGCCAGATGTTATCCAATGCGCTATCGGCCCCCCTTATTTTATAGCTTAGTTCTCTAAGGGCCACACATGGTGCAGAATTCTCAACACCTCTCTACGCCATGGAGGAGATTTGAACCCCGACCTTTGCACTGACACTCGACCAAGATAATCGGTAGACTCTTGCAGTATGTTGGACACAAATAATCAAGAACAGGTTCCAACCTGCTTATAGGTGATCGGCGATTGTCTGCTCCTACTGAGTCTTTCAAAGGTATCCTTGTCTTCTCGCAAATCAAGCTTTGTCCCCCAGAAGAACAATTGGAGTTGAAGGACAGTGGTGACTTACTTCTGGGTACCACTAAAAAGTTAATCAATAAACTATATTGTCAAATAAATGCTAGGCCTACCTCTGTTCATGGCAGACACTCACTAAATTATATCGCAACTATTCGGTGGACAAGCATTTCTGGTGGTAGCTGACGATCTTGTGATAGTAAACAGTTAATGTACATGAGCATTCCTACAATGCTGGCGCCTGCTTTCAGCAGACATCACATTAAAGTGTTATACCTTGGTATACAGGCTATCTAAAATTCAGTATAAATTTGTTACTTTTAAGGAGGCACTACACAAATTTACATTTACAAATAGAGTCATCAAAACTAAATGACTACTAATAGAGGAAGCATTGTAAGAACTGGGGTCAACAGTTAAATATGTCAACAAATTTTAGGCAGTTTTGACCCGCTCCTCCCTTGTCAACAACTGCCAAACATTCAAGGACCCCCGATAAAATTATGCATATTATTACGTTAACGTTTAAGCTACCATTCTGAATGGTCTGTGTCGATGCATTAAAAAAAATTGCTGACGTCAATTTTTATTGAACACCCCTCCCCTTGTCAACAACTGTCAAACTTTACAAAACTTCCCCTTCCACCATTTTGTTGACATAATTAATGGATGACCCCTAACAGCCTATGCACTTTAAAACACTAGTCATCTATGAACAATTCTACCATGGGTAATTTAACTGGCAGAAACTCAGAAACTGAACATTCGAAGTTAATATTTCAAATCTGTGTCAATTGCCACCGCACGTCTAAGTCCAGGAAAAAAATTGTTAACCAGACCTTTTCTCTGACATTCTTCAAGGAATCTGGACTGTCGATTGAAAAACATATAAGAAATACATCCTGGTAACAACAAAAACAGTTTTCAGTCTAGTCAGTTATTGAAACATATTTAAAATACAAACACAGGTTTTAAAATATACATTGCAGTAGGCTAACATCGTTTACAAACTCGTCTATAATAATGTTAGTGACTGCAAATACACTAATATATAGGCCTATTCCAAAATATAGGCCTAATTAAGGACGTTTCTCTCTTTAGGAGAGGATCACAGTACTGTTATGGATTACATCTAATTAAATTTCAATCTGATGGATTGAGCGATATTTTAGAACCAATGTAACAAAACTAACGTACACCCTGTTTGTGGCACACACTCATTAAATTATATTACAATCAAGCGATTGTTAGTAACTGTTTTCGTAATTTACATAATTTTATATTTAGGCCTACATTTTTGTCTACTGTTTCCATTAAGACCAACTGTCCGTTTTTGATCATCAGATACAAAGGCAGGAAATGTCCATTTTATGCAATGGCTGAGTTTACACAATGACACTATTCATACAGACGTTGGTCTAGTATATACAAATATCAGGTCTGACGTTGAGGAACTTGTAACTAGAGGGCAGAGGGTAGAAGTTCCTTTATAGTACTTATACGACTGATGAGTGGATGCACTTATCCTTCTAGACATCGATACATAACACCACTTCAGGGAACCCATTGTTGCCACTTTCATTCTTGCAGTTAACTCACGTTATTGCTAATTATCATTTTATGTCGTGAGCTCCCACGCTCAAGCCTTCGCTGAGATACAGGACTATGTATAGGGCCTACCCTATTAACTCATAATGAAATAATGCCACTACTATGAGGTATTACAACGCATCCCTATGTAATGTCCACTGATAAAGTACACGCCAAACCGATAGAGTACAGGCTAAACCGATAGAGTACAGGCCAAACCGATAGAGTACACGCCAAACCGATAGAGTACAGGCCAAACCGATAGAGTACAGGCCAAACAAACCGATAGAGTACAGGCCAAACCGATAGAGTACAGGCCAAACCGATAGAGTACAAGGCCAAACCGATAGAGTACAAGCCAAACCGATAGAGTACAGGCGCCAAACCGATAGAGTACAGGCCAAACCGATAGAGTACAGGCCAAACCGATAGAGTACAGGCCAAACCGATAGAGTACAGACCCAAACCGATAGAGTACAGGCCAAACCGATAGAGTACAGGCCAAACCGATAGAGTACAGGCCAAACCGATAGAGTACAGGCCAAACCGATAGAGTACAGGCCAAACCGATAGAGTACAGGCCAAACCGATAGAGTACAGGCCAAACCGATAGAGTACAGGCCAAACCGATAGAGTACAGGCCAAACCGATAGAGTACAGGCCAAACCGATAGAGTACAGGCCAAACCGATAGAGTACAGGCCAAACCGATAGAGTACAGGCCAAACCGATAGAGTACAGGCCAAACCGATAGAGTACAGGCCAAACCGATAGAGTACAGGCCAAACCGATAGAGTACAGGCCAAACCGATAGAGTACAGGCCAAACCGATAGAGTACACGCCAAACCGATAGAGTACAAACCGATAGAGTACAGGCCAAACCGATAGAGTACAGGCCAAACCGATAGAGTACAGGCCAAACCGATAGAGTACAGGCCAAACCGATAGAGTACAAGCCAAACCGATAGAGTACAGGCCAAACCGATAGAGTACACGGCAAACCGATAGAGTACAGGGCAAACCGATAGAGTACAGGCCAAACCGATAGAGTACAGGCCAAACCGATAGAGTACAGGCCAAACCGATAGAGTACAGGTACAAACAAAACCGATAGAGTACAGGCCAAACCGATAGAGTAGTACAGGCCAAACCGATAGAGTACAGGCCAAACCGATAGAGTACAGGCCAAACCGATAGAGTACAGGCCAAACCGATAGAGTACAGGCCAAACCGATAGAGTACAGGCCAAACCGATAGAGTACAGGCCAAACCGATAGAGTACAGGCCAAACCGATAGAGTACAGGCCAAACCGATAGAGTACACGGCCAAACCGATAGAGTACAGGCCAAACCGATAGAGTACAGGCCAAACCGATAGAGTACAGGCCAAACCGATAGAGTACAGGCCAAACCGATAGAGTACAGGCCAAACCGATAGAGTACAGGCCAAACCGATAGAGTACAGGCCAAACCGATAGAGTACAGGCCAAACCGATAGAGTACAGGCCAAACCGATAGAGTACAGGCCAAACCCGATAGAGTACAGGCCAAACCGATAGAGTACAGGCCAAACCGATAGAGTACAGGCCAAACAAACCGATAGAGTACAGGCCAAACCGATAGAGTACAGGCCAAACCGATAGAGTACAGGCCAAACCGATAGAGTACAGGCCAAACCGATAGAGTACAGGCCAAACCGATAGAGTACAGGCCAAACCGATAGAGTACAGAGCAAACCGATAGAGTACAGGCCAAACCGATAGAGTACAGGCCAAACCGATAGAGTACAGGCCAAACATAGAGTACAGGCCAAACCGATAGAGTACAGGCCAAACCGATAGAGTACAGGCCAAACCGATAGAGTACAGGCCAAACCGATAGAGTACAGGCCAAACCGATAGAGTACAGGCCAAACCGATAGAGTACAGGCCAAACCGATAGAGTACAGGCCAAACCGATAGAGTACAAACCGCCAAACCGATAGAGTACAGGCCAAACCGATAGAGTACAGGCCAAACCCGATAGAGTACAGGCCAAACCGATAGAGTACAGGCCAAACCGATAGAGTACAGGCCAAACCGATAGAGTACAGGCCAAACCGATAGAGTACAGGCCAAACCGATAGAGTACAGGCCAAACCGATAGAGTACAGGCCAAACCGATGGAGTACAGGCGAAACCGATAGTGTACAGACCAAACCGATAGAGTACAGGCCAAACCGATAGGAGTACAGGCCAAACAAACCGATAGAGTACAGGCCAAACCGATAGAGTACAGGCCAAACGACACCGATAGAGTACAGGCCAAACCGATAGAGTACAGGCCAAACCGATAGAGTACAGGCCAAACCCATAGAGTACAAGGCAAACCGATAGAGTACGGCTACGAGGCAAACCGATGGAGTACGAGGCAACCCGATATAGTACGAGGCAAACCGATAGAGTACGAGCCAAACCGATAGAGTACAAGCCAAACCGATAGAGTACAAGCCAAACCGATAGAGTACAACCAAACCGATAGAGTACAGGCCAAACCGATAGAGTACAGGCAAAACCGATATAGTACAGGCAAACCGATAGAGTACGAGGCAAACCGATAGAGTACAAGACAAACCGATAGAGTACAGACGAAACCGAGAGAGTACAGGTCAAACAAACCGATAGTGTACAAGCCAAACCGATAGAGTACAGGCCAAACAAACCGAAAGTGTACAGGCCAAACCGATTGAGTACATGGCAAACCGATAGAGTACAGGCCAAACCGATAGAGTACAGGCCAAACCGATAGAGTGCAAGCCAAACCGATAGAGTACAACCCAAACCGATAGAGTACAGGCCAAACCGATAGAGTACACGCCAAACCGATAGAGTACACACCAAACCGATAGAGTACACGCCAAACCGATAGAGTACACGCCAAACCGATAGAGTACACGCCAAACCGATAGTGTACACGCCAAACCGACAGAGTACAGGCCAAAACCGATAGAGTACACGCCAAACCGATAGAGTACAGGCAAGCCGATGGTGTACATGGCAAAGAAACCGATAGAGTACACGCCAAACCGATAGAGTATAGGCCAGACAGATAGAGTACAGGCCAAACAAACCGAGAGAGTACAGACCAAACCGATAGAGTACAGGCCAAAGTGATAGAGTACACGCCAAACCGATAGAGTACACGCCAAACTGTTAGGGTGCAGGCTAAACAGATAGAGAACACATCAAACATATAGAGTACAGGCCAAACCGATAGAGTACAGGCCAAACCGATAGAGTACAGGCCAAACCGATAGAGTACAGGCCAAACCGATAGAGTACAGTACAAGCCAAACCGATAGAGTACAGGCCAAACCGATAGAGTACAGGCCAAACCGATAGAGTACAGGCCAAACCGATAGAGTACAGGCCAAACCGATAGAGTACAGGCCAAACCGATAGAGTACAGGCCAAACCGATAGAGTACAGGCCAAACCAATAGAGTACAGGCCAAACCGATAGAGTACACGCCAAATCGATAGAGTACACGCCAAACCGATAGAGTACACGCCAAACCGATAGAGTACAGGCCAAACCGATAGAGTACAGGCCAAACCGATAGAGTATAGGCCAAACCAGGCCAAACCGATAGAGTACAGGCCAAACCGATAGAGTACAGGCCAAAGTGATAGAGTACAGGCCAAACCGATAGAGTACACGGCCAAACTGTTAGGGTGCAGGCTAAACAGATAGAGAACACATCAAACCGATAGAGTACAGGCCAAACCGTTAGAGTACAGGCCAAACCGATAGAGTACACGCCAAACCGATAGAGTACAGACCAAAATTGATAGAGTACACGCCAAACCGATAGAGTACACGCCAAACTGATAGAGTACAGGCCAAACCGATAGAGTACAGGCCAAACCGATAGAGTACAGGCCAAACCGATAGAGTACAGGCCAAAAACGATAGAGTACAGGCCAAACAAACCGATAGAGTACAGGCCAAACCGATAGAGTACAGGCCAAACCGATAGAGTACAGGCCAAACCGATAGAGTACAGGCCAAACCGATAGAGTACAAGCCAAACCGATAGAGTACAGGCCAAACCGATAGAGTACACCCCAAACCGATAGAGTACAGGCCAAACCGATAGAGTACAGGCCAAACCGATAGAGTACAGGCCAAACCGATAGAGTACAGGCCAAACCGATAGAGTACAGGCCAAACCGATAGAGTACAGGCCAAACCGATAGAGTACAGGCCAAACCGATAGAGTACAAGCCAAACCGATAGAGTACAGGCCAAACCGATAGAGTACACGCCAAACCGATAGAGTACAGATAGCCAAACCGATAGAGTACACGCCAAACCGATAGAGTACAGGCCAAACCGATAGAGTACAGGCCAAACCGATAGAGTACAGGCCAAACAAACCGATAGAGTACAGGCCAAACCGATAGAGTACAGGCCAAACCGATAGAGTACAGGCCAAACCGATAGAGTACAGGGCCCCGATAGAGTACAGGCCAAACCGATAGAGTACAGGCCAAACCCGATAGAGTACAGGCCAAACCGATAGAGTACAGGCCAAACCGATAGAGTACAAGCCAAACCGATAGAGTACAGGCCAAACCGAACCGATAGAGTACAGGCCAAACCGATAGAGTACAGGCCAAACCGATAGAGTACAGGCCAAACCGATAGAGTACAGGCCAAACCGATAGAGTACAGGCCAAACCGATAGAGTACAGGCCAAACCGATAGAGTACAGGCCAAACCGATAGAGTACAGGGCAAACCGATAGAGTACAAGCCAAACCGATAGAGTACAGGCCAGACAGGCCAAACGATAGAGTACAGGCCAAACCGATAGAGTACAGGCCAAACCGATAGAGTACAGGCCAAACCGATAGAGTACAGCCCAAACCGATAGAGTACAGACCAAACCGATAGAGTACAGGCCAAACCGATAGAGTACAGGCCAAACAAACCGCTAGAGTACAGGCCAGACCGATAGAGTACAGGCCAAACAGAGTACAGGCCAAACCGATAGAGTACAGGCCAAAGCGATAGAGTACAGGCCAAACCGATAGAGTACAGGCCAAACCGATAGAGTACAGGCCAAACCGATAGAGTACAGGCCAAACCGATAGAGTACAAGCCAAACCGATAGAGTACAGGCCAAACCGATAGAGTACAGCCCAAACCGATGAAGTACAGGCCAAACCGTTTGAGTGCAGGCCAAACCGATAGAGTACAGGCCAAACCGATAGAGTACACACCAAACCGATAGAGTACAGGCCAAACCGATTAGAGTACAGGCCAAACCGATAGAGTACGAGGCAAACCGATAGAGTACAAGACCAAACCGATAGAGTACAGACGAAACCGATGGAGTACAGGTCAAACAAACCGATAGAGTACAAGCCAAACCGATAGAGTACAGGCCAAACAAACCGATAGAGTACAGGCCAAAGCGATAGAGTAACGAGGCAAACCGATGGAGTACGAGGCAACCCGATATAGTACGAGACAAACCGATAGAGTACGAGGCAAACCGATAGAGTGGAAGCCAAACCAATAGAGTACAAGCCAAACCGATAGAGTACCGCTACGAGGCAAACCGATGGAGTACGAGGCAATTTGAATAGATGGGTTTTTAATTTTGATTTAAATTGAGCAACAGATGTGCACTGGCGAACTGAAGTTGGAAGACCGTTTCATTCTAAGGGTCCTGAGACCGAGGAAGCACGATTTCCATACTTCCGGCCTGTGCGAAGTAGGCCTACGGTATAATCGCTTCGCGTGGACGATCGGAGTCTTCTAGTAGATTATTGGAAACAGAACACGGTGTAACCATGGATGCCACGTATGAGGGAGAGGTCTTCAGAGTGGATGTGATACATGAGGAGGGGGATTTAGAAGGCGATACGGGCGCGGATGGGGAGCCAGTTAAGCTGTTGCAATGTAGGCGCGATGTGATCTCTGGGACCAAGACGTTTTATCAGGCGATCGGCACTGTGTAGAACTGAGGACAGGTGTTGGAGCGCCGATGAAGGGAGACCGGATAGGGCACAGTTGCAGCAATTGAGGGGAGAGATGACGAATATTTAAATCAAGCTGCTGGTTCGCGGGTCCCAAAGAAGCAAAATAACGATAGCTGAAACGAGATTAAAGGCAAACAGTACCGGTAATCGCAACTGCCTGTTTGTAACATTAAGAAGGCTTAAAACGAAACAGTAATTCGGACCAAAGGGCTTTCTTGCTTTTGCGGTTGCAACTTGGTAAGGCATACAGGACTACAACTCTCGTGAATAAGCTGGTGCCCTGCGCATGGTTTTCGAGTGGCGCTTTAGAAGTTTGGAGATTACGATTACAAGAAAAATCGCAAATGCATATAGGCTAGCGTACTTCCCAAGCTATCCCACACTTAGGCGGCATAATTAATGCAATTACCTTTTTTTTACACATTAAATTTTTTTAACTCCGACGATGACACCTTTATACTTTTGTAAACTCCGATGACCTTCTTTCAGACTTTTCTTGAAAAAAATCCGATGACTTTTTTTTAGTCATTAGATCATTTTTTCCCCACTTTACCACTTGACCTCGAACACAGGCGCCTAACAACGAAACACGACACTTCAATTCAAGAGGAGGCAACTTGCCAAAATCCTGGTCATTTGCGTCGTTGATCAATTGAAACTCCACTATATGGAAAAACCAAGAGGAGGCAATTGCCTCCTCCTGCCTTCATGTAGCTACGCCTATGTTGCTTAAGGCTTAATCAGTTTTATGTGATGTCCGTGACTGACAACGAATATCAAAATTAAGATTTCATAAGCCTAATTAGACTGTTTGCATGCTTCAAATGCACAATTTAAGATTTAGTTTCGCAAAACTTTTCTGGGGACTGGCTTCCTGAGCTTCCTGGCTTCCCATGCAGATCACTACCCCATTTTGCTCAGACGCCTTCGGCACCGTGGCTCACCATTTTCTTGAAAAATACCAGATTAAGATTTGTCCCAGTAGTTTGAGTGTTTTGTCCCGGCCAGTTAATACCAGTACTCTACTTTTAAGGTTAGCTTACAATAATATTATTAAATTATTAACCTTCTAATTCTTCCCTAATAGTAGTCTAGTAGGTGTGAAAATGAACTTATTGAGGACATCCATCGATTCCAGTCACAGAAGTTAGACATAATTATTAGTGTCTTGTAACTAAGTTGTATGATAATGTAACATGCACAGCATGGCAGGACAGTGTAGGCTAACGACTTTGATTTCTATAGTAGGCCTACATTCTGCACTTACGTTGTAAGTGATACTGTGAAATCATAGAAAAATACTAGAATAACTAAAAGACACCAAACCAGAAAAACACAGTTCAAAATGCTTAAACTCATATGTTATCATTTAAGTCATGTCATCAAGAGATATTATTTATTCATTGTCCTTTCGCTCGAAGTTTTAAATCAAATATAATGTTTATTTTTTAATCTTTATTTTTGACGTTTCTCCGTTCTTTGGAGTGTATCGCGCTAGATCAAAGTCTCGTTTGTGTTTATAAGGAATCCACCACTGTATTAAAAATCGCATATACTGCGTTGCTTTAGCGTCAAAATTTTACAATTATTAACAAGCTATAGCAAATTTGGGGTAACTAGAAAAGTGTTCCTTCAACTGCACGAATCACATATCTCTTTACTTTCGTTTCGTTTTAACAGAAACGCTATCGTGCACGTTTCATGTTGTTGACGCCTTACACTTCTTTGAAGGTTACATCGGAAACAGTGGAACCTGTAAAAACAAAATTAATATGACGGTTAATAAAATTGCAACGGTCAATAATAGTTCTGGCCTGCCCAACCCAAAGAGATAGACGCTTGTCTCACACTGTATCTTAAACACTATGAAGTTTCAACTGAACTATGAACAACTGAAATAAAAACCAACCTCTAAAACGCATTAAACAGACCCCTACCAAATTCAGCTGTGTAAAACCTCTGCCACTGCCTGTTCCGTGGTAATGCCAGTCACAAGCCTGGATAAAAGAGGAGGGCGACGCTAATGATCTAAGCTTATACGTTACTGTAAAAGACCTAACCTCATCCCAGGTCTCTATACCTCACACCTCAACATACCTCAATGTAACACACACGACCGCAGAGGTTGGCAACTCCGTCACTACCCGCACTCTGTTAGTGCCAGTCCAAAGCCTGGATAAAGGAAGAGGGCGACGCTATTTATATCTCCTGTGACACAGCGTCGTTAAGCAATAACTAACTCACGAGCAGTTGGAAATTAAATCGAGGCTGTAAATTAAATTTTTTAAAATTAAATTTACAGCCGTGCCAGTCTCATGCATCCTAAAAGGAGGAGGGCGAAGCTAGTTGTCTTTGTAATGACGCGGCGTAATTAAACAGTGCTCAGCTAATCGACTTTGCAGTCTTCGAGAGTGCCTGAAGTATAGGACTACACGGCTGTAAATTAAATTAAATTAAATTTACAGCCGTGTTTACTAATGGCAGTTCAATTTTAATTTACAGCTGTCATGCACCAGCGGTAGTTTCAAAGTGGATTCGGCCAATATCGCAGAGGGTCAGACATGAGTTGGCACCTGATCGATTTATAAGACTTGTGGAAGCCATAGATTAGTTTTATGTTTCATGTTTCAGTTGTTTTGTACCATGTAATTTAATTTTAACATTTAAGCATTTTTTTATTAATTAAATTTAATTTAACACGCCTTCCCGTCAGTGGCGGCGCCAGGGGGTGCTAGGGGGTGCTTAGCCCCGCCCCTAACTGCGGCTCAACCCCAAAAAGTTGGAAATCACTGCAAATCACAGCGAGGAGGGGACAAAAGGAAGGTTTTTTAGCTTTAGCCCCCCAGACCTGAAATCCTGGCGCCGCCACTGCTTCCCGTCTAACAATAATTTATGGTAATTTTACGGTGCCGCTTATATTAAGACAATAAAGAAGAGACAACTGAGCTGGAGTGGTCACACACTACGTGGAAATTCGCTCCTGAGGACAATACCAGAAGGAAGATCTGATGGGAAGAAACTACTTGGAAGACCAAGAAATATAATGCTGAACTGGATGGTAGATCAATGAAACAGACAAAGATATAAAGAAATTAAGTCATCATCATCATCAGGATCCATGGGCCGAAAGCCCGTAGGTGTCCAATGCAAAATTCGTCATCTGTTTCCATAATCCTCTGTCTTGCGCCAATACACTCAAACTGTGTAGGTCTTGTTTGCACCAATCCCTGATGTCATCAGTCCATTCCCTGTTAGGTCTTCCTCTTCGTCCACTTCCATCCATCATACCCATCATGACAGTTTTTATTTTTCTATTATTGTCCATTCTGCATATATGCCCAAACAGACCCAATTTCCTTCTCATTACTGACTGTATTAGATCTTCCTTTATGTGTAATCTTCTTCGGACCTCCTTATTTGTCACCTTCATTGTCCAATTCAGGTGCAATATTCTTCTATAGCAGTACATTTCAAAAGCCAGGATTTTATCATGACCAGTCTTTTTAATTGTAAAGAAATTAAGTAACTGTTATAAAATAAAGAAGGGTGGCTTCGTTTCAATCTTGGACCTGCCTAGGGGCAGCACACTGAAAAAGCATCAAAATCCAATTACAGTGGGCTATGTGATATCGTGACGTAGACTGTGCAGAAGTATTTTATGAGGCACTCTATGTCCCTTCTTCCACAATTGAGGATGGCAACTTTTCCGTGGTTGGTTCTGGAACAGATTGCCCTGCAACCTGCAGCACGAATGTCCTCTTCTATCTAAGCCTCTATTTCACAAGAGACTAAAGTCTTTGATCACGCTTTTGTGCTGCTGTCTTTGATTACGCTTTGGTGCTGCAGGTCGCGAGCATCTCTGAGAAGTTTCTTCAGGAGGCGCGAAAATAATTAAGATAAATTAAGATTACACGTTCACAACTTACCACTAAGCAACATCTTCATTTTGAGGCTTGCACCATATCGAGGTCTTATCTGGAATATTGTTTTCTTCGGATATCCTATCTGTATGATGAAAGCAAATTTGTCCCTGACTCGCAGTCCACTTAGGTTCATGTTATAGCTGTCGAAAAATGACCTAACTGTGTTCTGGAACTCCCCGGATCTTTCTGCCGAATCTACCGTGACCCCGACGATGATTGTTCCCGTTGTCTTCAATTCCAGGCTTGCCAACAATCGCACCCTCTCATCTTGGGACGCCCAAGTATCGAAACGTTGCCTGTTTCTCGTGGTGCACGTTTTGGGGTCCAGTTCCAGGATTGTTACTCCGAGTTGTAAACTCATGTGGTCGCCGAATTTATTCAGTACAAGCACATCCTCCGAACTGCCTCCACTTGTTCTCACGTAACCAAATTTCGGCGAATCGTCGTGACCGTATGACGCCAAGTCTACTGTACAGCTTTCTGTTTCTGTTAACAAAATCAGATTTTAATTGACACGGTAACGCCTATTGCGGTAACACCGCGATCAATGAGGTGATACCGCCACGACCGTGGGGGAATTGTAGCGGGCTGCGCTACAACGCGAAGTCCTTTTAGTGACTTGGGTTCCCTAGAGCAGTGCTTCCCAAACTTTTCAGTGTCACGGACCTTCAGGAATTAACTTTCAGTGTCACGGACCGGTAGGAATTTTTCCACTGCAGGAGGACCGGTGCCAAATTTATTAATTATTTCTCTGTTTTGTTTTAGATCTCTCAAATTCCTCAAAAATTGATTTAGATGCATGTTTAGCCAATTATATGAAACTGTTGCCCTTTAAATGCTATCCTAATAAGTCTTTTGTTATGACTTTTAAAAATATAATAGTCATTTCTTGATTCCGAGACAATTTGACCACTATCTTGACTCACTTTGCGGACCGGCAACTGAGGACTCGCGGACTGGTACCGGTCCGCGGACACAACTTTGAGAAGCACTGCTCTAGAGTCGCTTCTAGTGCATGGGCTTATAATTGGAAGCAAATGCCAAACGCATCTGCAACTCAATCTAGCATAAATTATGGTCAGATCCTCATCATTTGTCATTGTCACACGTCAACATCCTCACATCTGAACTAATACTGTGGCTCTTATGAGACACAATATCCAATTCGTTAGAGCGGTCGCTTTTGTAACGCGGGGTAAGGGTTCGATCCTTCTCCCCTGAGACACTTACTGTGTTGGAACCTTGAGCAGGTTCTTCACTCATACATGCTCAGCGGCACTGATTGATTCTTGGTCATAAGATAACGACGACTAATAAATTAATAATATACTGTAGTAGTAATTACAATAATATCCATTCTTCTTAATTCATATTTAAGTTCCTGAGAGATCTTATGTACCTCGGGGAATAGGCCTACAAAATAAAAAATAATAATAATAATAATTTATTACTGGTAATAACATAATAATGATAATACTATCTTATGAGACCAAATGTCGCCAGTGATGTTGGAAGTTGGAAAGATAGCAAGTTTCTTGTCCTCCATCATCTGCATTTCTGTCTTAACGGACTGCTCTTGTATGTATGTATGTATGTATGTATGTATGTATGTATGTATGTATGTATGTATGTATGTATGTATGTATGTATGTATGTATGTATGTATGTATGCATGTATGTATGTATGTATATATAATTGTATTTGGACATTTATACAGCGCCTTACAAGAAACTCACGAAGGCGCTAGATATTGGATATCTTCTTCTGAATATTGACAGAACTGCGGCTTGGTTTTGACGCGACATCGATTGATAGATGCCTTATTCGGCAGGATTGAATTAACTAAGGGGCCGTCCATAAATGACGTCACGCAATTTTGGCCGATTTTTGACCCCTCCCCTCGTCACACTTCGTCACAAAAAGTTACACCCCCCTGAAAAATTACGTCACAAAGCTCTGACCCCCGCCTAAAACCAAATTTCCATGGCGAAGCAAAATGCTCCTTCGTGGAATAAACAGGGAGAGCATGAATATTTTAAAATCTAACGGTGACCAAATATTTAAATAATTAGAAAATTATTAATAATTGTGCCCGTATACATTAAAATAATCAAAAAAATTATGAAAATTTAATACTCAAACTTAGTGCTGTTATTATTAAAATTAAATTGTTGCTATTTGTTAAATTTAATTACACAGACCTGATGTGACGTCACACTTCTCTGACCCCCCGACCCCCATGTCACACATCGTCACAAATTTCCGACCCCCCTCCCCCTAGGTGCGTGACGTCATTTATGGACGGCCCCTAATCACATTTAATATTAGATGGTGCCCTCTTTCCCCACTGTGCTTGCACCCATGCCTTATACAATATAATACAACTGCATTTGATATTGCCCTTCTTCCAAAGCTAACTCAGAAGTTCACACGACCATACGCTGTGATCCCGTCCTAAACAAAAAAGGACAGGAGCGCCGGCTTCATGCGCCATATTAATCTATAAATGTTTACCGGTACGGCGTTTCGGTTGTCAAAAAAAGAACCGGAACGCTGTTCCGGTGCGTTCCGATCCCCAACCGATCCCTGATCATACGATACAGCATCGATGGCGCTGAGCAATTGTGAGTGAAGCACTTGCTCAAGATCGCAGCAACTGCCTCGGACGAGGTTCGAACCCATAATTCCATGTCACAGGCCAAGCGCTCTAACCAATGGGCCACCGTTTCTTATCCATTATCATCAGTACTTACCACTGGGCAAAGGGTCGTTTAGTGACGCAATGGACAGTTGAATGCCGTTTAGTCGACGTTCTATGCTGGTCAATCGCGCTTCAAGACGAGACACAGAGCAGCAGCTACTGTCGCTATTGGCAGCAACTGCCGTTTGATTCTGCGCATTCGCGAACATAACCATCAACAACATACAGGCGACCGCTCGCCAGCTATTACGGACACCCATCACCGTTCTTAACTACTTTAACTGCGGGGATAAGAAAAACAATACTTCCCTCTAACCGAACTCACTGAAGAAACTGAAGTAACAAATTCTGTGTCTCGTGTACTATATACAGTACTGATAGGCGTATTGGCCCACGTCAATTAGTGTGCAAATAAATCATGTCAACTTGAATACACTTCGGCTTCAGATAGCCCGTTATATGTCAATCCGTTCAAAGTGACTCTTGGTGTCTTGTAGACGTTATTGAACCGTCGTTTACTGGCTACTCAACATCAAATCGAATAGATTATAATTATTATAGTCTTAAAACAGTTAGACACAAAGAGTTGATGCCGAGGTCAGTAAACGAGGAGACTTAGTTAGTTGCTGTTTAATGGCACTATGTCAAAACAAAGATGGTAGGCGTCGCCCTCCTCCTCTCTTCAGGCTTGGGACTGGCAGCCAGAGTACGAGCAGTGGCGACGTTAGAAGAGGAGAAGAGAAGAGGGGGAGTCTTTCTTAGACACCAGCTGATCCTGCATGTGAAGGCCAATGCGACTATCAGTATAAGTATGAATTATGAGTACCGGTATTTGAGTAAAACTTGCTGTCTTCTCGGCTTGATCTCCCCGCAACATAAGACTCAAGTCTTCTGTTGTTTTATCGTCATTACTTTCGCAAGGTAATGTGATGTAGGCCGAATGATCGCGACTCACTAAATTTCACCACTCTAGGGAGTCTAGGCCTATATGACTGGACTTCTGTTGTTTTAAACTGTAAAGATATGTTGGTCCAAAATACTAAGTCAGCTCGGTCTTGGTCTTTGATAAAATACTAATTAATATTCAAAGGAGCTCTAATCAATACTTAAAAAGGACCTGCAAGACAAAGTCGGATGAGCGTCAACTACCTATGCAGCCACAATAATATTATGTTGTTATACGCTGTCTCTTTCCAACGAAATGCTGACGTTACACACCTTTAAAACGCTTAGCAACGACACCATATATTATATTAAGGAGCTGAGAGCAAAGTAATTGTTGAAAAAGCTGTAATATGCCAAAACTAATCTTTGTCGGCGGCAACGGCCTATGTTGTCATAAGCTGCCGTTAAACTGTGGAAAAAAAGAGCAAAGTAATACTGATTTGATTTTATCAAAGTTGTTGGATCACAGAACTATTGTAGTTAATCTTTGCTATACGAACGGAGAGTACTGTTCAAAGCAGTTGTTTCCTATAAGCTCCTTTGATATACCAAAAGATTTCGTTAAACCTTTGGCCCCATAAATTATACATAGGTTGAAGCAAGCAGATCTGTAGGACTGCGTAAGACATGAACGGCCTCAGCAGTCAAATGATGTTGTTAATCACTTCCGTTAAGAAGCATTGCTCAGAAAACTAGAGAATTATCAGTGGCCGATTCCTGCATCAAATGAGGTCTTGTAAGGTTAACGTCAACGTCCCCGCTAATCACAAGATGTCGCTTGATACTCTACAATACGTGCACTCATTAAACACCTTTATAACGCTCTCAACCGCGATATATTCAGTTATCAGGCGGCTTCGCTATAATAATATAAAAATACTAAAATACTAAGTTTTTCTACGTTTATACTAAGTGTAATTAGTAACTTTCTATTGCACCGGAAACTCCGCCACTATCCGTACTCTCGTAGTGCCAGTCCCAAGCCTGGAGAAACAAGGAGGGCGACGCTACTCATCTTTGCTATGGCACAGTGTCTTTAAACAGCTACTAACCAACCTATTCCTCCGGTGTGTAATGTACAAGGTACACCAAAAACAAACCGTCATCAGATCAATATCCAGAAGATCAGTCCGTATGTGAGTATGTATGTGACCGTTGAAACGCTGAATACGCGAATCCCATAACGACTCGGGGCTGTGGGGGGGGGGGCGTCGTAAGCTTCCCATCGGCGTCCTGGATGCAGTCAGCTGGGTCGGCGATTCTTGCGCTTTACAGCTCTCATTCGACACCTTTAGAACGCTTTCAACCGACGCCATATATTCAGGGATCAGGCTTTGCTATTATTATTGACAGAATAAGATCATCTACGTTTATACTGTATTAGTAACTTCTGTTGGACCGGAAACTCCCCTACAATCTGTACTGTGGTAGTGCCAGTCCCAAGCCTGTTGAAAAGGAGGGCGACGCTAATCATCGGTGCATGACACAGTGTGGTTAAGCAGTAACTAGACAACCTATTCCGCCGGTGTATAATGCACAAGGCATCAAAAGATGGCTCACAAAAAACAAGCAGTAACCAGGTCAATATCAAACAGATCAGTCCGTAAGTGAGTATGTATGGAACCATTGAAACGTTTGAATACCCTAACGACTCGGTCTGGGAGGGGGGGGGGTCATAAGTTTCCCATCGAGGGGGCCTGGGCGGAGTCAGCTGGGTCGGCGATTCTTGCGCTTTACAGCCAGTGGAGATATAGGGCCTACAGCCACCGCGCTTCCACAAATGAACTCGAGCGCATCATTGGACCGCCCTCCTGAAAGACTTTCCCACTCATATGCATGCGTATACTGTTGCCTTTGACTCTGTTCAGCCTACGTTTGCAACCTGTCTTAAAGGACAGTCGTTCAGATCTGTTAGAAAGTCAGAAGTGCAGAGCCTTTGTGAGGGGCATGAGTCTGACCATAGTTGTTAAAAACGATCAAATCAAAATAAAAAAACGGGAAAAAACGTCGTTTTATTTAAAAAAATAAAAAACGGAAAAAACGGGGAAAAAACGGTAAACAAAATAATTTGCATTTTGCATAACTTAGAAATTCAAATAACTTTTATAAATTTTATTTCCTGTACTCTGCTGTTTATTTCTCAACTGATGACATTAAATAGTTACGTAAATTAGATGAATCCTTGAAAGGACAGAGACAGTCAAAAAACACTCAATCAGATGCCCAAGTTACGTCATCGTCGAGTGACGTCATCGTTCGAGTGACCTTCATTTCTGGATTTTAAGAAATCAACCAGAACGTCATCTTTAAAGTTACGTCATAGTATCATTTGGCAAATATCTAGGGTGACGCCATTATTCGAGCAACGTCATCTTTTGAGTTGCGCCACCTATCGCCTCCTTCGACAGATGTGAGAAAGATTTAACAAATGACGATCAATTGACGTTCTTCTTGTTGACCGTCCGTAAACGACGCTTATCAGATCCACTCGCTTCTTCCATCTGCTCCAATCAACAACGACCACGGAAGGCATTTGATTTATTGAACCGGTGACGATTAGTTTTTCTATCCACCGACACCGATGAGATTTCGCCAAGAACTAACACAGACCTTCAGAACCCCGAAAGACGGCCAGGACGCATGGAACGCTGGGTTCGGTTGAGCGACCCGCTGTCATCACCAAGTAGTTTTTAATGGCTGCATCCAGGGCCGCGGACTTTGACAATGCCGTTCCCTTATTGCGTTATTTGAAAGGACTTAAACTAGCCAGCGATTCGGTTTCCGTTAATCGACGCTGTGTCGTAACGAAGATTAACGTCGCCCTCCTATTTAATCCCGGCTTCGGACTGGCACCACTCGAAGTTCGTAATCGTAATCTCAAGATTTATACAACGCCCAAAAAGCGAAGTTGCGGGAACCAGCTTATTCACAGGCGCTCAGTCGAAACAAAATCGATAGGGAAGGGTAAAAATCGGTTCCAGGTCAAGACACAAAGAATGGGGCAGGCAGACTGTTAGACTGCTAGACTGCTAACAGTGCTAAGATGGATGGAGCTTATAGTTGAAGCGGCAATGCAGGTAAGGGGAAATAAGGATAAGATTTGTGATGGAGCGGTGTATTCAGTTTCGAGTGGAAGACCTGTTGGAGAGATAGCAAGAGGTGAGATATTGGTAAGCTCGTAGGATGGATCAGAAATTTTCAGCGTTACTCTATCGGGATCTATGCTTAAGAGACTACTTACTAACTTACTTACTTTTTTAGCACCACCCGAGTATATTGGTATATCGGATCAGATAGGCCTACCGTTAACGTCGATAAGAAAGAATTTCGTACAATTTTAACCGGTTATTTCCAGTAATATATTTATTATTTTTATAATTCCAAGGTTCAACGTCGTATTATGATGTCAAAGGCCGTTGACCATAATATAAACGGTTACGGTAATAATGAACTATAAGCATTGACATCATCATATATTCGTTTAATGTGTAAACAACAGACATAACGCTGTAGGTGTACATAGAAAAAAATACATCTAGATATTATAGTATATATGAAGTAATAATAGCTTAGTAAGAGTTCAGGAATAACATACGAGATATAAAATTTTGTGAGTCCTTGTCAGGAAGGTTAAAGTTATGTGGTCTGACCCTAAGAAAATAAGGCGTAAAATGTTGATTAGGAAACATGCATCTGAGTGAATGATTCTCATTTAAGAGGACGGCCTTAAAGAGTGAAGTGTCTGCGTTATAAGCAAGAACATTCATAGAAGGAGAATCTGACTGAATAAAACCAGAGCGTTTTCATCTGTTATTCAGATGTTCAATGCGGGATTTGTCCTTTTCGCTCGCCTGCAGTCCCCACCAGGCGGGAGAAGCATACATTGTTCTGGCTATGATGGTGGCGCGGGTGATCAGTTGTAGAGAATCTGCAGATGCACCATGGTTTTTGAGTGTTTTAAGGGCGAAGATTGAAGCAGAGCCACTTTTGACGACTTTGTTGATGTGTTCCGTGACAGAAAGTTTCTCATCGATGGTGACGCCTAGGGCTTTTATTGAGGTAGAGCGAGGAATACCGGTGATTGAGGGTTTGTTGGAGAGTGAAGATTGGTTGTGTTTGATGACTGCCATTTCACGGGTTTTGGAAGGTGTAATATAAACGGTTTCCAACTGACGTGTATATAGTATCTCGATTGATAGCGTTTTACAGGTGTCTAAACAGCGCACTAATTGATCAAATAATATTATTTTACGATATTGTGACGTTTGAATGAGATACATGTACTTTGATCCTGATGTGATCTCTCGCGTTCTAGTAGAAATCTTAGAAGTAATTTTAACTCAGAACAGAAACTATTCTGGTTACTGGTTAGGCCTAAATTGCTCACATAATCACATTCCTAACGATGATGTACGTATACAAAGGCGGCGGTAATTGATGGATTTATTGTGTAGAATAGATTAGATTAGATTAGATTAGATTAGATTGTATTTATAACTTTATAAAGCGCCTCTCACCGTGAACACCAATCACAGGCGCTCCCAGTGCGAAAAATTCCGAGCGAAAAGAGTGGTCTTAAGACAGCGAAAAGAAGCACCTGGCCCACCAGATAGTATCAAAGAACGGGTTGATGTTTTGTAGGGAGTTGGTTCCATAGTGAAGGGCCAATGAAGGCAAAAGCTCGAGATTTAGATTAAATTATATCGGACACTAGTGTGATAAGAGGTGAGAACGAGCTTTGCATTGATGAAGTTTTTATTAACAGGAAAATAATGTGGCATAAAATCTAAGTTATATAATATTATATAAGTAGAAAGAAAAGTGATTAGTTATCGATTGATTTTCCGTACATAAAATCAAATAATTTAAATTTGAGATATGTATGAATACGTATGTATGCATGTATGTATGTATGCATGTATGTATGTATGTATGTATGTATGTATGTATGTATGTATGTATGTATGTATGTATGTATGTATGTATGTATGTATGTATGTATGTATGTATGTATGTATGTATGTATGTATGTATGTATGTATGTATATATGTATGTATGCGTGTATGCATGAAAACACTTAATACAGCGCCTTTAACCCTCACGCTACCGAGGTTTTTTTGTAACACGGACTACCAAGGGAGTGGTTACCACCCCCCCTGGATTTCGGGTTTGGTTACACATATCATATTTTGTAATACAGCAGTAGATTCAGCATTCATTTCTGAACAAAATGGTATATTTAGTTGTAGGCTACATTATGTCAATGCACCTCGAAATTACATAAGTTTTAACAACGGAACCGACAATTAGCGATATTTTATATTATTTCGTACATTTTTAACTTTTTGGACAAACAAAATTAATATAAGATTATGTGTGTTTTGAAACTGATCTATGTATCCAAGAACATTTTAAACATAATGAGGCTTCATTTGTAACAATAACCTACGAACTAGTCCATAGTCTGTATTAGATACAGCCGAAATCTAAAGGCAACATGAAACAAGACTTCACGTTATTGTTCACGGCAGTCAAATATGTCGGTGGTCCTTGCAGTTATTGCAAGTTACTCCCGTTATTGTGTGCGAATGCTTCCTGTAAATTGGCTTCTCACTTCATCTTCAGTATCTGTTTCAGCTAATATAAGTTCTAAATCTGTAGCTGTTGACAAACGTTTACGTAGAAATGTCGGTTTACGTTGTGATGCTGCATTCCGCCATTTTCACTTATTATTATTTATTTTTATCACTTCCAGTGTTCAAAAGACAAAAAGGTAAGCAAGCAAATGTAGCCCTGCATTCCCTCTAAAGAATGGTATATTTGTTTCTCTTCTAGGAAAACAATTGAATACGCTATGGTCAAAAAACTAAGGGGGTGGTATCCACCCCTCTGGTACCTCGGCTATATCGGGTATAACTTTTGAACGGCGTGAGATACCACCATGATGTTTACCTCAAAATGTGCACAAATGAATCTGCTACAGCTACCTAAATTGTGAAAATTATATTTCTGATGGAAAAAAATGTTATGCATAAAAACGTAGGGGGTGGTAACCACCCCCTGGGTAGCGCGAGGGTTAATACCGCACAAAAGCACCGTAAACACGGCAATCTCACCAATAATATAATGAAAATAGATTTTACAACAGTTTAAAAAAAATTGTTGAACAGAGCCAAACGCAACACTACATACATGACATTGTAGATGCAGCGTATACGCAGCTAAAAGTAAGTAAGCGAGTAAGCAAGCAAGTGATTTTATTAGCGCGACGCGGCCGTCCGCACTTAGTAACAACAGCGCTTACAGTAGACTTATTGAAAAAGAGCACATTTTTCTGCCTTAGCCAGAGGTCTCATACATGGACAAGTGATTGTAATAGTAATTGACAACTTCTAGTGCGCCGTTGTCTAAAGGCATCAACCGATGGCGCAGCAAGACCAAGGTGTAATCATGTCGGTGAATCAATAGGATCAGTCCGTAAGGAGGCAATGCTCAGAAAACTAGAAAGTCACCAGTGGCCGATTCCTGCATCAAATGAGGTCAACGTCAACGTCCGCAGTAATCACAAGATGTCTCTTAATACTCTACAATACGTGCTCTCATTAGATACCTTTATAAGGCTTTCAACCAACGCGATATATTCTAGGATCAGGCTTCGATATTATATTATTTTGAGAGAAGTAACTCTTCTAGGTTTAAGCTTATACTGTAATTAGTAACATCTATTGCACCGGAAACTCCCCTACAATCTGTACTCTGGTAGTGTCAGTCCCAAGCCTGTAGAAAAGAGGCGGGCGATGATAATAATCTGTGCATGACACAGTGTGATTAAGCAGTAACTAGCCAACCTATTCCGCCGGTGTATAATGCACAAGGCATCAAAAGATGGCACACAACAAACAAACCGTAATCAGGTCAATATCAAACAGATCAGTTAGTATGTATGGGACCATTGAAACTTTTGAATACTCTAACGACTCGGCCTGGGAGTGGGGGCGTCGTAAGTTTCCCATCGGGGTCCTGGGCGAAGTCAGCTGGGTCGGCGATTCTTGCGCTTTACAGCCAGTGGAGATATAGGGCCTACAGCTACCGCGTTTCCACAAATGAACTCGAGCGCATCGTTGGACCGCCCTCCTGGAAGACTACCCCATTCATTTGGGTATATACTGTTGCTCTGACTCTGTGCAGCATACGATTGCAAACTGTCAAGAAACCTCTAGCCATATGCCCAAGTTACGTCATCGTCAAGTGACGTCATCGTTCGAGTGGAACGCTGGGTTTCGGTTGAGCGACCCGCTGTCATCACCAAGTAGCTTTTTAATGGCTATTGAGTTTTGAGCGAAAGACCTGCGGAGAGATAGCAAGAGGTGAGGTTTTGGTGAGTTCGCAGGGTGGATC
The DNA here is from genome assembly GCA_020284085.1 of Aporrectodea caliginosa. Taxonomy (NCBI): domain Eukaryota; kingdom Metazoa; phylum Annelida; class Clitellata; order Crassiclitellata; family Lumbricidae; genus Aporrectodea; species Aporrectodea caliginosa. Next base: position 868,956 of record JACEVL010000493.1, on the reverse strand, counting down.
AGAAAAATTCAGCGTTACTCTATCGGGGTTAATGCTTGTTACAACTTACTTACTAATTTACTTATCTACTTACTTAGCCCCATATATATATATATATATATATATATATATATATATATATATATATATTGGTATATCGGATCGGATACCGTTAACGTCGATATGAAAGAATTTTGTACAGTTTTAATCGGCTTGTTCTAACAACATAAAGATTGGATCCACAGTTTAACGGCAGCTTATGACAACATAGGCCGTTGCCGCCGACAAAGATTATTTTGGCATATTACAGCTCAATAACTGTTGTAATATAAAGAGTGTGTCCACAGTTTAACGGCAGCTTATGACAACATAGGCCGTTTCCGCCGACAAAGATTAGTTTTGGCATATTACAGCTCATATATATAAAGAGTTGAAGCTGACATAATATAGTTTCGCGATTGGTCGCGTGTTAAAGGTGTCTAAACAGCGCACTGGATGATCAAATATTTAACGATATTGTGATATTAGCATGAAATACCTAGATTCTGCTGTGATCTGCAACTTTTTTAGCAAAATCTTAGATGTAACATTAGCTCAGAATAGTAACTATTTTCGTTTAAATTCTCACATTTATAAAGATAATAATATCTACGAATGCGGCGGCCATTGATGGATTATTTTGCCTAACGACAATAATTATTAGTTTACGTTATATCAGGTCTGATCTGATAAGATTAGATTATATCGGACACCAGTGTGATCAGAGGTCAGAAGGGTTTGCATTGATGAAGTTTTTATTAACAGGAAAATAGTGTGGCGTCAAATCTAAGTTAAATAAAAAATTATATGAATAGAAATAAAAGTGATGAGATATCGATTGATTTTCCTTAGGCTACATAAAATCAAACAACTGAAATTTTCAATATCGCTTATTTTAGCGCTGGATCTGTAGCCTAATGTTTGTGGGGGTTCCATTCTCCTGATCGGACTCTGCAACGACACTGGACAAGATGCTCGCACACTTTATATAGCGCCAACGTTTCAGATTCACTGACTTGGTGCACATAATAAGTGTCATAATTATATTTATTTTTTGCGCATAATAAGTACTAATTACTTATTTATTTATTAAGCATTATAAGTGCCATAATTATATTTATTAATTTATTTAGCACAATAAGTGCTATATACATTGCGCATAAAATTTATTTATTTATTGCGCATAAGTGCTATAGGCATATATTGAGGAGTAAATGCAATATTATATAGGCCTACGTGTAAGTAAGTATGTTATGTTCTTCTGCGAGATGCTGACACACAAATCAAGCTTGACCTCCCCGGATTCTGACCTGGCACCGGAGCGGACAAAGCAGCCTGGCTATTGCGGACTTAATCCAACGCCGGTGTATTAAGCTTGTCTCTCTTGTGCGTCTTTTGTGTGGCAATGAGAAATTTCATAGATTTACATTACATTACCTTCAAACCTAATCCACAAAGTTCGTCATGAGATTATGTACGTTATCAGTTCCAAAAGAAGAGGCAGCCTCTGGTATGAACTATATCCTACTTCACTTTCTTAGACACGGCGCAGCCTGATTAACCCTCTGACACTGTAAGACGTCATACTCATTCTATAGCATTGTGCGGTAGGGGGCGCAGGTGGAGGAAATGTTTTCTAGGGTTATTTCAAGCATTCCGACCACTAGCCAATGGTGCAATACGATACTCGAAAGGTGTGGTAAGTTACTGCCTATCGGTGTTGTGCCATAACAGAGATGACTAGCGTTACCCTCCTCCTTTATTAAGGCTTGGAATTGGCACCACGAGAAAACGTCACAAGCATAGTTAATTAGTAGTAGTAGTTTCAGTTTAACGACACTCTGTGATAACATAGATCATTGGCGTCGCCCTCCTCCTTTATCCAGACTTGGGACTGGCACTGTCAGAGTACGAAGAGTGGCGGAGTTACAAAAATGAAACGGTTGATTATGTATAGCTTCGATTGAAAGCGTTGTAAAGATGTGTAAAGAGCGCACTGAATTAGCAAGAATGTGACGACATCTCAACGTCGTTTTTTATTCCAAAGTTTAACTGTCATCCAGGTTTGTGACCGACATATTAACCTTCAAATTGTTAATCAACCAGTTAATAAGGTGGTATTACGGTTATATATAGATTCCACTTAAAGCGTTATAAAGGTGGCTAAAAGGTACATTTATTTTTCAATATTGGACGACATCTTGACGTCGTCCTCCTCTATCATACAGTTTGAGACTGGCACCGCTTAGAAAGTCAAGTACAGTTAGCTCCAACCATACATAATCCAATATTTAACGACATCCTATAGCTACAAAGGCTGTTGACGTCTTTAAAGTTGTTGATGTATTTCCGTTCATTTTCTTGTAATGTTCTCACAAATGTTCTTTCTCCTTTCTCGTCTTTGATTCCGTTTTTGATAAGATGCTGACGTATTTAAAGTTTCTGACGATTTAAGTTCATTTTCATATAATTTCTATCAACAGTTTTCTTTTTCTTTTCTTGGCTTTGATTCCGTTTCTGATAAGATGTAGACGTATTTAAAGTTTCTGACGGATTAAGATCATTTCCGTATAATGTTAATAACTGTTTTCTCCTCAATCTTATTAACAATATTAACAATATTTGATAGATACATATTATTTGATTTGATACATATTAAAGTATTGTATCTCCGTTATGTTTGGCCCATTGGCTCTTTTTATTGTAATTCTTTTTTAACATCTTTTTCCTTTTTTTTTTTCCTTTTTCTCCTTTTGTTTCTTTTTTTGGTGGCTATTTCAGCTCTTTTTGGCTATATCAGCTCTTTTTTTGGCTATATCAGCTCTTTTTTTGGCTATATTAGCTCTTTTCAAATATGTTTACAAAGTTATTAACAGTACTTCTTTAAGTTTTCTAAAATAACATGTAATGCTATTTGCAAACAGAAATTCAGCACAGATGTGTAATATATATACATGTATTATATACACATTTTATTTTAACATACATCTATTTACAAGAATGCATGTTAACAATTATTTACATGACAGAATACTTAATTAAACATTTCATTAAACATTTTCCTATGAAACAATGTAATATCATTAGAAAATGCAATGAAATAATGAAATGACCATTAATCACACATATTTTGTGTTTATTGGTATTTTAATCATAAGGAATGTGTTCAACTATATGTTTGTAATAGATTTGATCTGATACTAATATTTATGACAATAATTATAGTATTTTTCCTTTATTAATGATTTTAACAAGATTATATACTGCACTCTGCAAACATCCCACTCCAACCAGATGGAATAAGGTTTTATATCGATTCCATTAATCTGTTCTAAAGGTGTCTAACGAGGGTATTTAATAAACACATATTTGATGACATCTGGCGAGGGCGACCCTTCTCCTGTCTCCTGGCTTGGGATTGACACGACACAAAAATGGTTTTTTGGAGTTAAATAGTGTTAATGCGTTTTTGGAAAAATTCTAAAGCAATAAATGCACGGACGTTACAGACAAACGTGGAGACCGTCAGCTCAACGGGGCCGGAGTGTCTCGTCCGAAATAATCGCCCGAAGGCAACGAATTAGCTTTGCTCATAATAATGTTGGTATGTGTTTTAATACATCCGTCAAACAATTATTCAATCTTCGAAGAAGAATCCTAGCTACCCAACGAAGATAAATTACGAAGATACAAGGTCAACCAAGCCGACCTACGAAGATATAAGGCTTATATCTTCGTAGGTTGGCCTTGAGATACTGGGCCACCGACAAAGACACAGGATCTCAGAAGATATTGAACTAATCTGTGAAGATATAAGGCCAACCAGGTTGACTCAATAAGATATGAAGCCCACCACGCTAAAATACGAAGATACTGGAACAAATTACGAAGATATGAGGTCAATAAGATCAACCTAAAATGACAGACAACTGTAAGGAGTCCACACCAACCCATGAAGATACAAGGTTGGCACAAGAAGATACAAGGCCAACTAGGTCGTTCAAATATGTCAGGTGAAAATACGAATATTTAAGGCCAATAAGAAGATCAGCATATGAAGATACAAGACTGCATTACGGCAATATTAATCTACAGCACACGAAGATACAAGTACAACGGACGAAGACATAAGGCAATAACACTTCGAAGACATTGTCATTCTTGCTCTCATTAAACACCTTTTAAAACTCTTTACTCTAGTATTATATTCTGAAACGCAGCTACTGTAGTAAATATTGTTACAAGTTTGTCTTAGTGTTAGTCGATAGATGGAGTAACTGTTGTGTCTTGACCACATTCGTGGGAGTGCGAAGCAGGTTCGAAGATTGTCGCATTGACCCGAACAGGGATTGCTTCGAGAAAGATTGGACACTCATTTCCGGTCGGTCTATAAAAATCTTTATAAAGAAGATTGCAAGGGCGTGAAGAGGTAGATCAGTTAGAGTGCCGGAAGAGTTGAAGAGTTGGACCGTCAGATATGCGTTCATTACTTGAGAGAAATGAAGAAGACATTATGCAGATATATGGGCACGATTAGTTAAATAATATTGCAAATCTATTAGAATTGGAATTAGCTACTGCAATTTCCTAATCAATTAGATTGGAATTAGCAAAATCTTGTAGCTAATCGATTAGCATCAGAATTATCTGTCCGTCTAATCGATTAGAATCTAATCGATTAGTTACCCATCTCTGACATAATATTTCTGAGACGTTTTACAACAAGAACAGAAAGTTAGTAAAGACGTTTTTCTAATGAGTTATCTGAACATTCAACATTGCAAGTAAGTTACTCAAAGTTCGTATGCTCTTCTGTTATGTGTTATCTTGGGTTACAAAATAAAACGAAAACGAAACGAATTAATATATTAAGGAGAATAACAAACGAACCTTCAATTCAACCATATGCTTTATGAGTGGTTGTTTTGTGGAAAGTTCAAGTTTAACAAGTAACAGGGAATATTTTAACAATATATAAAATATGAATTCTGTTCATAAAATAATTTCTGCCGACGTCAACAGCCTCCGTTGTCAGAAACTGTCGTTTAAAACTCTGGATCCATCTGTCCAACAAACGCTACAATGAAATTATCTCTAAGGAGTCGGGCTGTGGGGGGGAGCGTTGGGGTATTGGGAGGAGTCAGCTGGTTCGGCGATTCTTGCGCTTTATAGCCATTGGAGATATGGTATATACAACTATACCGCGCTTCCACGAATGAACTCAAGCCCATCGTTTGACCGCCCTCCTGGAAGACTTTCCCATCCATTTGCTTATAAAATACTGTTGCCTTTGACTATGTGCAGCATACGCTTGCACTCGTTCAGATCTGTTGGATAGTCAGAAGTGCAGCGCCTTTGTGAGGGGCCTGAGTCTGTCATTCGACCTCTGGTGGCTGAACGCTACGTAGGCGTCGGCCCAGACAATCAAAAAACTTTTTGCCTGATGCACAAGTTACGTCATCGTCGAGTGACGTCATCGTTCGAGTGACCATCATTGCTTGAGTTTTTAAAAATCAGCGAGTGACGTCATCTTTAGAGTGACGTCATCGTTTTTGTGACGTATTTCTCTCCATGACGTAATCGTTCGAGTGACCTTCATATCTGGAGTTTCCAAAACTAGTGAGTGACGCCATTTTAGGATGACGTCATCGTTTCCTATCTCTCCGGTGACGCCACCTCTCTTGTGACGCCATTATTCGAGCGACGTCATCTCTTGAGTTGCGCCACCTATCGCCACCTATCGCCTCCTCCGACAAATGTTAGAGAGATTTGGCAAATGACGATCAATTGACGTTCTTCTTGTTGTCCGTCCGTAAACGACGCTCATCAGATGCGGGCGTTTCTTCCGTCTGCTCCAAGCAACAACGACCACGAAAGGCATTTGATTTATTGAACCGATGACGCTTTAGTTTTTCTATCCACCGACACCGGTAAGATTTCGCCAACAGATTACACAGCCCTCCAGAACCACGACACAACTTGATATTATTGTAAAATAAACTAGTTACAAGTGGATCTACAGTTTAACGGCAGCTTATGACAACATAGGCCGTTGCCGCCGACAAAGATTATTTTTGGCATATTACAGCTCAAGGTCTAAACTAGTTACAAGGTTGGTATACCAAACTAGTTACAAGGTTGGTATAATGGTTATATATACATTGCGTTAAAAACGTTATAAAGGTGGCTTAAAGGCGCATTTAATTATCAATATTGGGCGACATCTTGACGTCGCCCTCCTCTTTTATCCAGTTTTGAGACTGGCATCACTTAGAAAAGTTAATGACTCAGCTAAATCCAGTTCGTTTGTGGTTTTTATATTGATTCCATTAATCCGTTATAAAGGTGTCTAACAACTTACAAGCGCATTTAATTTACTCATATAGGATACATCTTGGCGTCGCCCTCCTTCTTTATTCAGGTTTGAGACTGACACCACACAAAAATGGCTGTGGCGGAGTTAAATAGTGTTACTCCAGCTTTCAAGACAATCTTAAGCAATAAATGCACTGGTGTTAGAGACAAACATGGAGACTGTCAGCTCAACGGGACCGCAATACTTGAGGAGTGTCTCGTCCGAAATCAACGAATTAGTTTTGCTTAACTATGTTGTTATTTTATACATACGTCAAACGTTTATTCAATCTTCGAAGAAATATCCTAGCTACCAAACGAAGATAAAATCATGAAGATACAAGGTCAACCAGGCCGACCTACGAAGATGTAAGGAATCCTGGTCACCGACGAAGATACAGGGTCTCAGAAGATAGGCCTATTAGACTAATCTGTGAAGATATGAGGTCAACCAGGTTGACCCACAAAAATATGAGGGCCACCACGCTAAAATGCGAAGATACTGGGACAAATTACGATGATACTAGGTCTATCATGCCAACCTACAACGATGTAACGTGTTCACACCAACCAATGAATCTACAAGGTTGACACACGAAGATACAAGGCCAATCAGGTCATTCAAAGATGTAAGGTGAAATAACGAAGATTTAACGCCAATAAGCGGATCGGCATAATATGAAGATAAAAGGCAGTATTACGACAATATGGAGCTACGAGGAAACGAGTACAACCGACGAAGATATGAGACCAACCATTGTCATTCTTGCTCTCATTAAACACCTTTTAAAACTCTTTGCTAAAGTATTATATTCTGAAACGCAGTTAGTAAACATAGTTGTAATCTGAGTAATGGTTAGTCGATAGATGGAGTAACTGTTGTGACTTGAACACATTCGTGGGAGTGCGAAGCAGGTGCGAAGATTGACGAAGAGACACGAACGGAGATTGCATCGAGAAAGTTCTTACACTCCTTTTCGGTCGGTCTATATAATCTATATAAAGAAGATTGAAAGGGCGTTGAGAGGTAGATCAGTTAGTGTTGAAAGAGTTGAAGCGTTAGACCATCAGATAGGCTATGCGTTCGTTACTTGAGAGAAATCAAGAAGACATTATGCAGATATGGGCACGATTAGTTAAATAATATTGCAAATCTATTAGAATTGGAATTAGCTACTGAAATTCCGTCATCAATTAGAATTGAAATTAGCAAAATCTTGTAGCTAATCGATTAGCATTAGAATTAGCTGTCCGTCTAATCGATTAGAATCTTTTAAAAAGAAGTAGAAAAAACAATCGAAAAAAAGGAAAACAATCGAAAAAAACAATCGAACCTTCAATTCAACCATTTGCTTTCTGAGTGGTTTGTTTTGTGGAAAGTTCAAGTTTAACAAGTAACAGGGAATATTTTACAATAGGTCTATATGGAAAGGTGAATTCTGTTCTAAAAATAATTTCTGCCGACATCAACAGCCTCTGTTGTCAGAAAATGTCGTTTAAAACTCTGGATCCATCCGTCCAACAAACGATACAATGAAATTTTCGTGGACATTGGTGTCGACACTGCTGTTCTTAGACACCTCTAAAAGGCTTTCCTCAGACACTATATTAAATCATTTGCACCGTTCTAACTTAATTAATTAACTTACTCCGCAACTAATTGTTCTGTCAGTTCCAGTCCAAAGCCTGGATAAAGGAGGAGGGCGACGCTAATGATCTTTGTTATCACAGTGTCGTTAAACTGATACTACTACTACTTCAACTGAATTACATTCCCAACACGGTCGTTAAACTAATTGGATTCAATGTCCAGTGTTAATACATCACTACTGACTTCGGGTGGTGCCAGTCCGAAGCCTGGATAAAGAATGAGGGCGACGTTAATCGTTTTTGTTATGAAGCGGCATCGTTAAACAGAAACCACCTACCTTCCACGAAAGGTTCACTAAAATATATAAGGTATTGTCGATTAAGTGAACGGCCCTTGCAACCGTAATATGTCAATTTAAGCACTACATGAGTTCACGCTTTCGTTTGACACCTTTAAACTGCTTTCTGCCGATACTATTTATTCGTCAACTGCGTAAAATAAAGAGTTAGAAACGTTCGAAAATGAACATAATTATCATATTGTAGTGTTTACCAACCTGGGTAGTAGTAGTAGTAGTAGTAGTAGTAGTAGTAGTAGTAGTAGTAGTAGTAGTAGTAGTAGTAGTAGTAGTAGTAGTAGTAGTAGTAGTAGTAGTAGTAGTAGTAGTAGTAGTAGTAGTAGTAGTAGTAGTAGTAGTAGTAGTAGTAGTAGTAGTAGTAGTAGTAGTAACAATAACCAGACATCAAGCTTCGTTCCCATGTTTATTATTATTATTATTATTATTATTATTATTATTTTTATTATTATTATTATTACTACTACTACTACTACTACTACTACTACTACTACTACTACTACTACTACTACTACTACTACTACTACTACTACTATTATTATTATTATTAACAGATTCGATTCTGTATTTAGACACCTTAAAAAGTAATGATCAAACGCAATAAAAGCAGCCACTTCTGCATGAAATTCATTGAACTGAGATGAGCGTTGTAGAGTGAAAATTCGAACGTATTCCACTATTCCTATAGTAGCGCCAATACAAAGCCTGGATAAAAAAAAGGGAGAAGCTAGTCATGTTTGTCGTGAAACACCGTCTATTAACAGCAACCAGCTTTCCTGTCGATATCAAAGGATTCATGATATATAAGATATCTTTTAACTTTTGGAATCCATCCAATTATTAAATATTTTGCTGTTGCTACATACCAACTCAACAGTGAGAACTGTATAAAGTTTTTTCTTATGGAAGCCAACGGTATTTAAGGTGATTAAAGGTCATGAAAATCTTCAGGCACCCATTAGCCCAATTGCTTGGTTGTTTTATTAAGTAAGTCGAGTTGAAAGTCTGCAAGAAGATTCCGATCAACGCCGGCTAATTTAATGCGCTCGTTAGACACCTCTATAATGCTCTCAACCGATCCTATATATTTTTCAACGTTGCATTTTTGGGTTATAGACTATCTTCATGGAAGTCAACAGTATTTATCTCCGTCTCTACCCAACCTTAGGTAGTGACAGTCCAAAGCTTCGAAAAAGCAGGAGAGCGACGCTAATCATCTTTGAAAGGACACAGTGTCGCGAAGCAGCAACTATAATTATAACCAACTAACTGTATGCCATTGATGCCACAAGATGGCCCTAAATGCTGGATATTACTAATTTAATTAATACTCAGAAATTAAACACCTTTAATAGTAAGCTCCATTCTACAATATTCGTCAATCGCTTTGAATTGATAATTATTGCATCAATACATTTCTCAAAGACGTCAGCGACCTTTACATGTATTATACCTGTAAGATATTGTTGTATTGTTGCATCCAGTGTTGCAAGTCAACTCAAAGCGAGCGTGCGATATTGTTCGTTTCCTACGCTATGTACAATTCGGACAATAAAGTTCTGTTGCTACTCTGCAAGTAAGGACGTGCTTTTCTGCGATTTCAAGAAGTTTTCCCAACAATATTCCTTGCAACAAAGGCAGCAATCGTAGACTGAAGATCTTGTACAATCTCAATACTGTAAAAATGACGAGAGCTCAGCTCAGGAACCAACGAAAAATTTAATCTCATCAAACGATAACCACAGCGCCATCGTCCGAATGATTTAGGTAACAGTCGCCGATAGCAAGTGAAATAGTAGTAAGAAATCATAAACCGTTGGACCAGGCGGGCTACTACTACTGCAACTGCAACTACTGCTGCTGCTGCTGCTGCTGCTGCTGCTGCTGCTGCTACTGCTACTACTACTACTACTACTACTACTACTACTACTACTACTACTACTACAACTACTACTTCTACAACAACAACAACTACTACTACTACTACTACTACTACTACAACTACTACTACTACTACTACTACTACTACTACTACTACTACTACTACTACTACTACTACTACTACTATTACTACTAATGTGGGGCGCGGTGGTATAGGGGTATGTTCGGTGCCTTGCAGCTGGAGGGTTGCGGGTTCGAATACACCTCAAGCTGCCGCGTAGGGATCCTGTAAGTCCTTCACTCACAATTGCTCATGCGCTTCGGCGTGAAACTCCGATTCAGTGTCCGCGCTGTAGTCGGGAGCGCCTCTGAGTAGAAATCTTGAAGGGGCGCTATAACAAGTGCTCTTACATATATACATACAAACATACTACTGTCACTACTACTACTACTACTAATAATAATAATAATAATAATAATAATCATAATAATAATAATAATAATAATAATAATAATAATACTGTTACAACTACCACTACCATTACCTTTAAAATTGTACCATGAAATGGGAATATGGCACCCATAAGAAGCGAAAATGAGAAAGCTCTGTTTCCAGGGTCTTGTTCACGTAGAGATAGAAAACAAGTGATTTCTCACAGTCTGTATGTTGTCTCTGATTGAATAGCGAGTCGTCCACTTTCCCATGGAATAACATTACTTATCATGACCTGCCCGAACCCGACGAGACATTAGAATGATTAGCTGCACAGTCTTCTGAAATCAGTGGCTTTATACAGCAAAGATACGAGTTTACAGCACAAATCCGATTACGTGCATATATAAAGACATAATATTATACGCATAGGCGTATCTAAATTGAGGCAAGAGGAGGCAACTGTGCCAGAGGAAGCAGTTCTTTGCTTTTTTATATACTGGAACTTCTATTGACCAATGACCCCAATGACCATGATTTTGCCAATGGTCTGTGAAGTTGCCTCCTCTTGAATTTAAGTCTCGCTACGTGCCTGATTATAGCCTATGCATGCTTCGTGAATGAAAGTCGCCTTCAGAAGCGGCAGTCGATACGTTGATACGATGCATATCTTTGGTTCCCTTGTCTTCGCGCCAATGCGTCTTGGCTTCTCTGGCTAAACGTACGTCTGACTCCAAAGTGTGTCTCAGGCTGAATGCGCCGTGTCGTTCCTTCCTCCTTTTAGTTCAGCCAGTCGCAAAAGAACTTCTGCTAACTGGCTGGAG
>JACEVL010000493.1:627500-852500 GCA_020284085.1 Aporrectodea caliginosa | reverse complement strand
TAATGTAAACGTACGCATTATTAATAATGCTATGCTATGTAATGTAGATTTTACGCATTGTCACTATCAGTGCATGATTATCCTATGCGAACCACCTACTTACATACTTTTAATGCAACGTAAATCGTCGACAACATAAGTAAGTAAATGTAAAGTGTACAGTACAACTGTCTTATCTTGTAATGTCCTGTAATATAAACACTAAAATGCGTCACATTATCTTGATACGTACATAAATGCATAGCGCCTACAATGCTACACATACATACATACATGTATATTATGAGATTATATATAGACAAAAGCCTATATGGAGAGGAATCCTAAGGCCAACATGAATACAGAAGAACCCTTGAGGCCACAGAGGAGCTATTATCAGCCACGATGGTGGACGATTGGCAGAGATAGGACAGGAATTCTTGAAGAGGTATATTGGACTTCGATTTAGAAGGTTGGATGGATAGCAATTTGAATTCTTTCACATGTAGTGAGGGCTGTTAGACCGAAAATTTAAGCGGATGGGGACCGACTGGACAAAAGCACCAAACTTTTTGTGTACTTAGGTTTGGTCATATGGTAATGATTTAGGGTAGGAGACACGCGATCCGACCACGGGGTCACCCCTCAAAAATGCATTTTAACCAAGATGGCGGCCAAAAATGGCGCCAACACAGAAAACAGTATATATCAGGTCATAGGTAAGCTACAAAAACAAACGAAGTATCAAATTTAACATTATCAAGGTCAAGGAATCGATTTATCGTAGTGGCAATAGTGTCCGAATGCTGCTATCCAAGATGGCGTCCAATATGGCCGCCAACACACACAAATATGTATATATCAGGTCAGAGGTAAGCTACAATAGCATATGAAGTGTCGAATATAATATTTTCAAGGTCAAGGAATCGATTTATCGTAGTGGCAATAGTGTCCGAATGTTACTATCCAAGATGGCGGTCAATATGGCCGCCAAAACACAAAAATATGTATATATCAGGTCAGAGGTAAGCTACAATGGCAAATGAAGTGTCGAATATAATATTTTCCATGTCAATGAATTGATTTATCGTAGTGGCAATAGTGTCCGAATGTTACTATCCAAGACGGCGTCCAATATAGAGTTCACGAGTGCTGAGCTACGAATGCTCAATTTAATCGCGCCAAAAGTGCGAGCTCGATCCTGTATCCAGTCGTGAAGCTAGATGGGCTGGATTCAAGTGATTAAGCAAATTACCGCCTGATTGGTCTTGGAAAGCATTGTTGCTATTGTTTATCTAGATATAAATGGTTTGCTTTCCTCCTAGCAGTCTGGCCTTAAGAAGAATCACTCTATGGACTAGTATGGAGACTCTCCAAAACGCCTCAGGACTGTCTGACCTCTATGGCGCCATAGATGTCGGACATCTCTCTCTCTCTCCTCTCTCTCCTGACCATCTTCGATGTCAGCTCAGCTTTTGACTCTCTTGACCATAATACTTTTGACTCCTTCAACGCCTTTCTGCTTCTTTTGAGCTGACAGACAAACCGCTAGAGTGTCTTCGATCCTTTCTGTCAGAGCTCACTAATCGTGTAGTCTTTGGCTCGTAAATGTCCAGCTGGGTTCTAGCCCCTTTTGGTGTCCCATAGGTTTTAGTGCTGGGCCCGATGCTTTATATTATCTAATCGTATGGTATTGGGGTCTTGCTGGCGTCATGTGGGCTTGTGCACCAGCTAGGCTATATGCTGACGATGTGCAGACCTACATCCATTGCCACCCCAATTGCGGGGTGGATTGCCGTTCAGCAGATGTGCCAAGCCATGGATGCCCTTCCACTTGGTTAGCATCCAATCGCCTGCTTCTAAACGTCTCTAAGAATCAATTCATTTGTTTGGGTTGTCGTATTGTATTGTATTGTATTGACCGATGCCTGGTTTTGGAAAAGTTCCCGCATGTCACCTTATTGGATTCGGTCCGGGTCTTGAGGTAACTTTGGATCTAGAACTTTGTTTTTCTCAGCACATAAATGAGCTTGCCCTTAGCTGCTATAATCAGCTACGTCAATTTAGGGTTATTTCTCGCTCTCTATCCCGTGACGCTGCTGTGATCCTTATCAATGCTTTTGTTACTAGCAGATTGGATCACTGCAGTTTGATCCTGGTGGGTTTGCCACAGAGCCACTTGGACTAATTGGGCGCCGTGACCGGTTTTTCGTTCAGCTGCTCGTCTTAGAGGGGCTTTCCCAAATATGCTCCTGTTTATGTATTATATGTGGGATGTATTATACTGGCTCTCTGTCCCACAACGCATCTCTAATAGGCAGTGGCGTACCGTACGGGGGGCAGGGGGGGCGAGTCGCCCCGGGCGGCACTTGTGCAGGGGCGGCAAAATAGGGTTGGAGAAAAATTAAAACAGGATTGAATGTTGGATAAAAAATGAAAAAGTAGGAGAGAGAAAAAAGGAAGAAAAAGAAGAAAGGAAAGAAAGAAACCGTCACTTTGGCGAAGTCGGCTTGGCTTTCGATGCCGCCCCTAAGCCTCCGTTAGGGACGGCATCACTCTGAGAGGTCTATGTTAAACACTAGACATAATTGTAGAAAAAGGAAGCAGTTTTTTAGTGTTAACTAAATATGAGCATATTATGTTATTATCCATAATCCAAATAATTGAGCTGGATTTTGAAAAAACATTAAAAATTCGGAGCAGAAGCGCAGAGAAAATATAAAAAAACAACAGGCCCAGTCGGTGGTGCCGCAGATACGCGCCGATATTTTTTCTTCTACCTCCGCAACTCATGCAATAAAATGTTTTATTATCTAATAATACAGGTTTCAGTAAGTTGAAAATGTAGACTATAGGGGTCGTCCATTAATTATGTCAACAAATTTTAAGCAGTTGTTGACCCTCCCCTTGTCAACAACTGTCAAACATTGAAGGACCCCTAAAAAATTATGTCAACAATCCCAGAACTCCCCCCCTACAAAAAAGAAGCACAATGGCCCAATACATGTAGAATAATATGTTAGATTTGTTCACACTAAAAAATGCAATCTCGGATTTCAAAATATATGAGTTTAGTTTATTAGCAGCTTTTAGTAGTAGACCTATTGACCATTAAGCACTTGATACATTTTTAGCATTAGCCTACTTAATGTTTAAGCTACCATTTTGAAGGGTCTGTGTTGATGCATTGGAAAAAAGTTGTTGACATCAAATTGTACCGTACCCCTCCCCCTTGTCAACAATGGTGAAACTTTTTCAACCCCCTATTTTTGTTGACATAATTAATGCTTAGCTAAAACGGGTAATTAAAAAATGCAGTGATAAGACTTAGTGATAAATCCAGAGAAGCTGTCAGCTTCATAAAATAAAATTTTAGGCTTATAAGTAATGAGATCGACGATCATCATGAAAACTGAAATCTCTTAGAGAAAATAACATATCCAAAATTAAGTGGCCAAGGGCGGCATTTTGGGCCGTCGCCCTGGGCGGCATTTTAGCTCCGTACGCCACTGCTAATAGGGTTGCTGTTTTGGTCTGGCGGTGCATCCTTGGCTGTGCCTCGGCCTATCGGAGTGATCTATGTCGTCCGCTTCTGATACAGCTGCAGCTGTCGAGTCTTCTGCTGGGGGAGAACTCTTAGTCCCTCGCTCCTCAATTAGGCAGCACCGTGCCTTCTCAATGGTTGGACCTTCCATCTACAAGGGTTAGAGATTCGTCTACTGCCTAGGGGTAATGCCCCTGCATTTAATAAGTTACTAAAGTCTAATTATTAGTGCCGAAGCTGGGCTGGGAGCGCCTCTGAGTAGGTGTCCTGAAGGGGCGTAATATCAAATTCCTTGAATATATGAATGGATAGGTAAGCCACAATAACATATGAAGTGGCAATAGTGCGGGTATGCTACAATCCAAGAAATCATAAAGAGATCTTCAAAGTCAAAACCTTATAGGATCTGCTTCTGCTGTTGTGAGCGATACAACTAGAATCAAACAGCTCAGAGTCAGTCCACATAGAGTTTTCGTCAGTGTTGAGAATATGATGGTCCCAAAGAGCGGTTCCAAAGGCCTCCCGAGCCAGGCTTTATGAGCTGAGATATACCTATTTATGTGTGTTGGCGGCCATATTGGACGCCATCTTGGATAGTAACATTCGGACACTATTGCCACTACGATAAATCGATTTCTTGATGTTCAAAATATTATATTCGACACTTCATTTGCCATTGTAGCTTACCTCTGACCTGATATATACATATTTTTGTGTGTTGGCGGCCATATTGGACGCCATCTTGGATAGTAACATTCGGACACTATTGCCACTACGATAAATCGATTCCTTGACCTGTAAAATATTATATTCGACACTTCATTTTCTATTGTAGCTTACCTCTGGCCTGATATATACATATTTTTGTGTTTTGGCAGCCATATTGGCCGCCATCTTGGATAGTAACATTCGGACACTAATGCCACTACGATAAATCGATTCCTTGATCTTGAAAATATTATATTTGACACTTCATTATTTTGTTATTGTAGCTTACCTCTGACCTGATATATACATATTTTTGTGTTTTGGCGGCCATATTGACTTCCATCTTGGATAGTAACATTCGGACACTATTGCCACTATGATAAATCGATTCCTTGACCTTGAAAACATTATATTCGACACTTCATTTGCTATTGTAGCTTACCTCTGACCTGATATATACATATTTGTGTGTGTTGGCGGCCATATTGGACGCCATCTTGGATAGTAACATTCGGACACTATTGCCACTACGATAAATCGATTCCTTGACCTTGATAATGTTAAATTTGATACTTCGATTGTTTTTGTAGCTTACCTATGACCTGATATATACTGTTTTCTGTGTTGGCGCCATTTTTGGCCGCCATCTTGGTTAAAATGCATTTTTGAGGGGTGACCCCGTGGTCGGATCGCGTGTCTCCTACCCTAAATCATTACCATATGACCAAACCTAAGTACACAGAAAGTTTGGTGCTTTTGTCCAACCGGTCCCCTTCAAATGCAAATATTCGAAATTTCTCAGTGCCACACAAACGCCGCGTCAGGGGGACCAGCTTATTCACCAGGGCTTTATCAAACCAAGTCCACAATAGCTGCTCTCTTCGTTTAAATGCCAGGTCATAATACGGGGTGGGATCGAGCTGAGGAGACATTGAGAATCGTGGTGAGCAGTATGAGCCCGTGTCGCACGCCATTTAATCGTATTTCAAAGGTTAGGCCGCGTGAACCAATTTGTAAGGACATATGTTGCAGAAGTAGAAATAGCACCGAATCGAGGGAGGACTGTGTTTATTTAAAGAGATCACAAGTTGATGAGAAACAGAATTCTCTGTTGGCCTTTTACGTTGCGCGCCGCTGTTCAAGGTTGATAACGCCGTAACATGGCATTGTGAATGGATGGATGGATGGATGGATGGATGGATGGATGGATGGATGGATGGATGGATGGATGGATGGATGGATGGATGGATGGATGGATGGATCGATGGATGGATGGATGGATGGATGGATTGATGGATGGATGGATGGATGGATGGATGGATGGATGGATGGATGGATGGATGGATGGATGGATGGATTGATGGATGGATGGATGGATGGATGGATGGATGGATGGATGGATGGATGGATGGATGGATGGATGGATGGATGGATGGATGGATGGATGGATGGATGGATGGATGGATGGATGGATGGATGGATGGATGGGTGAGTGGGTGGGTGGGTGGATGGATGGATGGGTGGATGGGTTGTTGGGTGGGTGGGTTGGATGGATGGATGGATGGATGGATGGGTGGGTGGATGGTTGGGTGGGTGGGTGGGTGGGTGGGTGGACGGACGGACGGATGGACGGATGGGTGGGAGGTGGGTGGGTGGGTGGATGGATCGACAAATTAAACAGCGGATGGATGATGAAACAAGTGGAAGAAATGAAGCGAACGAGCGAACCAAGTTTTAACAATTAATTGAATGGATGGCTGCTTATTTAAAGAGATGACTGGATGCCAGTGGATGGATGAACGAATAGATGGATGAACAGATGTATGGTCCTAGTTGAAGAAGAAGAGCAGTCCCTGAAGCTAGCCATGATCGAGGTAGCCATGGGTATGAACTTATGTCTTATGATGTGTTAGCGACTTCATTTTCTTAGGCTTGGCAAAGTTGGCATATGAGGGTGGGTGGCCAGTCCTCTCCCTCGCCGTCTCATCTACCACCCTCAGTGTACTCATTATAACTGAGTTGGTTAGGGGGTCGCAGGCGGAGCAGAAATCTTGAAACAACTGTGCCAGAACCCGCGATCTCTGGATTGACATTCCACCATCCTAATGACGACATTATCGAGTCCTAATTGGCATAGTATTAACCCTAAAATAACGAAGAGAGCGATCTTAATTACAGAATGCGATACACCCTTGCCAATATACTCGCTTAGCCGAGACATCAAATAGCAGCGCGAGTCTTTTAATTAACGTAATTCAGTTCGCTGCTTATTCCTAACAGCGTACTGCGTTTAATTCGACAAATCGCATCGAATACAACGACTATCAAGGAATGTTCATGTCTCAGGTTTCGGGCAGATTGCAGAAATGTACATTCAGATAACGAACGATAGAGCGCTTGTATCGGAATGGTTTCTCTGAAGTCTAAAGGAACTGCCGCATTCCTTTCCGCGATGACGCCTTAGTAGGCCTACTATAGACGTTCTGACGTCATTTCGCCTCCACAGAGCAGACGATTTTCGAACAAAGAGACACAGACACGGATACCGTTTAATGGAAACTCCATGCATATTTGGCAAATACTCACCGATGCAATAGCAGATAATGGTATCGACGATACCGTATCGTGCCTAACCATTGCCTTCTAGGTATACTGACTAAATATTAATTAATAAAAATTAATATAATATCTAGATACTGACTAAATATTAATTAATAAAAATTAATATAGTATCTAGATTCTAGAAGGCAATGGCCTAACGCTATTAGTAACGCTCCAAAAACACTTTATTTCAACTCCGCCGCCAAACGCACCCTGGAAGTGCCAGTCCTTAGCACGGATGAAAGAGGAGGGTGAAGGTTATAATCTTTGTTATGACAGAAATGCCGTTGGGCTGCAACTAATCAAACCAGCAATATTATATCGGTGTTATCTATCGCCAAATGTGTTTTGCAAGTTCTTTCTGCGACATTAAACCTTGCCAACCTTGGAAAGTGGTTCCAGCGGGAGCGTTTACCCTAAGTATGGCAGGAATGCGTTACTTTTCTCTGTAGAACGTGTCGCCCCCAACCGTAGAGCGCCTGCTACTAATTAAGCAAAGAAATTTGTTAATAGTAATGGTGCCAAAGTTTAACTGAGTCGGCTTTACGCCGAGTGGTTCTTGTTTTTCGGTTTGTTCTTTTTTGGACCCTAAACAAACCGTGGAATTCGTTTAAAATGGCATACAGAGACAGTGGCACTGGGTGGGGTCCAATTCGAAATAATCGTAAATCGTATTCTCGAAATTTATGGAGAGTCCAAAAGTGAAGTCGCGGGAATCAGCTTATTCACAGGCGTTTAGTCAAAACAAAATTGAGAGATGGGGTGGAATCGGTTCCAGATCAAGATCCAAAGGGTCAGGCAGACAAACGGTCGGATGACTAGGGTGGATGGTGTTTAGAATCGAAACGGCAAGGGAGGTAAAGGGAAGAGGCTATAAGAAAATTAAATCGCCAACATTGCGTGTGCACTGCTGACTCTAGCGGTTTGTTTTAGGACTGCTCTCGTCTTTCCAACCCACCCCCTACTAACACTGTTTAACTCAGGGCATGGGCGTATTTAGGGGGTTGTTTTACGGGTTCAAACCCCCCCCCAAATAAGTTTCCGAACATTTTTTATATACTTTTACATGCGAAATACCCAAAAACCTGAACTTTTGCGACCATTTCCAATGGAAACTCCCCGAAATCTTAAAACCCCTCCGAAATTTTTTCTGGCTACGCCCATGACTCAGGGTATGTGTTTGGTATAGGCCTACACTTAACGGTTGGTAGCAGGTATTTTTGCTGTTTAACTGCGTCATAAGTTCATAACGATGATGATTAGCGTCGCCCTCCTCTCATCTCCGGGCTTGGGACTGGCGCTACTCGAGTACGGGCGCTGGTGGAATTTGGGCGATTTAAGGCCATTGATGAATTTTATTGTAGAACCGAAACGTTCAATTATTGATCTATGTACTTTATTTCACGAGTTTAAAGGAACCCAGGAGGTATCGATTATAACGATTAAGAATTGAATAGTATTTATAGCAGATTTTTCGCATCTTATTCAGGTGTCTAAGTGAAATTCTTCATGAACGGATTTAAGCAGCTCAGAGATATCTGATGGCATCAAGGATTGTTGCCAACGATAGGAAAACATTTTCGAAATTCCAGCTGTTAATTGCTATTGCTAAACTGAAAAGTTTGAAGTGTTTATCGACATTTTTCCGGTTGCCAGATCCAATGACGCTGTCAACACTGCAAAGTTGAAAGCTGCCTTTACTACCATGATTATTGTCCCAAGTCCATACGTATGCGACTCTATTTCTACAATTATTATTTCCAATCTCCTGAAAGCGCTGTAGGTCCCCTATTTATGACTATTTTAACTAATCGAAAAAGCGGATTCTGAGGTAATTTGAAACTGTATGACTTGCCCAAGGTTTATCTTTTTCTCTTACCGCTTTTCGCGATTGTTGTTGGAATTATAATTATTATTATTATTATTGTTATTGTTGTTGTTGTTGTCGTTGTCGTTGTCGTTGTCGTTATCGTTATCGTTATCGTTATCGTTATCATTATCATTATCATTATCATTATCATTATCATTATCATTATCATTATCATTATTATTATTATTATTATTATTATTATTATTATTATTATTATTATTATTATATATGTATGTTATTATATATATATATATATATATATATATATATATATATAATAAAAATAATAATAATAGATAGAGAGCTAGGCGTGAGAGCAATGGGAGAGAGATGTAGAGACGCAGATAGATAGATAGATAGACAGACAGACAGACAGACAGACAGACAGACAGACAGACAGACAGACAGACAGACAGACAGACAGACAGACAGACAGACAGACTGAGAGAAACAAAGAGAGAGACAGACAGACAGACAGACAGACAGACAAAGATTTGGACTTCCTTTTATATAAGAGACAGCTCTGAGTCTCTGATTGAGCATTCCCGTTGTTTGAATAGCGAATAAAAGCAACTTTCTAATAAATTCACACATGGAAAAGTAGTAAAAAGTCAACTTATAGAAAATTTGCTCATCTTATTCAGGTGTCTAAGCATCTTATTCAGGCGTCCAAGTTAAATTCTTAATGGAATTGTTCCAAGAGTTTAACGACATCTTATGGCATCAAAGGCAATTGACACCGATAGGAAAAACTTTCTTACAGTGCCAGCTGTTAGTTAGTATTGTTAAACTGACAAGTTTGAAGTGTTTATCGACATTTTAGAATTGTCTATAAATTTTTAATTACGTCGAAGGATATACTGCAATCTAGGCTCACATTTTCTAATCTGTTAAACCATTTCATATTCTTTGGGTTTTCCCATAGTAATAGACTAGTAATAAATAATAATAATAATGACTGTTATTATTATAAAAAAAATAATTGCAGTAATAGCAATTATGATAATAGTAATCATTATAAATAAAATACCATAGTTAATAATAAATAAAGAAACAACTAAATAACAGTTATATGGCCTAATAATAATAATAATAATAATAATAATAATAATAATAATAATAATAATAATAATAATAATAATAATAATAATAATAATAATAATATTAATAATATTAATAATAATAGCAAGAGCCGTCCTATAGACGTTCATTTAGAATTTTAGATGTATCCATAGTTTCAACAGCCTGAGGGATCTAAGCTACGGTACCTCAAGTGAAATAAAATATAAAATAATAATAATAATAATAATAATAATAATAATAATAATAATAATAATAATAATAATAATAATAATAATAATAATATTAATAATAATAATAATAATAATAATAATAATAATAATAATAATAATAATAGTAATAGTAATAATAATAGTAGTAGTAGTAGTAGTAGTAGTAATAATAATAATAATAATAATAATAATAACAGCGAGGGCCTCGACTTCTTATCGGAGACCGGACGCCGACTGTCGAATACTACTGGCGACACTCGCGAAACTAGCTTTCTTTTTCAAGGCCTTTCAGTGATGATCCAACGCTTCAACGCAGTGGCTTTTCAGGGCACCATGTCCAGGTTGCCAGGATCCGACGAGCGGCGAATCCTGAACAGATGATAACTGATGTCTCGTACATAATAATAATAGTAATAATAATAATAATAATAATAATAATAATAATGATGATGATGATGATGATGATGATGATGATGATGATGATGATGATGATGATGATGATGATGATGATGATGATGATGATGCCCCATACTCTTCAAAAATTTTTATTGATACACTACTCTTCCCTAACCCATTTTACCAATTGCACCAGCCTGTGGAATATGATTTTACGACAGCGCTATATATAGATGAGGGGATTACCCAATTCGATGCAGTTTATGCCTTACAATCGCGCTGTAAACCGGAAGTCGTAAATAGCAGGCGGTTGTAATTGGTCGATGGCGTCGGGAAAATTCCACAGCAGGAAGTAGGACGATGGGAGAACGGGAATAAGAACGCAAGTTGGAGACAATATTTATTCGAAATTAAATTTTGTCCGAAGGTATGACGAAGTGACGACTACCGCGGAGGAGGGGAAGGAGGAGGGAAAAGAGGAGGAAAAGGAGGTAGGAGAGAAGAAGGAGAAGGAAGGTAAAAAGAGGGAGAGGAGGAGAGAAAAGAGAAGGAGGGAAACGAGTAGTTGGAGTATGAGATGGAGGAGGTAAAGAGAAAAAGAAGGTAAAGAGGCGATTAGGAGCAGGAAGAGGAGGAGGAAGATAAGGAGGAGCAGGAAGAGGAGGAGCAGGGAGAGGAGGAAGATGAGGAGCAGGAGGAGGAGGAGGAAGAGGAGGAGGAGCAGGAAGAGGAGGAGGAGGAGGAAATGGAGTAGTTTAAGAATGAACAGGGAGGAGTAAGAGGAGGACGAGGAGGACGAAGGGAAAACAGAAGAGGAGGAGGAGATTGGTGGAGAGGTCTGGTTGTCGTCGCTGGAGTCATAAAGAGGCAGTTGTCTAATTAGTCTGAACGGCGCTTTGTGACAAAGAACCAAGAAGACGATTTACACGATCATAAACTCAATAATTATCCCACCATACAGACAGACAGACAGACAGACAGACAGACAGACAGACAGACAGACAGACAGACAGACAGGCAGACAGACAGACAGACAGACTCCAGCTGCCTTTACGTAAAAAACCTAATATCATGTATATATCGTTATATGGATATTTATGTAACTATTGGTTCGTTGGTTGCTGTTTCACGACGCTGTGTCATAGCAAAGATGACGTCGCCCTCCTCCTTTCTACAGGCTCCGTACTGGCACTACTAAAGTTAAGGTAGTGGCCAGCGTTCAAAGTTGGTGGGAAAGCTTCGTAACGGCGTTCCCACAGCTCTCGACATTCTTTGCTTGCGTTCCCACTACCCCCTCCCCGTGCGATGGAACCCTGGTAAAACACGCGTTTCAATAAAACTCTTCTTTGGAGTTCCCACTGCTCACCCAAACGACTTTAACGACTGATACGAGTGGCGGGGTTCAATTTATGATTAAACGCGTTTGAGGCTAAATGTTTTTAGAACTCGACGCCACTAACCTAATCGTATTTAGCGATTCCGCATGTTGCCATATAACTCGTCAGTTTTATCAAATGCCATTAATAAACAAAATTGGATAAGATAAAGTCGACGTAAGACATTTAGATGTCGTTAAACAACCGTGGGAAGTTAACGATTTGTTTTATTCCAAAGTTTGTCGTCATCATATGACATCGCGGCGGTTCGGTGTCGATATTCCGAAGGTTTGATAGTCCGAAGGTTCGATAGTCCGAAGGTTCGATAGTCCGAAGGTTCGATAGTCCGAAACTCGTAGTAGCTTGATGGATGAAAATAAATCTTGCTTGGGTAGAAGTTGGATTAATTAACAGAATTCTTGCTTAAATAGAAGTTGGATTGGTTAAAATAATCCCTGCTTATATGGAAGTGGGAATAATGAAAAGGTATCGCAGTGTAAGTAGAAGTTGGATTCGTGAAACGATTTTATGTCGGATTAATGTCGGACTACAGAATCTTCGGACTGTCGAACCATCGGAATATCGACACGCACGACACGACATCGCATGCGGCATACAGGACGTTGACGGCAAATCGAAAGTATATAATTATACAGTACAGTGAAAACAAAGAATATTGTGGCCGAAAGACAGCAATTAAAACTGTCAAAACAGCACTCTGCAATGTCGCCAATAGTCATTGTTTAACAGCATAAAATAATAGAGTTAATAATGTTCATGAAACTCGTATTATGACATTGTTGTCTTTGAGGCAAATTAAACAATACTCCACAGCAATTTTCATACACAAGAATTTTTAAATGGAAAAAGATTCTTGATAAACATTCATAGGCCTAATGCATATGAGATTCTTAATTGTATTATATTGTATTTGAACACTTGTTATAGCGCCCCTACCAGATTTCCCATTCAGAGGCGCTCCCGACTACTGCGCGAACGCTGAATCGGAGTTTCACGCCGAAGCGCATGAGCAATTGCGAGTGAAGGACTTGCCCAGGGTCCCTACGCGGCGACTTTGAGGTGGATCCGAACCCGCAACCCTCCAGCTGCAAGGCACCGAACATACCCCTACACCACCGCGCCCCAGTTGTATTGTGATGTGTTGTATTGTGTGTTGTATTGTACTCCACGTTTATAATGCGACCGAGCCACCCGCAGTAAAGATCCGAGAAATTAATCTCTGATAATCCGACCCGACCGGGAAGCGAACCCGGGGCGCCGGCGCGGAGAGCGGGCACCAACCCACTCGGCCACTCAGGATCCTTAATGTAGTTATTCGAATTTTAAAACAGCGTTGGCTGCAACTTTATAATACTTGCAATTATGATTCGAGCTTTTCTTCAACTGTTAAATTTTCAAGAATTAGTCATTCAGTGCAATCAAGCAGTGTTATAGAAATACTTGCAAACATTGAAAATGATAGCTCTTTATTACATGTTACATATTTGAAAACAAGAGTACTGTAGTTTCACCTGAGGTTCTTAATCTCGTTTTTTGTTTTTAATAAAATTTAATGATTATTTATTATAAATCACATGAGATTAAAAATGTGATTTTCACATGAGATTCTGATTTTAGTTATGAATTTTAACATAAGTAATCAATCCAATCAAACAAGGCTGATTAATATAATATTATATAAACTGTTAAGGAAACCCTATAACACATCTGTAGCATGTACAATTGTACATATTACCGTCCAACACTTAGAAGTCAATCAAAACAAGGTCAAAACCAAATTACAAGGTAATAGTCTGAAAACATAAAAAATAGGGATTCTGTTTTGGCTCAATTTTAATTGATTTTGAATGTGCCTGTGACATCAATTACACATGTGGGATGTGTAACATGTCACAGGCACATTCAAAATAATTAAAATGTTTTCAGACTATTACCTTGTAATTTGGTTTTGACCTTGTTTTGATTGACTTCTAAGTGTTGGACGGTAATATGTACAATTGTACATGCTACATTATTAAGAAAATTGCAGAATATGGAGATAAGTGGTAATATTTACTATTGGTTAGAAAATGTTTCTGTCTAATAGAACTTTCCAGGTTAAAGTTGGAACCTCCTATCCGATAAATTTTAGGGCCTACTAGATAACGGAACACCTCAGGGATCAATTACTTCTGCTTTACTTTTCCTAATAATGTATAAACCTTCTGGTTTGAATGGGTTGAAAGGACATAGTCTTGATTGATTAAAGATTAAACGCTTTTTGTGAAATATGTAACATAAGATAAACGCGTTTTAAAGGTGTCTAGATAACTTCAACTTTAGTATCGTTATTTCAAGCGGTTGTTTAGCGACATCTCGCGTCGACCTTATCTTACCCAAATTGCTGTTATTAATTGCAGTTGTGTGTACACAGTTTAACGGCAGCTTATGACAACATAGGCCGTTGCCGCCGACAAAGATTAGCTTTGGCATTTTACAGCTCAATTGCAGTTGATAATATTGACGAGTGATATGGCACAGACGAAATAGCAGTTAGTGGTGTCGGGTTTTTATCGACAACTTACGGCAATCAAGGTCATAACATTTTATGTCGACCTAACCATAAGAACTTGTATAGATTCGCAGCGTATACTTATTTCGCGATTACTAGTAATTACTAATTAGTACGATCCGTTTAAGTAGGCCTATTTCTACTTGCTGTCAGAACATGCATCTAATTTCCTCCGTTTACTTGTTCAAGTTATTAGTTAATGTTTAACGAAGCTGTGTCTTAACAAAGATCCAGGCTTGGGACTGGCACTATCTTTACTGGCCGTCAAGGTTGACAGAAATTCATTATTAATTTTCCGGTAATTTTTTTTTTCGTTTTAGCTTTCTACATTATTCACCCATTGAAGCACATAGTTTGAGCATCAATCCAACTTCTACTGACACTATACTATTTTTCATCAATCCAACTTCTACTTATACTATGATTTGTTCATCAATTCAGCTTCGACTTGCACTAGAAAATAGTTTCATCAATCCAGCTTCTGCTTACACTATTCCATTTTTAATTATTCCAACTTACATTTAAGTAAAATTTCTATTGTAGGGCCAACCGAATACAATTTCCGACGCTAAAACCCGGTTTAACACATAGGGCCTACAATGGTCAATGAAGGAATAATTTCGAATGCTAAAATGATAGATTACCAATTTTCCTTCTTCCACCATTTTATTTTCATTTTAACCCAAACGCAAAGCCCAACACCTCGATCATGAGGCGAAACCTTCTTTTTTACTTCACCCCGTGCGACTTGTTTGTCCCAGAGATCTTTTCACTCAATGCGTTACATATTAGCGTGCGTTGCGGAAATCCAAATTGCTGTATTATCGCTCACGTCGGCGACTAATGAAACGAGCATTACATAAACATAGATACATAAAATGACAGTAAATGTCTATGGTGAAGTGCTCCACGCGCGAAATAGAGAGACTTCGCTGAGTGTTTTTTCCAGGGGATTTAGACTGGATAAGAATCGGCTGTGGAAAAGAAATGAAACGAAATAAAACCGAAGTCTGTTCGTCTGCGATTGGCTGCCGTCTGGTTTCGTGGCGGGAATTTGCTGTCGTTTCTGGCTCCTGCAATATAATGGTCCATTCCAAGATTTCAAACGAATGGATGGATAAGTGGACGAATGAATGAACGAACGAATGAATGAACGAAGGAATGAATTGAAGGATGCATGAATAAATGGAAAGATGTATGTAAGTATTTATGCATGTATGGATGGATGGATGGATGGATGGATGGATGGATGGATGGATGGATGGATGGATGGATGGATGGATGGATGGATGGATGGATGGATGGATGGATGGATGGATGGATGGATGGATGGATGGATGGATGGATGGATGGATGGATGGATGGATGGATGGATGTACCGAAGGATTAATGGATGAACTGATTGACTGATGGATGGATTGATAAATGAATTAATAAACCACAGCGATTGTGCCTTAATACCAGACAACGATGATCACATTGCAATTGTGTCTGCTTCTGTCAGACATAATAACAGTTGTTTAAAAGTGCCTGGTCTGCGGGTGGATGGGGGGGGGGTGGCTGTGAAGATTCGCAGAATTTGATTCTGCTGGCTTCAGACCTTGATAGACAAATGGATGACAATCGCCGTGGCACCAGATTCTATATCCGCTGTCAAGTCTCCTCGGAAACTCTATCCATCCTTCTTTTAGTTCAGATTATCACGACCTGTCAGGCGCTGTAACCTCGGCGATTGGGTATTAAGCATTGAAAAGATGCCATGTTATTTTGACAACCAATCGAGCTTGAGTCTGTCTGTCTGTTTGTCTTTCTGTATGTATGTATGTGTGTCTTTCTGTCTGTTATTCAGTCTGTCTGTCTTTCTGTATCTGTTGGTATGTCTGCATACCGGTATGTCTATAAGTCTGTCTGTCTGTTGTCTGTCTCTCTATTTCTGTCTGTTTATCAATGTGTCTGTATGTCTATATGTCTGTTTGTCTGTTTCTCTGCTTGGGTTTTCATCCACCAATTACCAGAAAACAACGACAAATTAAACGATTCGGAAAATTATTCATATAAATTAAAATAAAAGCATAAAATGTAAAATTATGAAAGTATCAAATATTAAAAATATAGAAATATAGTTTTAAGAAAGATAGGCAGGCAGACATACATATAGTCAGACAGACATAAAGGCAGCCAGAGAGGCACAGAGGCAGGCAGATATACAGAGACAGACAGAAAGACAGACAGAGAGGCGGGCAGGAAGACAGACAGTGAGACAGATAGTCAAGCAGGCAGAAAAACAGGCAGGCAGACCGATATACAGATAGACTAACAGAGAGAAAGTTAGGCATGCATTCAGGCAAACATAAGACAAACATACAGAAAGGCGGGCAGTCATACAAACAGACATACAAACAAAACAAGACAGACGTCACATATCCATACAATACTGCCAACATACATTCAAACATACAGCAATACAAACTGATGGACCCACACACACACACACACACACACACACACACACACACACACACACACACACATACACACACATACACACACATACACACACACACACACACACACACACACTAAGCGACAAGCAGCCGGACAAACAGAGAAACAGGTGCAATTTGCTTTTGCATACACGCGTGACACCAGTCATGGGATTTGTAGTTGCTTATCGTCTCACCAGGTGAACAAATCTCCTACCGCCAGATGATGGCGGCAATTACACCAGTCTCTCTTAGCTTTCGTCGATTCACCTCGACCGAAATAATTACTCTTTTATGTTTGAGAAAGGCGAGAAATTTATTGCCACAGACGAGCTAAGATATTGCCATTTAAACAAGAACGGTAATTACAAACACAGTTGCCACTTAGACAAACTGTACACTTCGTTCTATCGTTTTCGCAGACGACCGATTATCGTCAGTGCGCATGCGTCTCTAAAGGAGGTCACGACGCATGCGCACGTAATATTAGAAAGGGATGCGCCGTGAAAGCACAGAAGACGAAATTAACAGCCTTTCAGGGTTAATTATACAATCATAATTATTTATACGTTTTTTATAATTGATAATTAATTGTTTTCATGCATAAGACTTTGTGTATCATGTGACAAATGATTATAGATTGTAATTTGATGTATTTATATGAAAGATGGAATACAACATTACAAAATGGTGTTATCTTACTAATGCAATATAGTTCTATGTTGCTAGAATTTGTATAGCCACGAATATAGATATATTTTGTATGAACTCGATGCGGAACTACAACATGGAATGGAAATAATTTTATTAAAATAGCATTTTCATTTTCTTACTTATGTGTATGTATGTATGCATGTATGTATGTATGTATGTATGTATGTATGTATGTATGTATGTATGTATGTATGTATGTATGTATGTATGTATGTATGTGTGTGTTTGCATGTATGTATGTATGTATGTATGTATGTATGCATGTATGTATGTATGTATGTATGTATGTATGTATGTGTGTATGTATGTATGTATGTATGTATATATGTATGTGTGTTTGTATGTATGTATGTATGTATGTATGTGTGTGTGTGTTTGTATGCATGTGTGTATGTATGTATGTATGTGTGCACGTATGTATGCATGTTTGTATGTGTACTATCCTATGTAAGTATGTATGTTTGTATGTGTGTATCTATGTATGTATGTATGTATGTATGTATGTATGTGTGTGTGTATGTATGTATGCATGTATGTGTGTGCATATATAGCTTATGTATGTATGTATGTAAGCATGCATGTTTGTATATATGTATGCATGCATGTTAAACCCATTATTTTAATATTAAAAGGATTACTATTTAGACACCTCTATTAAGATGTGTCACTCGCTATATTGAAATCAATCATCGCTGGAAACAAACAGTGTTATCAGTACCTGGTTATTATTTTTAGTAATGTTGAATCAGCTGAGTTTTCGGGATTAGTCCCCGGAGTCGCTAACTAAGGACTTAGCGACTTACTTATCGATTCGGTCGACTAAGTCACATGCTTATCCACTGACTAAGTCGTACAGACTGATCCACTGACTTGATATTGACTTCTCGAGTAATCAGGTAGGCCTACGTCTACTAGTTCTCTAACAATTGTATTGCAGGCTGTCTTTTCTGTTAGTAGTTAAGATTTAAATTGCATAACACGTAAATGTACAGCGCAGTGCGTTTGTCAGGCGCTTAATGAAGAAAAGATTATTATTATTATTGTTATTATTATTATTATTATTATTATTATTATTATTATTATTATTATTATTATTATTATTATTAATATTATGCATTTTACCTCATACTGTACATTCTGCACTGATCATGCCGTCATTTCCGTGGGCATTAGGCGGAATCCAAATGGGCTCTATACGGGTCCAATATGGAAATATCGGTCCTATAAGGGGCCGTCCATAAAGTACGTCACGCTATTTTTGACCATTTTTACCCCCCCTCCCCCCTGTCACAAACTGTCACAAAACTCGGACCCCCCCTAAAGTACGTCACACTTTCAACATAGAAATAATAATACTTCCGAAAGCAAGGCTAATACATAAACAAGGCTTCGCAACAGCATTATTACTAGCGCTCCTAGCGAGAGGAATCGTGAAAACACATTCAGGAGATATGCATTTCATGCTATTTTGACATAAAACTAATTAAAATGTTTCAGAAAATTTTTGAAAATTATTTTTAAAGCTATGAAATTCTACTAAAAAAATAAAAAATAAATTATAAATAAAATAAAAAATAAATAAATGTGTGACGTCACACATGGCCTGACCCCCCTCCCCCTGTCACAAACTGTCACACTTTCTTAAACCCCCCCCTCCCCCTGGAGCGTGACGTACTTTATGGACGGCCCCTAAGGGCTCCGCTACATGTAGGCATGTTGGCAGAGGACAGACCGATGACTGCGAAATGTCTCACCGGCGGCATAGTGCACCAAAATAGGCTCAAACCCATATATTCTCTCGGAAGCGCAAATGGTTGCATATTTTCATCAATTTCACAATCATATTATCACTTTTCCGGACTTCATCTGTAATTATTATACCGCTGTCTAAAAATACATTGAAACCAGCGTATTTTCAACGAGACGTTTGCATCGAAGTGACGCCATTTTCTATGAAAGAAGTGCGCGACGTCAGGTAACGAGACAGAATCTGAGTGTTGGCTGTAAGCATAGCAATGCGAAAGCACTAAGTAGGTAGGCAGTAAGGTAGAAAGTAAGTAACAGGTCATCTGATATCGACTGATTGTAAGATGTTAGTCTGTTGTTCTTTAACGTGGACCTGGTAAGCAAGTTTTGCTTCTGTTCTCCTACTGATATAGGCCTATTAAGTAATAAAAATACAGCCCGTAAAAACAAAGTTTTTTACTATATCCATCTAGTATCCTATAACGTGTACTCTGAAAATAGTCCGCGTTCATTTTACAACATAGCACGCTTAACGAGGCAGCGCGCCCATTATTGTTGCAGCCAATGACAACGCTGGCCAATCGCAACGCTGCGTTTCGGAAAAGGGGATTCCCAGATTCGAAAAGTTTAGTCCCCGATTCTATAAGCTAGCCTTTTTGGGGGAGCTGAAATTTTGATAGAATGAAGTGTGTGCGAGGGCGAGTCTGTCTGCCAAGTTTCACGACGATTGAATGATTGTAAGTGATCGAACTAGTCGTCGCAAGATTTGACTATTTAGCCTGTGGCTCAATCAAGCAAGCAAGATTCCCGCAAGTTAAACTAGATGGAAAAAAAAAGAACCAATAGTAAAAACAAAGTTTTTTACTATATCCATCTAGTATCCTATAATCCGTCATATTAAGCAGTTACCTCTACAAATATATAGTCCGCGTTCATTTTACAACATAGCGTCCGTTTAATCAAGCACCGCACCCGTTTCTGTTGCAGCCAATGGCAACGCTGGCCAATCACAACGCTGCGTGTCGGAAAAGGGGATTCCCCGATTCGAAAAGTTGAGTCCCCGATTCTATAAGCTAGCCTTTTTTGGGGGAGCTGAAATTTTGATAGAATGAAGTGTGTGCGAGGGCGAGTCTGTCTGCCAAGTTTCACGACGATTGAATGATTGTAAGTGATCGAACTAGTCGTCGCAAGATTTGACTTTTTAGCTGTGGCTCAAGCAAGCAAACATTCAAGCAAGCAAACATTCAAGCAAGCAAGATTTCCGCAAGTTAAACTAGATGGATAATAATAAAATACAGCCCGTAAAAACAAAGTTTTTTACTATATCCATCTAGTATCCTATAATGCGTCTTATGAAGCAGTTACCTCTACAAATATATAGTCCGCGTTCATTTACAACATAGCGTCCGTTAAATGATGCAGCGCGCCCGTTTCTGTTGCAGCCAATGGCAACGCTGGCCAATGGCAACGCTGCGTTTCGGAAAAGGGGATTCCCAGATTCGAAAAGTTTAGTCCCCGATTCTATAAGCTAGCCTCTTTTTGGGGAGCTGAAATTTTGATAGAATGAAGTGTGTGCGAGGGCGAGTCTATCTGCCAAGTTTCACGACGATTGAGTGATTGTAAGTGATCGAACTAGTCGTCGCAAGATTTGACTTTTTAGCCTGTGGCTCAATCAAGCAAGCAAGATTCCCGCAAGTTAAACTAGATGGATAATAAAATACAGCCCGTAAAAACAAAGTTTTTTACTATATCCATCTAGTATCCTATAACGTGTACTCTGAAAATAGTCCGCGTTCATTTTACAACATAGCACGCTTAACGAGGCAACGCGCCCATTATTGTTGCAGCCAATCACAACGCTGGCCAATCACAACGCTCCGTATCGGAAAAGGGGATTCCCCGATTCGAAAAGTTTAGTCCCCGATTCTATAAGCTAGCCTTTTTTGGGGGAGCTGAAATTTTGATAGAATGAAGTGTGTGCGAGGGCGAGTCTATCTGCCAAGTTTCACGACGATTGAATGATTGTAAGTGATCGAACTAGTCGTCGCAAGATTTGACTTTTTAGCCTGTGGCTCAATCAAACATTCAAACATTCAAGATTCCCGCAAGTTAAACTAGATGGATAATAAAATACAGCCCGTAAAAACAAAGTTTTTACTATATCCATCTAGTATCCTATAATGCGTCTTATGAAGCAGTTACCTCTACAAATATATAGTCCGCGTTCATTTTACAACATAGCGTCCGTTTAATGAGGCAGCGCACCCGTATCTGTTGCGGCCAATGGCAACGCTGGCCAATCACAACGCTCCGTATCGGAAAAGGGGATTCCCCGATTCGAAAAGTTTAGTCCCCGATTCTATAAGCTAGCCTTTTTGGGGGAGCTGAAATTTTGATAGAATAAAGTGTGTGCGAGGGCGAGTCTATCTGCCAAGTTTCACGACGATTGAATGATTGTAAGTGATCGAACTAGTCGTCGCAAGATTTGACTTTTTAGCCTGTGGCTCAATCAATCAAGCAAGATGCAAGCAATCAAGCAAGATTCCCGCAAGTTAAACTAGATGGATAATAAAAAAAGAACCAATAGTAAAAACAAAGTTTTTTACTATATCCATCTAGTATCCTATAATCCGTCATATTAAGCAGTTACCTCTACAAATATATAGTCCGCGTTCATTTTACAACATAGCGTCCGTTTAATCAAGCACCGCACCCGTTTCTGTTGCAGCCAATGGCAACGCTGGCCAATCACAACGCTGCGTGTGGGAAAAGGGATTCCCCGATTCGAAAAGTTGAGTCCCCGATTCTATAAGCTAGCCTTTTTTGGGGAGCTGAAATTTTGATAGAATGAAGTGTGTGCGAGGGCGAGTCTGTCTGCCAAGTTTCACGACGATTGAATGATTGTAAGTGATCGAACTAGTCGTCGCAAGATTTGACTTTTTAGCTGTGGCTCAAGCAAGCAAACATTCAAGCAAGCAAACATTCAAGCAAGCAAGATTTCCGCAAGTTAAACTAGATGGATAATAAAAGAACCAATAGTAAAAACAAAGTTTTTTTACTATATCCATCTAGTATCCTATAATCCGTCATATTAAGCAGTTACCTCTACAAATATATAGTCCGCGTTCATTTTACAACATAGCGTCCGTTTAATCAAGCACCGCACCCGTTTCTGTTGCAGCCAATGGCAACGCTGGCCAATCACAACGCTGCGTGTCGGAAAAGGGGATTCCCCGATTCGAAAAGTTGAGTCCCCGATTCTATAAGCTAGCCTTTTTTGGGGGAGCTGAAATTTTGATAGAATGAAGTGTGTGCGAGGGCGAGTCTGTCTGCCAAGTTTCACGACGATTGAATGATTGTAAGTGATCGAACTAGTCGTCGCAAGATTTGACTTTTTAGCTGTGGCTCAAGCAAGCAAACATTCAAGCAAGCAAACATTCAAGCAAGCAAGATTTCCGCAAGTTAAACTAGATGGATAATAAAAAGAACCAATAGTAAAAACAAAGTTTTTTACTATATCCATCTAGTATCCTATAATCCGTCATATTAAGCAGTTACCTCTACAAATATATAGCATTTTACAATATAGCGTCCGTTTGATCAAGCACCGCACCCGTTTCTGTTGCAGCCAATGGCAACGCTGGCCAATCACAACGCTGCGTGTCGGAAAAGGGGATTCCCGATTCGAAAAGTTGAGTCCCCGATTCTATAAGCTAGCCTTTTTTGGGGAGCAGAAATTTTGATAGAATGAAGTGTGTGCGAGGGCGAGTCTGTCTGCCAAGTTTCACGACGATTGAATGATTGTAAGTGATCGAACTAGTCGTCGCAAGATTTGACTTTTTAGCCTGTGGCTCAATCAATCAAGCAAGATGCAAGCAATCAAGCAAGATTCCCGCAAGTTAAACTAGATGGATAATAATCTAAAAGAACCAATAG
The DNA here is from genome assembly GCA_020284085.1 of Aporrectodea caliginosa. Lineage (NCBI taxonomy): Eukaryota > Metazoa > Annelida > Clitellata > Crassiclitellata > Lumbricidae > Aporrectodea > Aporrectodea caliginosa. Next base: position 829,283 of record JACEVL010000493.1, on the reverse strand, counting down.
TAAAAACAAAGTTTTTTACTATATCCATCTAGTATCCTATAATCCGTCATATTAAGCAGTTACCTCTACAAATATATAGTCCGCGTTCATTTTACAACATAGCGTCCGTTTAATCAAGCACCGCACCCGTTTCTGTTGCAGCCAATGGCAACGCTGGCCAATCACAACGCTGCGTGTGGGAAAAGGGGATTCCCCGATTCGAAAAGTTGAGTCCCCGATTCTATAAGCTAGCTTTTTTTGGGGGAGCTGAAATTTTGATAGAATGAAGTGTGTGCGAGGGCGAGTCTGTCTGCCAAGTTTCACGACGATTGAATGATTGTAAGTGATCGAACTAGTCGTCGCAAGATTTGACTTTTTAGCTGTGGCTCAATCAAGCAAACATTCAAGCAAGCAAACATTCAAGCAAGCAAACATTCAAGCAAGCAAGATTCCCGCAAGTTAAACTAGATGGATAAAAAGAGTCGATAGCTTAGCGACTGGTTGCGACTTGAGAGCTTAGCGGTTGGCGACGCCTGGGGACTATTCGGGAGAGAGCTGATGGATTCATTGAACGAGCTTTTCCGCTTATGTATTTGCGGCACTTTTCGAGTTGAAGTTACTATTGGCTTACATTTTTGCAAATTCAGTTGTAATGGAGAAAATAATCTCTGGATTTTGTACGATTAACACTGACCAATCGGCGTCGAACACGTCCAGCAGTATATGCAGCAGAAAGAGAACTATTATAAATTATTCAACTCTCATCGAAAAATCAGTGGATTGACTAAATCAGGTAGAATCTATATAAGCGGTTTTGGTAGAAGGTTTTACACTCGTTGATAACCAAACTATCCTATAGGTATCGAAAAACATCGTAAAAATCAAGAAACATCAACAAAGACCATCTCCTCTAATCCCAGACGTCGACAATACCCTGAACATTATTGTAGTCAGACACAAAGTTTTAATAATAATTAATGCCTATTACTGCAAAGTTTAACGTCGTCATTAGATGTCTAATAAAACACAAAGCCTCAAACACGGCCGGACAATTTAATATATAGCATTGGTGGTTACGTTCTGAAGGTGTCTAATTATACGCTGTATCACCTATTTCTTAACGCAGTGTCTCCCAACCTAAGGGTGCCGTGAACCTGCGGTTGGCTAATTATTTGTTCAGGTTTCCTGTCAATAATGTAAAAACTACTACTGATTATCACTACTGCCCTAGACCTTTAAATATTTTTAAAAAAACTTCCAGTAGTGTAGAAATAGCCGCAACACAGCAGTTTAATACAGGTAGCGTTGCTCATTAAAGTAAAGAACTAAATGAAATAAAAATAAACGAAATTAAGGTTGAGTGAATGACTTTAGTAAGGGTGCCTTACTCTGAAAAGGGTTTATACTTTATAGCTTCCTGACTGGGTTGATTGTGACCATACCTAATCTGTTACAGTTACACGAACCTCTGAAAGCCTTGGACCAGTCTATTAATTTTCAAACTGTACGCCATGTTATTTGGAAACTTCAACCTTAAAAACGGTGTTGCTTTTGAATTGTGCTTAGACTGTATTTTGATTGTTTTTCCTGTGGGATCGTTTTTTTCCAGTCACTCGAAAAGTCGCGTTTTATTCTCCTTTTGTGGACAAGGTTTTGCTTCGTTTTGACCCAGTTTGACGTCAGTTCATGTGGCGTTTCTCTTTGTAAGTTATTTTGTGGGTTTATAAGCCAACGACTTCTTGTTCGCACGCAGATGTGTGTCATTCATGTTACGACTGCAAATAGCTTAGGAAATAAAATTTAAACCTAAATCTGTTGTATTTCCTCTAGACAACCTGTAGCATTATGGATATGCATGTACTCTCACACGCACACACGCACAGCACCTGTGTGAGTTTTTTAATGTGCAATATAAGTGTGGCTTATATATGAGATATGTACATCAATGTATCTTTCGATTATAGGCTATATATATATATATATATATATATATATATATATATAATGTGCGTTTATACAGAATGTGAGTCAGTGACAGAGAATATCTCCCCAAATCTTTCATATAACGAGACTGATGTGTATTATAGCTGAACCCATTAACCCTCTCTGCGTATACACTATACCAGCGAAGATTATGTACAGGAATTGCAACTTAGAATCCCCCCCCCCCCCCCCCCCTAGTCTGGTGAAAATCCCGAACATCTATAATTGCTCAACACAGTTAAGTATACCATCTAGTTTTAATGGACTATTTGTCACTGGGGTTAAACGATTTCTTTGCTATCCATATTACTCTTTATAGAAATCCGTGTGTGTGTGTGGGGGGGGTGTACATGTGTATGCGCATCCATCCATTCATTCCATTATCCATTACTTTTTATATTCCACTCTCCCTTTAATCCTTCACCCTCCTTCCCACCTTCCATCCATCCCTCCTACCCTTCCTTATGCCTTCCTTCCCCCGTCTTTCCACCCTAACTGCCTCCCCCTATTCTTCCTTCTCTCCCTTCGCCCTACTTCCTTTCCTCCCTCTTTTTCTCCCTCTTCCCTCCCTCCATTCTTTCCTTCCATCCTCCAATCCCATAACTCGTGATCCTTCTCCATGGCAACAACAATCGCTCGACCACGAAATACGACAGTCAACGAGTACCAAGATGGCGGTTCTGACAGGCGGCTTCTGGTTGGCAGTAACAACTTCCGGTCAATGCTCTCAGTCGTTCCTTGTAAATTTCTGTTTCTAAAGCAAGAGAGAGGCTTTAAAGAGCTTTCTGTACTGCCTTTGAGAGGCTTTATATAGGCGCTAAATAACCAGTCAGATGGAAGCGACATCTGGCAATGACTTGAGGCTTCCGCCAACTGAAAGGACACGGAGCAACTCCCCCTAGCGTCGACCAACGACCTCTTATATGGCGTCGACCTCTTTATTACTTACTATTCGAATGCCGCAGATGTCGCTAGAGGTAGGAGACATATGGTTTGGGCGCTATGTAAATTAGATTTGATCAGACCAGATAAAGTTAGATTGGATTATATTAGGAGTGGGTTAAATTAGGATTTGAATGTATTAGGAATGGGTTGTATTTGAATGATGATAACGATGAAGAAGAAGAGGCGGAGGAGCAGGATGAGCAGGAGGAGGAAGAATGTGTAGAAAGAAGAAGAGCAGTCCCTTAAGCGAGCCTTGAGGCAGCCATGGGTATGAAGTGTTAGCGACTTCATCTTATTAGTCTCGGCATAAGATGGAGGATGGCCAGTCCTCTCCCTCGCCGACTCATCTTCCCACCGACAGTGCACGGACAGTGCCCTCACAGTTAGCTTACCTGGCTGGGACTTGGTCACTCGTCGGGTGACCACTACCAGCACGTTGACCACTACACTATCGAGCACCCCCCCCCTCTACATCTGTGAAGACGACAAAGAGAAAACCATAGCGCTATATAAGCAGAGTCGATTGCAATTGTCAGAGATCGCTGTTTTACATTTGCCAGACAAAACAAATGATGCTTAGTTTTTATTCTCTTGTCCGCTTGCCTCTCTCTCCTTGTCCTTCTGCTTGTCCTCCGCCTTCTTGTCCTTTCTTGTCTGTTGTTTGATTCTTCATGAAAAGTAGGACAAGATTAATAGGAATTTATCCTGTAAGATGTCTAATGTGTAAATGCAACTGTATGTGCATATGTATGTATGTGTATGTGTGTATGTGTGTGTATGTATAAGTACACCTGCATGTATATGCATATATATATGTATGTATGTAAATGTATATATATGTAATTGTATGTGAAAATGTGCACATGTATATGTACATATGTGTGTGTGTGTGTGTGTGTGTGTGTGTGTGTGTGTGTGTGTGTGTGTGTGTGTGTGTGTGTGTGTGTGTGTGTGTGTGTGTGTGTGTGTGTGTGTGTGTGTGTGTGTGTGTGTGTGCTTTTTTACATGTATCTGTGTTTGTATATATGTATTGTTCAAGTTAATGGTCTCAGTAACATCTAAGCGAACGCTAGAATAAGCTATTTGTCAAAGTCTGTACTGTTTACTTAACTCCTTTGTAAACAGAAGCCTCAGATAGGATCAGATAGAGAAACAAACAATCTTCCAGTAGGAAGCAGAGGAATAATATTATAATAATATTGTGAATCCAGAAAAGGACTTGGGCGAACCTCAAACACCCAATGCTCCCTAGTCACACGTTAACGCCAGAGCAAAACATCACCGAACGAACCCTTTGTACCAAACTTCAAAACAGTCCCTAGGTACCCCAGGGTTACCGAAAACAGCAAAACATTTCGCCCTGACGAAAGATGCCAGTTGACCGAATTCCACACAATGCACTGCACTCAAGTTATGAAGGGAAAAGAAACTAAGGCAAACGAAGACTGCGCAGGGTAGACAATATAATTGAGGACATAACATCACTTAGACTAACACTAAGGCGAGCAATGAACTCGACAAATGACCGACACCAATTGAGATCATTTATTCGTACGCATCACCGCCAAATGGCCGGTGTCAGGAACTGATGATAATGATGATGTTGATCGCATATCATCACTAGGTGTCGTCTATTTCCCGCCAATTGGCCGCGCATATGTCTCCTATCTATAGGTGCATATATAGCAAAATGCGCGCGTGTAGGGCCTAAATAGTTGTGCATATATGTATATATATGTATTATTTGTATACAAGTATGTATATTTATTTAGCGCATTAGCGGTATTTTTAGTTATATTAATAACCTGCACCTCATAAATTTTCAAACAATAATAATAATCATAATCACGCAAGAATCAAAGGAAAAAGACTACGCTGAATAGACGACATAAAAACTGAAAATGTATAAAAGTGCAGAGTCGGGAGAGGCCTGGTGTGGGAAGTGACGGTGGTGGACACGATCGCGCCACCTAGCCTCTGCCGCCCGGGCCGGAGCAGCGGCCGGTTTGGCGGAGGACAGAAAGGACCAGAAATATAACGCTCTACTGGGCACACACATCTTTATCACATTGGCTATGGATATGGTGGGACCTATTAACATCAAAGGCCTTGCTTTTATCTCTGCCATTTCACACAGGCCACGGGCTAATCCCGTGAATCCAGCTTCTTAATTCAGCGTCATTCCGTTACGATACAACGCTTCAACGCCATGGCTTTTAGTGGGACCTTCAAGAAGCCGTTGTACTAAGGGATTACTTTAACCTCGGGCAAGAAAAAATAAAATAATAATAATAATACAGGAGCGTATCCAGAAGACAATGCCGGGGGTTTCCATTGAACATGGCCGTATTTTCTACATTTTAAGTTTTTAATAACAGTGATGCATCTATTTTGGTCCATGTAATATTAATAATAATAATAATAATAATAATAATAATAATAATAATAATAATAATAATAATAATAATAATAATAATAATAATAATAATAATAATAATAATAATAATAATAATAATAATAATAATATATGTAAATCTATGCAAACTATACATCTATATATTTGTGTCTGTGGTGTATATGTATACACGTGTCTATATTTGTACATGTATATACGTATGCATGTGTACAGAGCAGAGGGAGTAGAGTTCAGATTACAACTAATTAATTAGCACCTTAGACAGCGCCATTGTTTAGAGCACAATGCCTCAACGAGCTCAACATTCAAAGAGGAGATACATCAACGCTGTTAATAAACAGGTGGTTTATGATTATGAGCGAAAATAACGACAAGAGATTTATAGACAGTATTGACTTCCTGGTATTAAAAACTATGTGGAACATGTTATTTAGATTGGATTGACTATATTGAAGAAAGGTTGATAAATTCGGTAAATATAATGATTGACGATGATGACGGCGATCGTGATGATGATACTGACAAAAGATGGTGATAACAATGATGATGACGACGTCGAAAACAACGACGACGATTACAATATTGCTGCTGCTGATGATGATGATAATGATGATGATGATGATGATGATGATGTTGTTGTTGATGATGATGATGATGATGATGATGATGATGATGATGATGATGATGATGATGATGTTGATGATGATGATGATGATGATGATGATGATGATGATGATGATGATGATGACTACATTACGCGAAAATGATGTTGAATAAATTGACTATATCATGCCAAAATGATGATAATGGTACTGCTGATAATGACGACGACAGACGACGACCATAACGATGACAACGACGACAATGATGATGGTGACAGCATTTCAGTTAAATTATATCAGTTTCGCTAAATACGGTCAACCTAATTGAAATATTAATCGTATACATGTATGTATGTATGTATGTATGTATGTATGTATGTATGTATGTATGTATGTATGTATGTATGTATGTATGTATGTATGTATGTATGTATTTATGTATGCATGTATGTATGTATGTATGTATGTATGTATGTATGTATGTATGTATGTATGTATGTATGAGCACTTGTTTTAGCGCCTCTTCAAGATTTCTACTCAGAGGCGCTCCCGACTACAGCGCGGACACTGAATCGGAGTTTCACGCCGAAGCGCATGAGCAATTGCGAGTAAAAGACTTGCCCAGGGTCCGTATACGCGGCGGCTTGAGGTGGATTTGAACCCGCAACCCTCCGGCTGCAAGGCACCGAACATACCCCTACACCACCGCGCCCCAGCTTAGGCGTAACTGCATTGTAACAGCCACGACCACTGTTTTGGTGGTGGTGACGATCACTACCACTGTTTTGCTCCATGCGCTGGTAAATAACTTTGTAACTGCAAATGACGCAGATTCTGCTGTTTGGAAATTCTGTCGTTTCGTTGGATGCCAATGATTCCAGAGTGAGTGTTGTTTAGCCGTATCTTGGTCTCAGTGTCGTTAACATATTAACGGTTGTGAAAGAGAATGTAAACATCTCCTTTGTTATTTACGAGTGACCTTAAAGTAGCAGACAAAGCATAACAAACACGTATAAAGTGTAAGAGGATGGAGGGAGGAGGGAGAGAGGAGGGGAAGGGAAAGGAAGAGGGGGGAAGGGAGGAATGGACAGGTCTTACTACTTTGTGGGGCAGTTATGCCTCTGTTTGTAGCCTTAACGGAGTCGATTACTCACGGTTTAAAAATCCAAAATAAAATCATCGGAATGTATAAAGACTATTGGGGAAGGACCGATTCAAGAATCGGTCCCTGATTAGAGCCGATTGTTTTCCAAAACCGATTAATTGGAATCGGCGCATCCCAGAACTGAGATCCGATTACCAAAAGATGCAATATTTTTGACCAGAAACAATTCCATTTTTCATTAATACAAAAATAGTAAATTGTTTGGCGACCTCCTACGGTTATATTTAATCTTAGATATTGGAAATTCGTGTAAAATAATAAAATTGTAAGTCGACGCATCATCAAAATGACGGACACTCGCGCTGTTTCTTAGTAACGAACACTAACAGTGCCTAGAATAAAAGTGAATATTGCCGATTAATCGGATAGGAATCGGAATCGGCGAAAAAGCAGGCCAACTAATCGGAAATCGGCATTGGCATAAACTGCCAATCGGTCCTTCTAACTCCGCCACTGATCGTACTCTGTCAGTGCCAGTCCCAAGCCTGGATGAAGGAGGAGGGCGACGCTAATGGTCTTTGTTACTACACAGTGGTGGTTAAACAGTAAACAGAACAACAAGCAAGTAACGAGACTATTTCGAATCTAGGGCAACGGCGGTTCTTCTAATGTATCCATTGAAACAAGAGCATCTTCACACCAATTCCTGTTTCCGCATCCTTTAGATGCTGAAACAGAGACTCAATTCCAATCACGCACCTAACGTCGCTGATTGGAACTATTCGCATCTGAAAAGGCTGTTCACCCCACGACCATTCTCATCCTACCTCCACTCCCTTACCCTCTCTCACTCTCCCTTTCTTCACCCGATCCTTTCATGTGTGTGACACGGTTGTCGATTGATTTGAGTGTGCGCCTTGTACAGCAGTGTGTGCGGGTTCGAAGCGTTTGCCCCGAGACGGTTGCTTTGTATAGATCCCCTTGAGGAAGTCCTTTTCTCAGCGTCATCGACTGATGCTTTGTCAATGGATAGTGGCGCTTAGGAAATACTTAATCGTCTGCCTTTTTGGTTGTTTTTCTTGCTTATCCGCTCACTCTTACCCTCCCTCGCTGTCTCCTTCACTCACTAACTTCTTATCTCAGGTCTTCCTCCACCTCTGGCTTCATCCTTCCCTGTCCTTTTGCGCCCCGTCGTACACAGTGCCTCGATTTCTGTCCGCCTCATTCTCCCTCTATCTCTGTCTCTGTCTTTGTCTCTGTCTCTCTTCTCTCTCTGTATGTATGTATGTATGTATGTATGTATGTCTGTCTGTCTGTCTGTCTGTCTCTCTCTCTCTCTCTCTCTGTATATTTGTCTGTCTCTCTCTCTTTCTGCCTGTCTGTCTGTCTCGGTCTCTCGCTATCTCTATCTGTCTTTGTTTCTGTTTGTCTTTGTCTGTCTGTGTCTATCTCTTTTTGTCTCTGTCTCTGTCTTTCTCTGTCTATAATTTGGAGGAAGAGGAGTAGCCAAAATAATTTAGCGATTTCTCGAAGGATAAGTTAATGTTATTTCTCTACAAATGCTCGTGCAACGTCGGGCCAGGAAGTCCGTGTCTTTCCTCAGAGCAATTCCCAACGGCCGTCAACAGTTACTGTTCTGGCAAGCGTTTAGCATCGCCCGATATTTTCAAGTGAAGAACATAGGCGGCGCTTTGATCGCTCCATTGACGGGAAGTTGAAAGGCGGTTGAGGCGTCAAAGGTTCAAAGGTGAAGACCGAGAAGGAAGCATTTGTTTGGCTTAAAGGTAAGGAGATCGATGTTATTGTCGACACGGGGACCTTTGTTGTTGTTTTTCCACTTCATGATGGAACGATCTCGGTTACAACTCCACCACTTCCTGTAGTGCTAGCAGTGCCAGGTAACGCTGGTCCCAAGTTTGGAAAAAGGAGGAGGCTGACGTCAATGGCACTGGCAGCCACAAGGTGTCGCTGTTTACCCATTCTGGCTTCCTTCCTGTTGATGTTCCTTCCTTTGAAGAATTCTGCTCTAGAGCTGACTGCTCTTTTCCGCTCGGTCCTATTAAACCAATTTCACATCCTTCATGACCTCCTCCCTCCCCCGCAAGGTCACTCCATACAACCATGGGCTTCCGCAGAGGACAGCAAGGGAGCATTTACTCTCCTGGATTTTGCGCTTATTTTACACAAATAAAATCTTTCAATTATTATGATTAGGCCTATTAGAACACGATTTTCAATGCGAAAAAACACTTAAGTATTAAGGTAAGTCCGTGACCATTATTTACTTTTTAAATCGTCATGTGTTCATTAATAGCTAATGCAAAAACGTCATTTTATTTGTGTCCTTTGGCGAATTTTAAATATATAAAGTAATTAAAAGTGAAAGAGCGACACGGATGGTGACGCGATCGGTTTCTTTCGCACCCTCGTTAGTGCCCGTGCCAGCAATTTAAAACTTTCATTCTCCCTCCTTAAAAAAATTCCGGAGGACGCCCATGCATACAACATGCGATCTAGGCCACGCTACCTTACCGTACCTAGAGTTGATGCCTTTGCCAAGAGAGGTTTTATGATGCGAATGTTATTCCACTTTGCTTAACTGTTGTTATGATTTACTCCTTTTGTAAGCTACTGTAGACTACGTTTGCTGATAGTCTAATAAAGAATATTGTTACATACTTGCTAACTTTAAGCACCAAGTCGGTTGGTGAAGTTCCAATCATCATGCATTCCATCTATGAACAGATTTTGGTTAATCTAATTAGGCGTAAGACTAATTGTTTGCAACCTAATGACTAATAGACTGTGAACAAAGTGACGATAGTGACAATGAAGATGTAATTAAAATAATTAATAATCGACGACATTGATTGAAGTTGACGACGAACTGAGGCGACGATGACGATGAAGATGACGCTGACTCCCACCGAGACCTAGTCGGACCATAGTGTGGTACATGGTCCGACTAGGTCTCGGTGGGTCCCAGCTCTGTACGGTCTGCCCCAGGGCTCCGTCCTTGGCCCCCTCCTGTACATTAATTACACTTTTGGACTTGCCTCACTCCTTGCGGAGCACGCGTTCCATGGTCAGCTTTATGCAGATGACATACAGGCATACTTGCACTGTCTGGCATCAAATGCCACCTCTGCAGTGCGGGCTATGAGTCGGACGCTGGATGCGTTGGGGATGTGGATGTCTTCAAACCGCCTTCGCCTTAACTCGGCAAAGACTAAATTCATTTCTGGGCACCCGGTAGCAGCTTGCTAAGCTTGATTTAGCCATCCTTGCTGCTGAATTCCCCAGTTACACTTTCTCTGCTACTGTTCGCGACCTTGGCCTCAAACTGGACCAAGAACTTATTCTTGCTCCTCATCTCCATAGTCTTAGCCGCAATTGCTTTTACCAGTTGCGTCAGCTTCGCACCGTTGCACGGTCGCTGACTCCCAGTGCTGCAACCACTTTACTGCATTCCTTTGTCTGTGCTCGACTTGACATCTGCTCTTCTCTTTACTCCGGCCTACCGTCTGGTCGGTTGGCGTGCCTCGACCGGGTGCTCCGCTCTGCGGCGCGCCTTATTGGCCGAATACCCAAATTCGGCCAAGTGTCCAACTACATGCTGTAAACCTTACGCTGGCTCCCTATCCGCCAGCGCATTGTGTATAGGATTGCCTCCCTGGTGTGGCGATGTCAGTTGGGCCTTGCCCCATCCTATCTGCGGGACCTCTGTCGTCCGGTATCGAGCGCCCAGGGTAGTCGCTCCCTTCGCTCCTCTGAGAGGGGGGTGCTCACAGTCCCGTTTGCCCGCACAGCTGCTATGCAAAATCGTGCTTTCTCAGAGGTGGGCCCAACCGTCTGGAATGGGCTGCCCTTGGAATTGCGTCTGCTTCCCAGAATGCTCTCTGACTTATTCTATGTTAACCTGAAAACTGTTCTTTTTGGCCGTGCTGGAGTCGGGAGCACCTCTGAGTAGTTACCTTGAAGAGGTGCTATATGAATGAATGAATGAATGAATGAATGAATGAATGAATGAATGAATGAATGAATGAATGAATGAATGAATGAATGAATGAATGAATGAATGAATGAATGAATGAATGAATGAATGAATTTAAATACAGATGACGATGACGATAAATCACGATGACGAAGGGAATATAGGCTGACTAAAACGATAATGAAGGCGATACAGATGACGATATATTAAGATCACGTCGAACATAGCGATGACGATGAAGATGGTGAAGACGTAAAAGACGAATTAGGATGCTGATGGCGATGATAATGCTAATGATGACGATGGTGTTGTTGTTGTTGTTGTTGTTGTTGATGATGATGATGATGATGATGATGATGATGATGATGATGATGATGATGATGATGATGATGATGATGATGATGATGATGATGATGATGATGACGATGGTGTTGTTGTTGTTGATGATGATTATTTACATCTGGAATTCTGGATGTGCTTGTGCTTTTTGTAAATAATATCCAACGTCACATGTGATATTGCGCATCGAAATATGGTCATCTGTCATCATAAAAGAAGACTCACACGGACAAACACAGATACATACACGCACCAAGACACACACGCACAAGCAAAGATTTATAGACTTGCTTATGTAGGACTACGCATTAATAAACCAATTAAGGATAAACGCGGCATAAACGCATAAATGCCTTTAGAACGTGTGAACGGAAAAACGCACTAAAAGAAGAAAACGACAAACTACCAAAGAACTAGAAAACTGGAAGAACCAATTACGAGGTAAAGGAAGTGTATCTCGAGCGACTCGGCACTTTCCGTATTTTCAATTTTAGGATACTGCGTCGTAGCCTACTTATTTATTTCTAGGTTTCAAAACATAATCGATAGGCGGGGAGGAGTAAAATCGGTTCCAGATCAAGATACTTAAGGCACCAAGAAGGCAGAAAGAGAAGAAAGAGACGAAGAAAGGGAAGACAGAGAGGGTCCATTCAGTCAACTTAGAGAGGCGGTCATATCTATGAAATGCTAACGACTTCGTTTTCTTAGCATCGGCTTTCCCTGGGATGGTGCAGACTGTCTCTCATTCCAGACATGCTTTCTCCATACACTATACTGTACTCGATTTCGGTGCCAAATGCCTTTTTGTCTATTCAGACATAATCCCCCGAACACATAATCCTCCGATTTTGCGTAGGACATAATCCCTCGAACAAAATCCCTCTTCTTTCAAATTGCCTATTTCTGCATTGCTAATTGCGTCTTTGGTTTAATCCTACCACATCAAGCTACGCTAACTGAACTAATTGTTATTCTGGGTAAATAATTGTCGCCATAACAAGCAATGCACCTTAACGCGTCTTCACTGTTACCTTAAATCAATGTGTATGTAATAGGCAATGAACTTACCGCATGTTACAAGTCGGTCGCTGTGATCTGAGTATGCGCTGCAGCTAACTCGCGAGCCAGGGTGACCATTGTCAGCCCCTCACTGTGCACGGGTAGGCCTACTCATAGGAAAATGGCAGGGTGCTTGAGGCATTCCCGTGCAAAGCTGGTAATATGTACAGGCCAGACGGTAAATGTAGGCCTCGTTAATTTTAAATTGCCAATTAAGCATTTTGGTAATTATCAGTGCTGACTACCGGGTTCATATGATGAACTGATTTCTGCAGACAATTCACTGCCTAAATCACCTGATCAAATATGCCGACGATACATATTTGATCAGTCGTTCTTCACAAGTGCGTACCGCTGTTGAGGAATTTGAACATAATCTCGAATTGGGAAGGTGCCAACAATCTCCGTTTAAACAAATCAAAGACATGAGCGATGGTTTTCTCCAGAAGGGCTTCTGTCAAACCTGTCCCTCTGGTCATCTCCGAGGCAGAGCGAGTTGATGCGGGTTGTACTTGGGGTCATTTTGCGTCGGGATCTCAAGTCACCAACTTATAATAATTCGTATTTTTTAACTCTCAAGAGTAGGCCCCTCAAAATCGTACATCCAGGCCAAATGGCCTCTGCCCCCTCTGTTCTGGCCTGGCTCGAGGTCAGCCGCCCAACAGGAATGTTTGCCGCAGCTGTGCCAAGATCGGCGAGATGGAAGAAAATCTTTTGAGGACACGGTGCGCGGACTTGGTCAAAACATTCGTTTCTAGACAAATTTTGGAAGACCAGGCAGATGAATAATTGTTATATTGATGTATTTGGTATTAATTATGAGGACCAGACATTGGAGGATTATTTTCAGTAGGGAATCTGTTATAAAAACAGAGAGGGATTACCACGCATGCCTTATACATGTACCTTGTGATGAAACTTCAGCCTATAATTATGAGCGTCGATATTCATTAAATTGATGTTTCAGTTTGGCCTTGGGAGATTATGTTTTAGCATGGGGGGCAGTGTGTCTGTCTCTCTATGTATACGTGAATGCCTGCGTGTCTGCTTGTGTGTCTTCGTGTGTGCTCTAACAATCCATCTTTCCGCTCACTGTATGTCTGATGGCATTTCTGTCTGCCTGCCTGTTTGTCTACGTGTATGCCTCTCTGTCTTTGGTCTTAATATCCGTGTTTTAATATATTATATGTATATACAAATATTAAATATATATACACACGTGTGTGTACGTGTGTGCGTGTGTGTGTTTGTTTGTTTGTGGGAGAGTGTCCTGTCAAATGTCAATCAGAGGGGCAATTGAAATATCGCAGAAATCAATCTAGCGTCAAAGCCAGTAATGAAAGCAGCTGCCAATCAAAAATTTATTCCTTCCAAACACTTGTATATATGTACGAACGTCTGCCTGTCTGTTTGTCTGTTTGTCTGTCTGTCTGTCATTTGCTATATCTGTTATATATGCCAATCACCCATCACCATCTGCCTCAGGCTCCTCTATCCATCACCACTCGGGCTTGCACTCAAAACTGTAGTCTTAGCTCTTGAAGAATTCATACCCAACTCATCTGGTCCTCCATTTTCCAATTCCCGACCAAAACGACACCCACTTTGACAGCTACTCTGCCCCCTGTGGCCCACTGGCAACAGGACTCTAACCTCCTTCGGACCACTCCGTTGGACAATCTCTCTGACTCCAGACAGCACTCGTGAATAAGCCAGTGCCCTGCGCTTGGCTTTCGAGTGACATTTTAGAAGTTTGGAGATTACGATTATTTTGGATGCTGTAAAAATCTCGAGCTTACGATTACTTTTAGAAATACGATATATACGTATATATATATGAACATTATAGTCTATTGTGTGTAGTTTTTTGTATATACATATATAAACGTGCATGTATATGCACGTGTAGGCCTATATGTACAGATACATATATACACACAGTCATAGATTCGAGTGAATATGTCATAATGTGGATTACTTGGGTGGACCGAACAATAGTCATATGATCTTTTGCCTTAGCAGCATTGCTATCTGCATCATCGTCCACGTTAGCGACTGTGGCTTATGCGGTCCATTCCTCTGGGGGACTCTCTTCATGGCGCCTTCTGGAACGATACTCGGTCAACTGTTCCACTCGGAATTATTCTCCGATGGAAACCCTCGTCCATCCATTCGCATATTCTGCCGGATCAACTCTTTACACACTATTTCCCTCACTCTCCTCTCCACTCCCTCTCTCCATCTCTGTCTCTTTCTCTCACACACACTCACTCCTTCTCTCTCACTCTCCTTATTTTTCTCTTTCTCTCGCTGTCTGTCTATTTGTCTGCCTGTCTGTCTGTCTCTGTCTGTCTTTTTCTGTGTCTCTATCTGTGTCTCTGTCTGTCTGTCTCTGTCTCTGTCGCTCTCTTAGCCACTGTGATTATTTACGTCAGTACTTTCTGTTTCTCTCTTTCACTCTCCATGTCTCATTCTGTGCTGACAGCCTCTACGTACACCTCTCCCAGGTCTCCCTCCTCTCGATCCCATTTTATCTCGATTTACAGACACGGAGCCAGAGAGAGAGACAGAGACGGACAAAGACAGATACATCGACGAAGACCACGTCGTATATTAATGGAGGAGAAATCTCGGTTGGACAATTTCGATGGTTTTTCTGATCGTCTGAAGGAAACGACAAATAACAGTATAGAGTATAGTCGAAGATCCTCTTTCGAATCCTTCGCATTCCTTTGAAAAAGCTGTAATGACTTCGATTCAGGTTGTCACACTTCGTTACTCCACACAATCTTCTTTCTCATCTTCCTCTTCCTCCTCTTGTTCCTTCTCTCCTTCTTCCTTTTCTTCTTTTCCCCTCTCCTCCCACTCTCCTTTCTCCTCCTCTCCTCTCTGTGTGTGCGTTTGTCTGTGTACGTAATGCGTACTACGTATACATGAAACCGTACAATCGCTGTAGAAAAAATGCATTTAAAATTCCTATTTTTTGCATGTAAATGTTAAGTTACTTGCATGAGGCAATAAAAATTATGGTTATGAGTGTGCGTGTGTGTGTGCGCGCGCGTGTGCGTGTGTGTGTTGCAGTGAATGATTGTTCGTTCCCGTTTTAATAAGTGAATGTAAATGTAGACAGCGATTGTACGGCTTCGTCCCATCTCATTTTGCGATGAATCGAGTGGGAAAGATCCGCACCACCGCCGCCCGGTTGAATGAGTCCCATGTCCCCGTGTATGGACCGTGCTAGAGCGACCTTATAACCTCGACCGTTCTCAGTTTTCAATTAGTGGATCGGGAGAGGTCCTTCACCACCGCTGTCCGTTTCAATGGTTCCACATCTTTTAAGATCTCCACGTACTAGCCCGATATTCAAAACTCTTAAATAAACCTATATCGGTATGCAAACCGGCAACCAGGCGCATAGAGGCGCATGGGACAGGCGCTGTAACCGCGTGTGTGTTCTTGCGATTCCATTGTACGGTTGTGATTGTGTGATTTAGCAGCTTTTGTGACTCTGAAAGCGATATTGGTCGCATCGTGTGGATTTGTAATTAGTCCTATATTTCCTGTTCCTTGAGACCGTCTTTATTATTTTCGTGGCGCAGAAGAATATTGAATCGATGCGAAAGAGAAATGCTCAATCAACCGATTCGCAAAAGCAATAACAGAGCGATATGAGAACTTCATTAATTGTTTCGCTTCCGACAACTCTTCTTTCGTCTACTATTCTTCATTATCTTATTCTTCTTCTTCCTCCTCCTCCTCCTCCTCCTCCTCCTCCTCCTCCTCCTCCTTCTCCTCCTACTCTTCATCTTCTTCCTTTTCATTTTCTTTTTTCTTCGTCTTCTTCGTGCCTGCTCTCCTATTTTATCCACTTCGTTTTCATTGCCTTCTCCTCCTCCTCCTCCTTCTTCTTCCTCCTCCACGTCCTCGTCCTCTTCCTCTTCATCCTCCTCCTTCTTGTTCTTCTTCCTCCTCCTCCTTCTTCTTTTTCTCCTCCTTCTTCTTTTTCTCCTCCTTCTTCTTCTCCTCCTTCTTCTCTCCTCCACGTCCTCGTCCTCTTCCTCCTCCTCCTTCTTGTTCTTCTTCCTCCTCCTCCTTCTTGTTCTTCTCCTCCTCCTCCTCCTCCTTCTTCTTCTTCTCCTGTTCTCCTTCTCCTCCTCCTTCCTCCTCCTTCCTCTTCTCCTTCTTCTTCCTCTCCTCCTCCTCCTCTTCCTCCTCCTCCTTCTCCTCCTCCTCTTCTTTCCTTCGTTACCAATTCCAACTCTTCTACCTCATCCTCTTTCACTTAGTGTGGACACGGTGGTCACTTGGTTCCATCCTCCTCCGCCTTTCTACGGTAGCTGTGTACGGACCTTCAGTAAGTCCTACACTCACAGCTTCACTCAGCGCCATCAAGTATTGCTTGTTCATTAGATAGTGGAGCTCAATAAGCGCGGGAAAATGATATTATTATTAAATATTATTATTAACAATAATATTTCCCTCCCGTGGTACTCGCTTCAGCTCCGTTTCCCTTCCGAATGAAGCTTCCGGTGTCCATTCATCCGGGGTGGGAGGGGGTGGGGTCTACCTGATTCCCTGAGATTTTATGGCTACCGTCACCCAAACAGGAACTGCCTTCGTGGTCGATAGAGGGCGACATGGTTTAGTTCCCTGGATCGTGCGACTCGATTTGATGGCGTCCGTGTATGGATGGCAAAGGTTCCGTCTGACTGGTTCGTCGGTTTTGCATGGATGAATAACGAGACTTCAGATTATATGGCTCCGTTTCTTTCTGTGATAAAAAAATTTGTGACTTTACAATCTTATGCAATCCTAACCTATGCTCTCCTATCTCATACTTTCTAGCTATCCTACCATAACCATCCCAGTGTACATATATTATTCCCGTCCTATCCTATATCCTATTCCCAATACTTGTTTGTCTTATCGCATACCATCCTATCCATTCATGTCCCGTCCTATCCAGTCATATCCTATTTTGCACTAGCCAATCCTATCCTATCCTATCATATCCTAACTTATTAGACTCTATCAAATCCCTATCCAATCCAATCCTATCCTATCCCAATCCTATCAAATTTCTATCCTATCCTATCGCAACCGACTTTAACTCTTTATTTTCTCGGAGTATCTCGCACTGCACTGGGAGCGTCTCTGATTGGTGTAGGCGTGTAGCACTGAGTGGCGCTATATAAATCTACAGCTACATTACAATACAATCTTATCCTAACTGCTAAAACGGCTGCCTTGTTCGTGAGTATTGAGCTGTATTGATATCGTAACTTGCAGATCAGCCGCTCAGCTCCACTCTATCGGAATCCCTGCTATCAGTCCACCACAGTCCTTCCAACGCAACTGGACAACGACATCCTGAGACAGCCACGTGTTCTGCGTCTTCGTTGCCATGTTGCCAAACCTAACCTGCGTCTACTAGCGCTACAAAACTCACCAACACCAGCCGCGATAAGCCAAACTCCGCCACTGTTCGCTTTCAGACAGTGTCAGTCCCAAGCCTGGATGAAGGAGGAGGGCGACGCTAATGATCTTTATTATCATACAGTGTCGTTAAACTGAAACTGCTACTACTGCGATAAGCCATGTCGAATGCGACCATTATAACAGCCACGGTTCCCAACATGCACTCGGGCACCGTGGCTCCCTCCTGCGACGAATACTTTGCCGAAATCGCCGACATACTTAACGGCTTCACCGACGAGGCGCCTTATGACGTCAATATGACGTCAGAAGAGAGCAGCCATCTGACGATTGAAAGAGCCGTCAGTGAAATTGCCGGACCGTACATTTGTGGTTTTGGTATCATCGGGAACATTCTCAATCTGATCATCTTGACGAGAAAGAGTCTTCAATGTTCGATGGACCATATGGAGAAGTCTGCCCATATGGGACTCGTTGCATTGGCCGTGTCTGACATGTTCTTCTGCTTGGTCTACTTGTTAACGATCTTCATACCCAAAAAGGTGGCCTACTTCAGGTGAGTAACAAACGTAAGTAACCTACTTCAGGTGAGCAACAAAAGTAAGTAACCCATTTGAGGTAAATAACAAAAGTAAGTAGGCTAACCTACTTCAGGTGAGTAACAAAAGTAAGTAACCTACCTCAGTTGAGTAACAAAAGTAAGCAACCTACCTCAGGTGATTAGCAAGCATATGTTATCTACTTCAGGTGATTAGCAAAAGCACGGAACCTACATCAGGTAACAAAAACAAGTAATCTACTTCACGTGAGTAACAAAAGTAAAAACCAACTTCTGGTGAAAAACTTACTTCAGGTGAGTATCAAAAAGGATGGGGAAGAGGAGAAGAGACGGTTGGAGGATAAGCTGTTTTCACACCCATAACGGGTTAGTCCTGCTTACCTGCAGGAGCTCTGTCGCTCCATTTCCGCCAATATTGGCCGCCGACCCCTTCGCTCTGCAGTCCGCGGTGACCTGAGTGTCCCATTTGCACGCACTTCTACAATGCAACATCGGGCCTTCTCGGTTGTGGGACCGAGTATCTGGAATGGGCTTCCTCTAGACTCTAGAGCTCCGTCTCCTACCTAGGAACTCTTCACCTGCATTTTATACCTCTCTGAAAACTATTCTTTTCAGCCGTGGTTGGGCCGGGAGCGCCTCTGAGTAGATATCTTGAAGGGGCGCTATATCAGGTTTCATTGATTGATTGATTGATTGAAGACGAGGTCATCTGTTTTAACCAGTATGGTTTGATATGACTAGTACGACTTTATTTCGGTGGTGGTGGTAGTGGTGGTGGTGGTGGTGGGGGTGGTGGTGATGATGATGATGATGATGATGATGACGACGACGACGACGACGATGACAACGCTGATGATGATGATGACGACGACGATGATGATGATGAAGATGACAATGATGTTCATGATCATGATGATGATGGCAAAGATGACGATCATGGTGTAGATGATGACTATGATGATGATGACGATGACTATGATGTCGTCTTTGTTTTAGCCCTTACGACTGGGTGGCCGGTCTCTACTACCACACGTACAAAGAGGGTCTGATCAACCTCTTCGTATTCAGCAGTACATGGTTAACGGTCATCATGGCTCTCGGTCGCTACATCGCAGTCTGCCGTCCCCTTCACGCCAGGGGCTGCATCAACCTCCGCGCTACCAGGGTCTCCATCGCCGGCGTCTTTGCCGCTTCTCTGCTCATCAACATCCCGCGGTTCATGCACTACCAGGTGCTACGTATCCCCTGCGAGGAGATCACCGCTGAGGCAGAGATGAATATCACCGGACCGGATGGGATTGACTGTCCGTGTGATTTCTACCACCAGGACACGGGGTCGCTCTACCGGAATACAACGTTTGTTTTCTATTACAACGTAGCGTGGTCGATCCTGGCCATATTTGGTCCTCTGATCATCTTAACTGTCTGTAACGTGTGCCTCATACGAGCTCTGCGTCATTCGTATCGAGTCCAGAAGCTGTACCGCGCTAACAAGCCCAAGGACTCGGGGCATGCTATAACCCCAACTCTCATTGCCCTGATTATCATGTTCATAGTCCTTGTCGGACCATCTGGGATTCTTACCTTCTTCCGGGATACCGTTCTTGACCACAATGTATCCAGTTCAGTCTACCACACCTACATGTCAGCGATTGTCTTCACGAACTGCCTCGTGTCGGTCAACTTTGCTGTTAACTTTGTGCTCTACTGTATTGTCAATGCGCAGTTCCGGAAGATTGCTAAGGAGATGCTGTGCTGTCTGTGGGTCGTCCATCGCCGTCGGCCAAGTCGCTTTGGGTCCGTTTACAGCAGAAACAGTCACAATACGGGAACGTTCAACGTCTCTGATGTGGAAACGGAACTGTGATGGTGGCTATATATGGCAGTGGTTAAATTCAGGCGGACCTCGCATTTGAGATCCACCACCTGAACCAGTGTGATTCTCGTTAACGATAACGATAACGAAAATATTCGTTAACGAAAATAAAATGATTTCGTTAACGATAACTATAACTATAACTGAAAAATATCATTAAATATAACTATAACTAAAATCTGTAAGGAGAATCACACTGACCTGAACCACCGGATCCGCCAACGAAAAGTGTAGACCCGTCGCCGAAATGTGTTCCTGTTGCACAATTGACCATAATATGCACTCGTTTCATGCATTTCATGCTTATCCGAATATCAAACAGCGACTGTATCGGTTAAGAGATCGCCAGATAGGCTTCAGGTTTACATTTGTAAAGATTTAGCCGCTCTGTACTTTGTTCAACAAACGCGAGTGTTCAGTTTGAACTTGCTATATTACTTGCTATATAATAAGTATTCCGTCAAAATCGTTTCGATAATTAATAATGGCCTGGACCAGTGGTGTCAAACCTTTTTTAATTGTAGGCCAGTGGCAATATTTTTCAGCAAGTAGCGGGCCAAAGTATCGGAGGCGCCTGCAGAAATTGGGGGTAAGGTATGTGAGGGTGAGCCGTTCTCATAAAGTTTTGCGAAACTAAATCTTAAATGATGCATTTTTAGCATACAAATAGTCAAATTAGGATTAGAAAATCTTAAGTTTGATCATCATTATCAGTCACGAGCATCACAGTAGTTTTAGACAAGGTCTCGAGGGTCGGAAAATATCGTTGACGGGCCAGAAATAGCCCGCGGGAAGGCTTTTTGACACCTCTGGTCTAGACCTGATCCGAGGGAACTGGCTTCCAAAGCGCATGCCTGACGGGTGATGTTCTTCATCGCCAACGAAAATGTAAATTGGATATTTCTACACGGATTTCGATATATTGACTATGTGGTCTTGCTTGCAGAGATCATCGACTCAGGTATTGTGCATTATTACAATTGCAACGGTAACGGCGCTTTACAAATCGTTAGATTAGATTATAACGCTAATGCTAACCATTAATC
Organism: Aporrectodea caliginosa; assembly: GCA_020284085.1. Lineage (NCBI taxonomy): Eukaryota > Metazoa > Annelida > Clitellata > Crassiclitellata > Lumbricidae > Aporrectodea > Aporrectodea caliginosa. Next base: position 807,944 of record JACEVL010000493.1, on the reverse strand, counting down.
TAATCTTTTGTCGTAAACCTTTACAGAAACTTTAACCTAACCCATATAAGCTACATCAACCATGACCCTCATTCTAACCTGTAAAGATCCTTTACCGAATTTAAACAATAGGGGTTCATGGGTCCTGCTACTTGTGAATCAATCCTTGCCCCTTCATTGGTCAGTTAAATGAGTTAAATAGGCCATGATAACACTGGACAACAAATTTTAACTTTTTTTTTGCTGCCTAAAAAACTTTAGCTGTTCTATATAGATTTTGGCACGCTGAATCCAGTGGTGTTCTCAGAATTTTTGTATCACGTCAGGTTTTTGAGAAAAATGGTTTGCAAGATTTTAAAAGAAATGCCCAGAAAGTTACTTAGTGCATAGATTTCACTGGACAACAAATTTTAACTTTTCTTTGCTTCCTAAAAAACTTTAGCTGTTCTATATAGATTTTGGCACGCTGAATCCAGTGGTGTTCTCGGAATATTTTTACCACGTAAGGTTTTTGAGAAAAATAGTTTGCAAGATTTTAAAAGAAATGCCCAGAAATTTACTTTTAGTGCATAGATTTCACTGGACAACAAATTTTAACTTTTTTTGCTTCCTAAAAACTTTAGCTGTTCTATATAGATTTTGGCACGCTGAATCCAGTGGTGTTCTCAGAATTTTTGTATCACGTCAGGTTTTTGAGAAAAATGGTTTGCAAGATTTTAAAAGAAATGCCCAGAAAGTTACTTAGTGCATAGATTTCACTGGACAACAAATTTTAACTTTTTTTGCTTCCTAAAAAACTTTAGCTGTTCTATATAGATTTTGGCACGCTGAATCCAGTGGTGTTCTCAGAATTTTTGTATCACGTCAGGTTTTGAGAAAAATGGTTTGCAAGATTTTAAAAGAAATGCCGAGAAATTTACTTAGTGCATAGATTTACAATGTACTGTTATTTACTTTTTGGACATTTTAAAACTGAACAACCGCTGATTTGCGTTTGTATATATTGAATACAAACGCAAATCAGCGGTTGTTCAGTTTTAAAATGTCCAAAAAGTAAATAACAGTACATTGTAAATCTATGCACTAAGTAAATTTCTCGGCATTTCTTTTAAAATCTTGCAAACCATTTTTCTCAAAAACCTGACGTGATACAAAAATTCTGAGAACACCACTGGATTCAGCGTGCCAAAATCTATATAGAACAGCTAAAGTTTTTAGGAAGCAAAAAAAGTTAAAATTTGTTGTCCAGTGAAATCTATGCACTAAAAGTAAATTTCTGGGCATTTCTTTTAAAATCTTGCAAACTATTTTTCTCAAAAACCTTACGTGGTAAAAATATTCCGAGAACACCACTGGATTCAGCGTGCCAAAATCTATATAGAACAGCTAAAGTTTTTTAGGAAGCAAAGAAAAGTTAAAATTTGTTGTCCAGTGAAATCTATGCACTAAGTAACTTTCTGGGCATTTCTTTTAAAATCTTGCAAACCATTTTTCTCAAAAACCTGACGTGATACAAAAATTCTGAGAACACCACTGGATTCAGCGTGCCAAAATCTATATAGAACAGCTAAAGTTTTTTAGGCAGCAAAAAAAAAGTTAAAATTTGTTGTCCAGTGTAATAATATCAACAAATCAGAGGAAGTAGATTCTTGTAAACATGAATACAAATTATATTAAGTAAAATGCAAGCATAATACACATTATCAGATTATCGAATGTTTAGGGTTTTACTGCATATGAGCTATCTGAGTTAGCCTATTTATCTAATCTAATCTTACTTAGACCAGTTACCTGCTTACGTCTAAATCTAGTTATTATTATCTCCTATAATAACCACCCACGTTGATGTAGATTAGTAATCCGCTTGATTTGTATATAAATTTTAATCCCGCATATAACGTCATATGACGTATATATGACGACAAGAGCGGAGCGGCGTAATTTTGAAACGGTACCGTGGTCTACATATCGAAACTTTTAAATGTCCATATCTCATTATTTAAACATTTTAAACCGTAATTTTGAAATGATAGTCGACATATCGAAACCTAAAATGATCATATCTCATCATTTAAACGACATTTGAACCCGGCTTCGCCCGTGTATTTGAATTTAATGACCTCTTACTAAACGGCTACGCCGTATCGCCTTTAAATTTAATATCCTCGGAGAACGTTATGTACAATATTCGTGTCGCCCCTTAACGAAGGTGCTTCAGTGTAGCTCTACGCAACATATCGTTCCCGGCTGAGTTGCATAAGAGTTTGAATATCATCATATCAAAACTTAAAATGTTCATATTATATCTGAATTTAAAGTAAATTGTGAGCCGAAAATAGTTGCGTTGAGCTAGAAATTCGCAGCAGAACGCTCGTTAGGCCCTTATATATTCGTAATTAAGCTAAACTGCTAAAGTGTTGCATTCGCGAGTTTTTAGTTGCGTTGCCCTAGAAATTCGCGACATCTGATTGTTTGGTAGACTTCCTTTGAGGAAATTCACGCTCATCGTCTGATTGGTTGCGAGCCTACAGCTTGACCTAGATTTTAACGGGTTTGAATTTCACCCCATGGAAACTTTAAATGTTCATTAGGCTTCTATTGGAATTTAACGTAAACAATGTGAGCTGAAATAGTTTCGTTGACCTACAAATTCGCATAACAACGTTTTGTAAAATTTTCGTATCGCGAGTCTTAAAGTGGGACAGACAAACAGGACAAACTTTCAGAATTATGTTATAGATAGAGACAATTATACAGATTTAAATATGTCATGCGTTATTGAAACGTTTAAGTTTGTCATTAAACTGCAGAATAATTATAACTGTTATATGCACTGTGTTTTTGGAAAATTAAAGTCTGCCAGTTTGTCAGAGTTCATTTTTTTTCGATGCCCATCTGTATAATCTGTTTAGGCTATATTACGCCTCTTCATATACATTCGTTGTTCAGCATGTCCTGTGGATAGGTTTATGTGATCCGGCAGGATACGTAAGTCATTACGCATCGAAGCTCGAGTGTCTGGATAATGTGGATATATATAGAAGTGGATTACCAACTTTTGAACATTATGAATTCGATGTAGCAGACGTAATTAAAATAAGGTATACGCGGTTTGAATCAAGCCTATGGGCGGATGCTTTGGGAGCATTGGCTCAGAAGACAATGGGTTTAATATATGTGTAGTCTACGAGTTGATTTTGAATTAACTAAAATACAGGGCATCAAATATTGCTGATTGGTGCTAGACTGATAGCGTGTAAGGGCTGTATGTTTGCATCTATGTATATGAACCAATGTGGTACTTACGTAAAAAAGTGAAGTGTAGTTTTCACACGGGCAGGTAATTTTAAAACATTGGTCTCACATTCAATGAACAGGCATAGAACAACTAAAAATGAAAAGACAAAGTTTCAACTTGTATATTCGGTATCTGCATGACTGTTCAACATTAGGCCTTGTCCTAGAATAAGGTAATGAACTAAATTCGGTATAACCAAAAGAATGAATGTGACAGTCATTCAACATTTAAATGCATTGGAAGATCGACGTGACCGATAACTGCTGTTGCTATTGGCGCTACATAATTTCAATGGCACAATATGGTCAGTTTTCACATGCCATGGTAACTGATGGAGGTAGGCCTATTTTAGGGAGGTTGCAAATCGAATCTCGCCTCTATCAGCCACGGAAATTTCATAGTACAATTTAGCCTATGAATGGAATATCGTGATTTTGACGCCGTTTTGGGTAGAGGTAGTTGAATTTAACCGTACTCTTTAATTTCAAAGACGTGTATTACTTATTTACTTACTGGTAGAAGGTATGGCATTGTCTTGGTGACCTTGTTGAGTGAACTTGTTGACGCCTGCCGCAAACGACCTGTAAAACAGGCTCTCGTCTTTGTTAAGAAAATTTCAGACCAAAGTGATAGGCTAGAGCACTGACCGCTAGCGGCTAGAGTAAAATGGTTAAGTTTTCCGCAATTTCTGTATGTAACTCTTTTGGTTCGACAGACGTCATATTTAAGTAAAGAGTTAATCAGTGCTACCCAGTTGCCGAACAAAGGGATAAGTGAAAACAGTTACTGACAGCTGCAGGAAAACTGCTAAACTTTGAACACTATAGGAGTGAAAACTGTCGCAGAACGCTCATGTTTTACCAGATTATCACTTAAACATTTTAAACAAACTTAAACAATACTTTTGGTGTCTTTTTGACATCAGAACTGACGCTGAAGGAATTATTGTGATCGATGCAACAGCTATTGATGGAGGTAATTCGAGATGATGTATACATTGTATGTTCTAGAGGATACCGTGAGATGAACGCGGGTGACAGTCTCTAACTCTGTAGATCAGAGACCAACAGAGACAGACAGACAGACAGACAGATAAAGAAAGAGGGAGATGGCAAAAATAAAGGTGGTTACAGCATAGAATCTGATGCAAAATGGTTCGAATCCTGGACAGTGGATTGTACCTCTTGTGAGTTGAACAATCTACCACAAGCAGACCTGAAGACGATGATCGAACAAACCTTGAGAAATCAAAATCAATGCGAGAGGTGCATGGTAAATTCCCAATTAGGTTAACAGTCTATTCTAGAGAACAAAATAATCCTACAAGGTTAGTATCTAACGTTACGGAAAAAGAGGATGATATGACGTAAGTATTATTTCTTTACTTGCATCTGTACGGATGGATCATTTCTGTCACACTGTGGTTGTTCATGAAGTTAAGCCACGCAATTGCCTGAATTCAGCCGACTGAAGAAACCATCTCGTTGTTGAATTGTGAGGTTCTTGGACACAGCCTTCTCCAAACGAAGAGGACCGAACAACAACCATTGGATGACAAACTGGACTCTAGGATTAGGATTCTATATTACCTAAGAAACACTCATTTAAAAATAAGAAGAAAAAGAGAAAGAACATTTTTGCCGACATGTTATAAGCTTAATGGTTAACAAATATCAAACTGCACAGCTGTTTACATTGCCTTATTAAGAATCTTTTACCTTTTAAAATATGTAAATTCCAAATAAAATGCACTGCCTCGTTCCCCTTTCACTCCCCAGAAACATCGTCTACGGTTGGCAAATATGCCAAGCAGACTAGGATATAAACATTTTGCAATTCTACGTTAGTTTACCTGCTAAGACCATGTCCTATAAAATTATATACAAATAGACAAGAGGAGACGAAAATCTTCCAAATAAAGAAGGTGACGATGTAACAAGCAATACATTTTACAGTATACTATAATACTACGAGTGTAGTAGGACTATAGTCAGAAAAAAAATTAATGGTAGATGAACATTGATCCGCACCATAAAAAATTGTAATGAAAGACGCCAACAGCGAGACGCTAAATCCAATGGAAACAATTGAAAATTATATAAATAATAATATAATATAATATCTTTTCTTTAATTAAGCGCCTGACAAACGCACTGCGCTGTACATTTACATGTTATGACAATTAAACAATTCACAAGAACACAAATGACAGAAGACATAAATCTTAACTACTAACAGAACAGACAACCTGCAATACACGGCGCTAATAGCAGCCTACAAAGCATGTCCGCCTACGGATCTCTCGATCTCGGTACCTCTCGCTCTCTCTGCCAGTGTGTTATCCAATGCGTTTTCGCCCCCCCACCCCCAATACAACGACAATGCTAACAAATCGGAATAATTTGCCTGCTTTCTCATCATCATCATCATCATCAGGATCCATGGGCCGAAAGCCCGTAGGTGTCCAATGCAAATTTCGTCATCTGTTTCTATAATCCTCTGTCTTGCGCCAATACACTCAAACTGTGTAGGTCTTATTTGCACCAATCCCTGATGTCATCAGTCCATTCCCTGTTAGGTCTTCCTCTTCGTCCACTTCCATCCATCATACCCATCATGACAGTTTTTATTTTTCTATTATTATCCATTCTGCATATATATGTCCAAACAGACCCAATTTCCTTCTCATTACTGACTGTATTAGATCTTCCTTTATGTGTAGTCTTCTTCGGACCTCCTTATTTGTCACCTTCATTGTCCAATTCAGATGCAATATTCTTCTATAGCAGTACATTTCAAAAGCCAGGATTTTATCATGATCAGTCTTTTTAATTGTCCAGGCCTCACACGCAGTGTTTCCGTTAGAGTAAAAAAAGAGGACGTACGTACGTCCCGACCTGGAATTTTGGACGTAGCTCATTTCTAGCGGCGATCACGCCGGGCGTATATGACATAATAGAAAGAATATAGGCCTACCATCACAAACTTTATTATCAATATTTAGGACAATATTTTGAACTACGGCGCCAAGTATATAGGCCTACGAGGTAACTCGTACTGTACCACACTACAACCCATGCATAGGCTGGCGTACTAATAATGATTCCATTGGCGTATTACGTAATATTATTAGCACTCTAATTGTTAAAATTTAAGCGTTATATGAAAATTGGTACATCTGTGTTTAACAAGGTAGTGCGGTGATATGAGTGAGCTGAGGTGGATAATTTATGTATAGCATAACATTTCAGCCATTTTGCCATCTACCTACCAAAAATTATTAAAATTGGTGGTAATTTGACGAAGTTCTGACAGAAACAATTTAGCACAGTTTTTATTGAGACACGGTGTATATTGCTAGACGTCGTAAACAACATAATTATAGCGAATCAATTATAGCGATTTTTATAGCTTGGAGAAGGTACTTGATTGCAAGTTATCTACATGGGCCGTGTTATGGTGCTGTAGAAATTGCCGTATTCATCATCATCATCATCATCATCATTATCATCGTCGTCTTCATCATCATCATCTTCATCATCATCATCGTCGTCGTCAATTTGCCTGTAATGGCTAGGGCTTTTTGCATAATTTATATGAGGCTGTGAAAGAATACTGTAAATATATAGTGGATTGTAAAGTTATACGAAATAGTTATGAAAATTGTAATGACTATTTTACAATAAAACACTTCCCAACCGGTCTGCTCCGCCATCCTCTCTGGTAGTCGCTCCTCATCTTTTTAAAAACTAAAATCCTGTCTTTTCTCTCGGGGTTGCTCGCACTGGGAGCGCTTCTGGAAGTCTCCTGCTGATAGAAGCGCTTTATAAATGACCAAATGCAATACAATGCAATACAATTACGGCATAATACAGGTATACTGTAGGCACGTCCAAAACCGCTAAAGGCCCAAAGCAATCGGTTCAAACTTCAAAATCCACAAGAAAAGTACAATGCAGTAGTTACCTGCACCCTCCTTAGCGAAGCACAGTTGTCTTTATTGGCCGCAGAGCAGACTTTGCAAAACATCCGCCCATCTTTATGCGTGACCCAACAATAGGCCTAGCCTACGTCTTATTCCAGTTGCTGTTGCTTTAGTGGCCATATTTGCTTTTACGACGTTACATAGCAAATCGTTTATAATTGGCGCAACAATATCTTTCTTAACGTTTATATGTCGCTCCTCGGTGGTATTACTTCCACGTGTTGCGCCTGAACGCACGACGAACTTCCACATTCTTCCTATTGTTGCGTCAGCCGCTTTCTAGGAAATGAACTAGTGAGAAGAAACTGTCGAGTGAGTCAGTGAAATTAGTTTGGTGCTGCGGTCCAGCGGCTGACAGGCATGAAAGCTGACACGGCCAGGGCCAGGGCGATGTACTACAGACTAGGTGGAAAGATCTTGGACTAGCACACTACCAAGATTACTCCACTAACTTGAGGATAAGATCAGTGTCAGTGAGAATATAATCGCGTTGACCATCGCTGACCGGTCGGTGGGCGCCCGGCGCCGTGCAACAGTATCCCGTTAGCTATCAAAATAGGCCATCGTATGTTGTAAACAGAGGCACCCAGCTTCAACCTGCAGACCAGTCCACATAATGACGAACTAATATCTAATTAGCCTTAGTGCTTGGTGTGTGTATACGTCCGACGATAGACATCTGGACGTATTCAACTCACCACTGGAATTTTCCTTACGCCTTGCCCGAAGAATTTGGACGTTTTGGACATTTTTTAAGGACGTAAAAACGGCCATTTGGGCGTTAACGGAAACACTCACACGCATAAAGAGCTGTACTAAACACGCATGTTTTCAAGACATTCATCTTTGTCTTATAACTAATTTGCTTACTATTCCAGATGGAATTTAGTCCTGCCATAACTCCCTTTGCCTTTGCTATTCTTGCCTTTATGTCCTTTGTACAATCATTATTCCATGTTAACAGACTGTAAATGGCTCTCGACTTCTGTCTGTCGCGGAAGTCAATCCCATTCTCGACTCGCCAAATGTAAATGGGCGTCGGCTCCTCTCTGTCGTGGGAGTCGATCCCCTTCTCTGCTCGCCAAATGTAGAACTTTGCTCTTTCTCTATTTCGTCCCTGGACGGGCCGAAGGTTGGGCTGGTCGTTCTGCCTATGGGTTTGCTAAGTCCACCCCTGGGGTCGTTATGCCCTAGGGAGCCCTCCCTGTCGTCGTCCAGGTAGTCCTCGTCGCCAGCCGCGTGGAATTGGCTTCCACGCGGCAAATTCCACTTACTACTTCTTTCTCTCTGCTCGGGTGCTAAACCGAGGGACACTGGGGAGCCAGCCCAGTATTGTCCTTTGTGACCGCTGGAGGTCCCTGGATGTGGATCGGTGACTTCAGTAATCTCTAAATCACTGAAGGTTTCATTCAGACTTTCCCTATCAGGCTGGCCAGTATTCCCTTTCCTTAGGCGTCTAAGCCGTTCACTTCTCCGCAGAATCGGAGGCCTAAAATCATCTTGGGGTCCTGACGAAGGTGGGTTTGAATTGAGTGGAAGGGCGGACTTCTGTCTGAAGTCAACCGGGCAACCAGACGGATTAGGTCGGCTGCCGCGATTTGGGCTATCGTAAGCGGTCCATTCATCTACGGAATACATCTCAGCCTCTAGATCACCCTGTCTGTCTAAAACTGTCTGTAACGTTTCCATTGTTCTTCTCTCACTTTCCCAGGCAGCTTGCTTACTCTCTCTTGATACAGCAATTACCTCAGCCATCATCCTTTCAGTTCTCTCCTGTCTCCTTCTGTCTCTCTCGTCCTGTCTCGCTACCGTCGTGGCTAGTGCTTCAATGGAGCCTAACAGTCTATCCATGGGGAGGGGGTTCATCTCCGATCTTACTTCTTTACTCGTAGTGGCCCTAATGTCCTCGCTATCAGTCATGTCTCGGCTAGTTAGCAGTTCAAGAGACTGGGAAGTCATTTTCAGAGTATATTCGCTAACAAACTTCTACACAATGTCGTACAATCAATGATTACAACCAGTAATTAATAACGATCATTCACTCCTCATATTCATCACTTTCATACAATCAAGACGTTACAGCAAGATCACTCCGGGATCCAATTATCTACTCGTCAATTACGGACTCTTAAGAATATCTATTCAGCGGATAGCCTATCGTCAATACGCACTAGTTACCCTTGAATTACACTACTGCAAAGTTACCTTGTAGTCGACAGTCAGTCGGCTGTCATGTCATCAGATTGAGAGCCAGCGGTCTGCGCTCTTGTTCCTCGTTCATCAAAGTTCATCAGCGGACGTGCGGCTGTCCGTCCTCCGTCTACTCTTGACTCGTCTTTAGCAAGGAGATGACTACTCTCAATGAGGCGTCCGAGTTTCTAGTTATAAATTCGTGTTGCGCCTAGCACTTATTCTAAAGAGATTGCCTGCATCGTCATCTGTAATCTTTAACGAGGATGACTGCGTTCTCTTCCTCGGTCTCTCTCGGCTTCTATCGCGTCGTTCCGTTGCGGTTCCACTTCGTCCTCTGCCTCTCGCAGGTAGCACTCGTCTTTGTCAGGCCTCGTCAATTTGAAGCGTTCCTTTCCTCATCAGGAGTCCCAAAAACAACCCATCAGTTGCCAGCCGAGAGAACGACTTTTCTCTCTGTGTTCGGCTATCTTATAGTTACTCTTGTCCCGTGGAAAGGGTTGTAGGCGGTGTCCCCATGTTTCTTTCTTTCCTCACTATTGGTCGTCGCCGTGTCGCTCCTTCCGTCCGTCGCATTGTAGAACTTCTATCTGGACCGGTTCATTTCCAGATGGACGGGTTCATTTCACTGCAAGGCGGGCGTAACTTATCGTAGAACTTATGATGGACAAGTAGGCGGCATGAGAAGGCGGCGCGTGGCGGCGGTTGATCGACGCTTCATCCGGTCACCATCCCTACGTGGGGCTGGCAGGCGTGCGCTGCTAGTCCGTCTCTGTATCCGTCAGTGTCCTGTTGTCTGTCTGTCTAAATATTCCTCTAGTCAAATCTCAGTAATGATTACGTTACAATTACTACTATTGTAATTCCCAAATCCCTTACATCCTTCTCTACCCAGGCTAGGCCGGGAAACCGGACTCAGAACTGTTGGATTCCTATTCTCAATTCAACAGTTATGGGAACAAAAACCTTACGAAATCAAATCCTTACAAGTAATCATTCATTCCACAACACATGCGTTAATCACTCATTTTCTCAACAAAATCCGTGTATACCATCATTCACCCCATCATTAAACACATTCTCGTCCATACTGCGGTTACATCAGTCATACTTCCTACAATCATCACTAATCCGTTAATCATCTGCACGGTCAATCATTTCACTTCAATCATAGCCTAGGATCATTTTAACAGTCAATCCATTACTTCATCACGAACTTAGCAACATCATAATCTTCCTATATCATAGTCATCACTTCAACATCATCAGATTCAGAGCTCATTAACAACCAAATTCTTTAGCAACTTCACACTTAATACAACATCAGTGGATCATCATCCAAACTAATAACATCATCTCTTGCACACATCAACAACATCTGTAGCTCGTTTGCTACACCTAGTTCCAATTTCACACAACAAGCTGGACTGTTCGGTCCGCTATCATCTGACACACTTGTCTCCTCGGTTGCTCGTACATATCGGCTCTGTTTAACTGTATTAGTCGCAGGTCATGACCTAGCGTCGGTCGATTCTTCTGTCTCTCGGCTCGTGTTCCTCGGCTCGTACATCGAATACTCCGTACAATCTGTCTTCTTTCCTTCTCTCGGTCAATTCGTACACTATCGTACACACGTTCACGGTGTTCCACTCGAATGTAGGTCAGTCATATTCAGGCATTCATTCATTCCAAGCATATACACGTTAATCTTAGTAAACCTTTTCCAACCAGTAATATACGATAATCCATTCGTGTCTCACCCATTCTTTTAGTCAATCCTCATAATCAATCACTACCAATGCAATCAGTTATTCATTCAGTTAGCCAAACAGTCACATTATAAGCTTAACATTCAGTCACACAATTCCTTTCGTGTCCCAATCAACATACATTCATTCAATAATGCTTATCCTTGAAATCAATCAAATCAATAAAAATCATTCCGTCGGTTAGTTACTATAACATAAATCAATCGTATAAGCAATTCACGAAGTTATACTTGGCAATAGAAAATTTCATCACGTTCATCAGATTCGGCTAAACACGTTCTACGTCTACATATATGATCATCGCATACGGTCGTTCTAAAGATAGGTTACGCATTAATTTTTCTTTTTCATTAATTCAAATGGAGCATTCAGCTCATACGCATATAACTAATTCACTACAGAGTTATCAGAGTTTCTACCATTGAATTCCGTGTCATTCCATTGAATTCCGTGTTCGATTCATCTAGTCGACATCGTCTCTGCATCGTTTATGGGTAAGTGCGGAAGGTGCAGGCCCACACCCAGCTGGCAGATCTCACGAAGAACATTACAGCCACCATGAATTCGATCATGGCGACTTCTGGACCCAGCGTGGCATATACATCATATAGGCTCTCCAGGAAGGTGTCCTCCCTGCATCCATAGGGCTGGTTGAGGAAACGGTTGAGTAGCAGCACACTCAGGGACCAGGTGTTATCAGACCAAGGGCGGTCGCCTTCCCATGGAGTGAGGTTCGGCGGCTGCGACAGTGGCGGCAGGAGCTGGGCAGGTGCAGGCAGGTGTCCTTCATGGAGGTACCATCCCTCCAGTATGGCTCGCATCCCGTGTTGGGCGGCCATTGTTTGAATCGTGCATGTGGCCACTGCGGTCAGATCAAAGGGTGCACCTAAGGATGGTGCAAAGCTGCGAAGGAGGTTCAGTCCATCGGAGGTTAGTCCCACGTGACCTTGATGATTAAAATGGTTGAACACTCTCCACAGGAATCCGGTGATAGGGACGCGCCAATGGGGGTGAGGCAGAACAGGAGCGTACCTTATCAGTGGAAGAGCGGATTGCTCAACCGATCCAGTCAGTGGCGTCACCGTTGACCATGAAGTCGAGGGGTCCACTGGCGGTGGCGGAACGTCTCGATTGCCCTCGGCGGTTGGTAAACCGTTGTCTACCAACTCCTCTTCGTCCAGTCCGTTGGGAGTAGACGTCCTTCCTGCTGGTCCTTGTGCGATGGTCTCCAGCCATTCTTCCAACGAAGCGCTTAGCACAGCCTCATCGTCGTTTTTCACTTCAGTAGAAATCGCATCTTCTCCCTTCTCAGCGGCCATAATTTCTTCAAAAGTTTGTCTTTTACCAAACACTCTCGATTCGTCAACAACTCTCGTAACTTCAATTCGTCTCTTAAAATCGTAACAACACTTCTTTCTTATCAGGACGCTTTGTGAGACTACTCTCTTTGTTTTAGTCTTTAAGGCAGACATGTAGCGGGAATCGGATGCCATCACACGATTCGTCGCAAGTTTTGACACTTGTTTTACAAATCGTTTATGGGCGGCTCCATGAGTTATAGACGGGGTGTCTATGGAGGTCATCGAGGTCATGCGTGTGATCTCGGATTGGCGGTCGCCTGGTCCTGCGGTTGTACACTTGCCCTGCGGCGGTCCATCGAGGGTTGCGCGCACATAGCTACACTGAATCGTCCCTGTGCGTCTGGTTGCGTATCCTCGCTCTTCGGTCGATCCGTTAGGACGGAAATGAATTGGTACCAATCGACCATCTATTGTGATTCGGTTCTCGGTCAATTTCCATTCCACATTCTCTTCCTTTAGCCAATCTAACCCTAGAATCAAATCTTGAATTCCTTCCGCCACGAATGCATTCGTTTCATAGCTGCGTCCCTGTATCTCAAATCTCAATTTCACTTCTCCAACCAAAATTATTCGTGTACCGTTAGCTGCTGTCAAAGTTTGCTTAGTTGGCTTCACATCACGTGGCTTACTGTAACGAGTTGGCAAGATTACACTTTGGCAACCACTGTCTATAAGGCCAAAGAGATCTTTTCCTCCTACCTTAACCTGTATATAGGCGCTAGAAAATTGATTGACCTGATTCACTCTAACATGCTGGTCCATGTTATGGTCATGCGTCGGTGCGTTGTAAGTGCGTTGGTTAGCGTCAGCTGTTGCAAATCTATCGCGGCCGTCAAAATTTCTGTTCATCGGCTGTCTGTAATTCACATACTGTCTGTTTCTCTGCGGGCAGTTACGTATTTCATGGAAATAACTCGCACAACCGAAGCATTGTTTGCGCTGATTTGTCTGTCTGTACGCGTTATTATTTGTTTGGAACCTATTTCCATATCTTTGATTCTGCTGCGTTGTTTGTTGTGATCTAAACAAATTCTGTCGCGGAGCACGGATGTATGTGTTGCGAAGAGGTGTCCGTTGCGTGACGTCATAGTTTCGGTGAGGCGGCGTGCGTCTTTCTAACTCAGTCAATCTTTGCTCAAGCATTTCTGTGCGTTCGTCATTCTGCGTTCCAGTCTGCGTCATCCTAACTTTAGCATGTGTTCTGTCCGTATTTCTATGCAGATTTCTTTCCGCTAGTTTGTAAGCAAAAACCTTTGAAGCGGTCCGTGATGCTTCTGCTAGTGTCTTCGGTTCTGTAATGCGTGTCTGTAGAGCAACTTCCCTGTCAGTCAAAGCGTTCAAGAATTGTGAAATGCCTAAACTTTCTCTATGGGCACTTTTCTCTCCTGGATATCCATGATCGGTTAGACCTATGACCCCTATTACGCTGGCATTATTACAGTAGTACATTATTATTACATTATTGTATTGTTAAGTGAGTTATATTACATTATTATTAGATTTTATATTGTTGTTGTGTGATGGACCAGTGTAGTAGATGTATATATTATGTTGGACACTTGTTGTGTGACTGCAGGTACGATCTTCCTCTGGATGTTCTGGCCGAGCTTCAACAGCGGAATAGCCGTGGGCGAGGGACAGTACAGGGCCGTCATCAACACCTACTTCTCACTGGCCGCTTGTGTCGTCACCAGCTTCGCCGTCTCTGCTCTCCTTCACAAGGACAAGTTCAACATGGTCCGTCCAAATCCAATCTTATATAATCTAAACCATTCTAGTCTAATCTGGTATCTAATCCAATATAGGCCTAAGCTAATCTACTCCAATCTAATGTAAGCTAATCCAGTCTTATCTAATTCAGTCATGAGGCCCAATTATAACACCTAAACTATTGCATGTGATGTGTTGCGATGCGATGTGAAGTAGTTGGACGTGATTTAATGTGATGTTACTTAATACGATGTGATACAATGTTGTATAGTGTGGCTGCGGCCACATCACTAACATTTACTGGAGCCACCACCTGAATAATAATGTTGTTAGTGTGATGTTATGTGATGTAGTGACCATGCTCTGGTCTTACCTGTGTATGGTACCTAATCGCAGGTGCACATTCAGAATGCCACTTTGGCCGGAGGGGTTGCCATAGGAACGATGGCGGACATGGTGATACAACCATGGGCGGCACTTCTCATCGGGTCGATCGCTGGCGTGCTCTCCGTTCTGGGCTATTACTTCGTCACGGTTCGTGTCTGCTGGTCAACTCAAAATCACTGTTTTAAACTCGAACTTATCGCTTAAACGTGAACTCGATTTATTTAACTCGACTTACTGTACCCAGACTCAGTTTTGCTAACTCGATTTCATTAACTCAAACTCAGTTTATTTAACTTCAACTTACCTTACCTTTCTTTTCTGTACCTTGCCTTATCTGAATTAACTACGAAACGATAAATTTTCTGGTCATTCTTTTATGTGGATCATCTCATTAGATTAGATTAGATTAGATTGGATTGGATTGGATTGGATTTGATTTGATTTGATTTGATTAGATGCGAATGTGATGTTTTCCTGTTTAGCCTTTCCTTTTGAAGAAACTCAAAGTCCATGATACGTGTGGAGTGAACAATCTGCACGGATTACCTGGAATCATGGCCGGAATTGGAGGGATCATCGGCGCTGGCGTCGCTACTGAGGAAGTCTATGGATCCAGGTCAGGATTAGACCAGCCACAGCTTAATCTAATCTAATATAATCCAATCTAATCCAATCTAATCTTATCTAATCTAATCCAATCAAATGTTATCTCATATAATCTCTAATATTAGTCAACTCTAAGCCAATATACTTCTGTTCTATTCTAACCTGATTGAATATTATCTAACGGATCTGCCCTGATACAACATCAACATCATCCTCATTGTCTTTCTTCCTTTGGTCTTTCTCCATCTTCTTCTCCTCCGGATACTTATGCATTCTTCTTTTTCTTCTTCACATTCTTTTCCTTTTTTGCATTCTTTTTTTCACATTCTTCTTCCTTTTATGTTTTTAATCTTTGAATTCTTCTTCTTCACATTCTTCACCTTCCTATTCTACTTTATCTTCTTCACAGTCTTCTTCTTCTTCTCATTCTTCTTCACATTCTGCTTTATCGTCTTCGCATTTCTTCACCTTTTTCGCATTCTTCATCTTTTTCGCATTCTTCATCTTCGCAATCTTTTTCGCATTTTCGCATTCTTTTTCGTGCATCTGGACATTTATATAGCGCCTCTCATCGACCTACCTCATGAAGACCAATCTAGCGATCTAACGTACTAAGTCAATACAACAGCTACCTTCAATTCTCCGTTTCCTTTCGTTGCAGTCTGGTTGCTCAGTTTCCGAATCGTCTGACCAAATCAGGCGGCGTACAAGCGGGTTTCCAGGTAGCAGCCCTCTTTTCCAGCATCGTTCTCGCCATTGTGGGTGGACTCATCACAGGTTAGCTTCGTAGTCTTAAACTCCAAACTTCTAAAGCGCCGTTCGAAAGCCAAGCGCAGGGCATCAGCTTATTCACGAGCGTTGTGTCGAGTCAGAGAGATTGTCCAAAGGGTAGTGAGAATTAAGGAGGTCCTAGTCCGGTAGCCAGAGGGGACAGAGTAGCTGTTAAGGCGGGTGTCTTATGTCGAGAATTGGAAGGTGGAGGCCAGATGAATCGGGGTATGAATTCTTGAGTTTTGACAAGGTGAGACTCAGTTTTGTGTTTAAAAGCCCGAGGGGTAATACGTAGAGGAAGTTGAGGAACCTGAAGCTTAACCTATTTCTCACTAAATCTATGGGAACTAATATGAGCAGCAGTCACCAAACGTCATGATCATAGTCGTCAATATCATACATTCATGACATAATAATGGTCACGCAATTTTAATGAATTGATCGGGGTGATATCATTCACCACCGCTGTCCATTTGAATGGGCGACACCCCATTTAATGTCCCTCTGTGCGGACCTCGCTATAGCCTGAGATTCAAATATCTTAAAGAGGCTATGCAATCGTAAGGCTCACCGCGATCCGCACGCTCCCTAACATAGAGGTCATGGGACAGACGCTTCAACCGATGCAGCTAACTGAGCGTGGCTGGTGTTGCTTGTAGGTCTGATCATTCGTATCCCAATCTTTGACCAACCGAAAGAACAAGAGATCTTCGACGATTCTCCCTACTGGCTGGTGCCGTATGATGGTTTCCCAGGCGGCGACGTATCAGTCGATATACGTCACGGCAAGACCGAGAAAGTACGGCCTTCTGTGTCTTCTGCTGAAGACACAGCCTAATGGGATTCAGTGGGGGGAGGGTGTGACGAAAATGACGCCGTCTATCGTCTATTGCGAAGATTTCAATAAGAAAAGAAGACGGGTCACTAAGAAACTGTGTAACTATGGCGCATGTTACATTCTGGTCTGTCTGCGGCATTATCGTTCGCTTTGAACATAGAAAAAGTTAACCCTGGTTTTTAAGCTTACATTGCGATAATATTATTGATGGCCCTGCTCGAGCAGCCCGGTGGGTAATTGACAAATTGTATTACTTTGTTCCGAATTGCCAAAACGAGCCATAAAACCTGTTGCATTTTCCATATTTAATTTTTTAAGATCACCCTCTGTTTAGTATTCTACTGGAAAGCATTGAGTAATATAATAACTATTAATTAAAGCCTTTAGGAGGGTCGTCAAATTCCAAAGACTGCAATTTAGTACAGCGACGTACGACGACTAACGGCATCAGATGGATACTATTAGTGTGTCTTGCAGCATTGACAGACAGACAGACAGACAGATAGGAGCCATTTGCCATAGTCATTTCTGGAGGCATTCAGCCTGACATTAAGCTCATAAAGAGAAGCCATTCCATATAATATATGTAATTCCAATTAATAGTTTAAAAGGCAGCAGTGCTTCGTGAGCTCATCTTTCCATCGCTGCTCATATCGAGAGCACCTTTAGTTGTTTTCTTTAAAAGAGGTTCGATATAAATGTCGTCACTACCGACGGAGTTCATTTATTAACTTATTCATTATATTAAGAAAGGTTATTTGTATTCAGATAGGCTCACGTTAGAATTTATCTGAATCTGTTTTATTCGTGTAAGCGATGATAGCTTAAGGAAATTTCTTTTTAGACTGTTTGAATTTTGATAAGTAGACTGAGCTTGGTTGTCACTTGTTTTTGAATAAATTTCTTGATTACTTACTTCGTTATTTAATTACATTTATAATTATTTCATAAATGGCAGATCATAGTACCCCATACTGCAGGGATGCAGTAATTGATACCTGTACTTAAACTCGAGTAGCGGGGCACACAGGTCCAGCCCACGACGCAATCCAACGACCGCACGGATTGCCTTATTGCTCAGATGCAAACCGTAAGAGGTCACCGGCATAGTTGATAGCCAGTCCTTTACATGGGGGGGGGAGGTCAGCTAAGCTAACCTGGCCCTGTTAACCGGATCGATCTAGGGCCCATACCGCTGCCCTGTCAGCCTCTATCAGTGACCTAATATTATTATTATTGTTATTGTTGTTATTATAATTATTAAGATTGATCACTGGAAAAGTAGTCCTGGGACGAGACCTGAATTTTCAGAGATCAATCATTTACTCCTAACCTAAATGTTTCCTCGTGTGTATGTGTGTGTGCGTATGTGAGTATTGTGTATGCGTGTATATTACGTGTGTGCATGTATGTGTACTTGTGTATATATTTGCGACGCTGTGCGTAAATGTATATATGTATAATGTGTGTTTGTATGTGTATGTATGTTGTTTGTCTAAGGATGCGGATTTCTGGCCCAGCATCCTTTGGTTGCTGAGGCAGAGGTCATCCCCTGCCATCGAATGCATCACACGCAGGCTCCTCTTTCATCTCTTATCAGCCTCTTCCTTGTCTTCTTCTTCCTCCTGCTCCTCCCTCCTACTCCTTCTCTCCACCTGTTCCGTCTCATCCATCATCGACCTCTCATCCTCCTCGATGACCTCTTACACCTCTCTTCCTCTGTGTCTTCCTCTGGATTTTCCTCGTTCTCCATGCACCACTCCTCTTCTTCCTCCCTTTTCTTTCTCCCTCTTCTCTTCCTCTTGCACCTCCTCATATTTGTATATTTTCATATGTATGTATATAGTATGTTGTACGCATGTATGTATGTCTGCATGTATGTATGTCTGTCTGTCTGATTCAATGTCTATTTATATATGTATGCTTGGATGTTAGTACTCGTTTCACCTCTGGAGTGTATGTACTAATTCGCTCGATTTTTGTATCTATGTATATATGCATGTATGTAAGTATGTACGTACATATTATGCATGCATGTATTTATGTACCTATGTTTGTATGTATTCGCATATATATATATATATATATAATATATATATATAAGATATATATAAATATATATTGTCTGCTCTATGTCCATCCTATAGCAAACCGTTATCGCTTGTTGTTGATATGTTACCCTCATATAGAACCAAAGCTGCTGAGGTATAAATGTCTCATTCGTTCTGCAGAGTGTACAGAGTAAACCCGAAACGTATGCGAGTGTTGACAGCTGAGGTTCCGAGAGAGCGTTCGTACGGTGCTCGCTCTGCCGTTCAGTTTACTCCAAGTTTGACTCGCCTCATTATTCATTTAACCAACTGAGAGCATCAGTGTCTTTTTAAAGGGTGCTATAGAAGTCTCGAGGTTTGATTTGATTTAATTTGTTCAGCTGATTTAGCTCACAACAAGCACGTGATCTTTGTTTTCATCTTCGTCGGTCTCTGCTGAAGTCTTGAACAAACGGCGATCATCGTGCGTTGTATTAAGTGCGCTATAGAAGTCAGGTTAGATTAGATTAGATTAGATTTGATTTGATCAGAATGCTGAAGACGGGAAGGTTCACGATTGTGGCCGCTCTCCTGCAAGGTCTGTTCGTTGTGCTCTTCGCGGTCTTTGTCAGGTACCCGGGCCATGGACATCATGTCAAGGGCAGGCCTAGCAATGCCACCAATGAGACGGACACTACCGACGCGGAAAAGGCAGAACAGGAAGTGGCCAAGTACTATCCGTGTGAGTATATAAAAAGTATGCTGTGTTATTCATACAAGTATGCTATCCATGTAAGTATGAGACAAGTATGCCATTCGTGTACAGAGAAGACAAACATGCTATCCGTTTAAGAATGAGACAAGTATGTTATTCATGTGAGTATGACTACGTACAATAGCAATGAATGTACGGTTTAAGCATACTACTTGATTTATGAAATCTGTAAAAAAATATGTATGTAAAAAGTTGACACCAGTAACCAGTGTGATTCTCGTTAACGATAACGATAACGAAAATGTTCGTTAACGAAAATAAAATGATTTCGTTAACGATAACTATAACTATAATTAAAAAATATCATTAACTATAACTATAACGAAAATAACAATTACGAAAATTCATCTTTATTTTCGTTAATACAAAAAATAAAAACTGGAAGTGCAATATAGACGATTCGACATAAATGAGAAGGGAAAACGCGACATTATTATTATGCAATTTGTCATTTACTTTGGAAAAAGTCACCAAACATTCATGAAACTGAATTCACCCATGCAGGGGCGGCGCTGGGTTTTTAGTTGTGGGGCAGTCACGAAAATGAAATTAACTTGCGAGGCACTGCGAGCGCCGAAGGCGCGAAGCTGCCCACGATTATGGGGGTCTGGGGAGCAGCGTTCGCAATCTTTTCCATGCCCCCAGCGGGAAATGTTTGACCAATGTTCGCAGCCCCAGTATTATCCATTTGAAGACGCTTTTTGGAGTATAATGTTGCCATATGGAGCTCATTTCAGCCACTCTGAACTAAACATTTATAGCTTAAAAATGAACTTGATTTGTTAGTTGCTATGTTGACTTGGTTAAAAATTTGCAAACATGTAATTAATTAGAACCCCCTTATAATTCGTCTATTCGGATTTACACAAGCCCTCAAATGGTCTGAACGACAGCTGGGGGAGCGGACCCCTGTTTGAGGACCTCTGGCCAGCGCCGCCCCTGCACCCATGCTTTAAGGGCTTTCAAAGCTCTAAGCAAATCATAAACAGCATGTTAATACCCACAATTTTGCTTGATGGCCTTAATTATTGCAACTAAGTAGTAACTAAAATTAACTACAATAAAAATCCATTAACTATAACTATAACCATAACTAAAAAATAATACTAACTTTAACTATAACTATAACTAAAATAAAACGCCATTAACTGTAACTATAACTAAAATAAAATCTGTAAGGAGAATCACACTGCACCAAACATGCATGAATAGGTAGCTCGTGCATGCCAAAAGTCCAATCAGACATGACCGAGATGACCCAGTCGTGCATTACAAACACCCATTGTTGATGACAGACACAGGAATGATGCAGTCATGCAAGACTAGTACCGTACCCATTCTTTCACTACTGAAGCCAAAAATCGTGCACGACAAACACCAATTCATACATGACAGTAACTCAATCATTCATCACAAGCACCCATTCTTTCATGGCACACACGCATTATACAGGACTTCTTCAAGAGCAGAGGTTCCCAATCTTTTCCATGACCCGCGTCCCTGGGAAATGTTTGACCAATGCTCGCACCCCCTACAAAAGTATTATCACATTTGAAGACGCAGGCACAAAATTGTTGCTACTGAAACTTATGCCTACAAGCCTTAGGCTATAGCCTTACAGGCTTACAATGTTACAAGGAAATAAACTTCTAATCTCACAGTCTTACCCATACTTATCCTGTGACAGCTCAAAAATTTATTATGTATTATCAATGCATTCTTATAATTCATTATTTTTCCTCTTTGTCGCACCCCCTGAAATGGCACGTGGCACCCCCTGAGTGAGCGTGCAGTCCAGTTTGGGAACCCCTGGGTAAGAGTGAAAATGAATTTTGGGTGGCTTTTCTTTCATGAAGTTCGGCCCTTAGGCTATTCAACGTCATAAATAAGCTTTTGTTTATAAACCACAGACAGTTTGATGTTCAAGTCGGGCGACCTGATCTCTCAACAGGAACCCCATTCGAGCCACCCCGTAGCTAATGAAAGGTCCATAGACCCCGTGTTGTTAAGTCAAAGAGCAGATTCTAAGGTGACGGGGGGCTACTAAAACGCAATGAAAACACATACTTAAAACTTCTTATGGGATCGTAAAAACGTCTTAAGGAACAGTTTAATTTGACTAGAATGTTTTACGTAGCTCCTTTTTCTCCTCATCCTCCTACTCCTCTTCCTCTTCCTCCTCTTCATCTCGAAATCTTAATCAAATACAATCTAATCGATTCTAAAGTAAGCTTAATTTAATTTAATGACTTCTAATGACATGCATATATGCATACATGCATACGTTTATATACGATTCAAACATACATACATACATATGTATACATACATACGTATACAATACATGCACACATACATGCATACATATTGCATAGTGCATACACATACCTACACAAACATACGTACAGATACATACGTACATATATACATACATAAACATGAATATATATATATATACATGTCTTTGCAAATATGAGTAAGATCGAGGCCGTATGGTGGCTATAAAATGCATGTACATTAACATTGACATTTCATATATGCAGAGAGCATCCTTTAAACATTTACTGCGCATGCATGTTCCGTATTTCGATTCAACTATAAACTTAAAAGTTTTTCATCTGCTCCAAGTTGACAGCTGCATGGACCAGCGTCGGTTTTCGGTGATCAAAGTCCGCAGCATGGGTAAAACAAACTCCACCACTGCCTTATATTCTGCTGGTGTCAGTCCAAAGTCAGACTAAGAGGGAGGGGAGGCTAATCACCTGGTCCGTATACATGGGGACCATAAATGGCGTAGCGCCTATACAAAAAGGGATTGGTGGTGAAGAATCTCACCCGATCAATTCGTTGAAAAATGAGCAGGGTCGATGCCAATATAAAATCGAGTTTACATTTACACTTATTTACCTACCAGTTCTTGGTTGCTGTTTAACGACACTGTGTCATAACGAAGATGATTAGTGTCGCCCTCCTCCTTTCTCCAGGCTTGGGACTGGCACTACCACATGTAGGGTAGTGGCGGAGATCTACCTACCAGTTGAACTTGTCCGCTGACTTATACTCGGGTGTTACCAGACCCAAGCCTGGATAAGGGAGGAGGGAGACGTTAGTCATCTTCCTTATGACAGAGCGGCTTTGAATAGAAAACTGCCACAAGTCAAATTGAAAGAGATAAGCAAAATTAATGTTGAATAACTTCTGGTGTCCGTGACTGTATAGGTTGAAAATCGAATACTGCATTCTATACAGTAGTATTGGGCGCTATAGAAGTCGAACGAATTGTGAGGGAGGGATGGAAGAAGGATTGGAGGCCATTTGCTCTTGGCCGTTGCCGTTATGGGCTAGCACGGGAGATTCCCGGTGGGCCGGTAGGCCGTTGGGCCGGTATCCAGAATAGATGAAAATATGATTACAATTATTATGATATTTTCGTTCTACTTCTTAATTCTAGTTTAAGCAACATGTCAGGTACAGACAAAACTTTTATCCGGTGCCTGACCTAGCTGGGACTATTACTATTACTGAGGCTTGGCGCGTATAATTATTGATGTATCCGTTTTAAACATCGACAACAACACCGGATTTATAGCCTACAGTGTTGGCCAAATTAATAGAAATTTGTCCCAAGTCACAATAATTTTCTGTTGTTGTTTCGCCATAAATATCTCAACACAAGTTTTGAAATAGGACAATAAACGTTTTATTTGATGTCATAAACGTGTTCTACATGTACAGTAGAAGAACGTTTCATACAGTTAATATTTCTTAACATACAGTTAATATTTCTTAAATGACACTTTGGGGGCCGTCCATATTTGACGTCAAACAGATCATAGCTATATCGCTAACGGCACCATTCTGTTTGTTTATGAACGGTTGACACATAAAAAGTAACACCCCTAGAAATGCGCATTGGTTGCCTGTGACGTCATGGCTGGCAAACCAACGTCGCATGGCGACGCAACCGGCTAGGCTTCAGTTTGAATCTCTTATGCTGTGTCCACTCAATATAGGTCGATGGTTTTAACATACATCCCCGTTATCTCAACATACGCAAACAAACGGCATGGACATCCTAGGAGCCTATTAGATGGTTCAAGATATTATCAATGAATTAAGCCAACTATACAGAACTTTTGGTCTCATTTTTGAAGCAGCTACACATTTTTACATAGACTTGGTGACACGTGAATCTAGTAGATATTTTGTCACAAATTTCGCAAAGGATTCCCAGTGTCAACCCCCATAGGTGCGTGACGTCATTTATGGACGGCCCCTTGGCCGTTTTCAAGTTCGTTTAACACGTTTTGACATAGAACGAACGAGTTCTCTGCAATATTCGAGCATAAGTGAGTAAAAATAGCAAATAATATTAAAGAAATGTAAATAAGTCATGTTAAGTTATAGTAAACCTCTGGAAAACATACAGAAATAAATAACTGGTTTGTAACACAGTTTTGGACTAACTTAAAATGTGTAACAAAATTCCAATAGGCCTATATTGACGATTTCTCAGATATTTATTTTTCTCATTTGTTTGGGTTTCTCATTATTTTTTTGTATGAGAAACAAGTTTTGGGGAGAATTTGTAACTTATTGTGAATGATCATTGATCAGCCGTATAATTACTGCCAATAATTACGAAATCGGAGAAATACGAAACAACAACAGAAAATGGTTAATTGCGTCAAATTTCTATTAATTTGGCCAACACTGTAAACATAAAAATGTTTTTAGAACATAAAATAAAACGAAAAAACACTAGCGGATGCGTCATATATTAGTTTAAGTTTGGTGTTTGTTTGATTGTATTTAGGCCTATATAAAACACTAGACGCCGAAGGTGTGGGCGTGGGTTTATGGGTTTTAGGTGTGGGTTTATCAGTGGGCGATCCAGTGATCGCCCACTGATAAAGTAAAATCCCCATTGTTGTATTTCCTCATGACGTGTTTCCGCTTTTCCACTGAAAAACAAAGTAAAATTCCAGTGACCGCCCACTGATAAAGTAAAATCCCCATTGTTGTATTTCCTCATGATGAGCTGCATTGAGTTTCCTGTTTTCCACTGAAAAACAAAGTATATATAATTATATATATTCGTTTATTGAGAAAAACAATCTGACAAATAATGAATAATTAAAGTTCATTTGAAAGGTTTTAGAATACACTAGTAAATATTTGTATACAATGATCTGGGAATAAACTGAAAGTTGTCCTTGGGTGGGAGAGTATGGTTGTGTGCTCTAGGTCTTAATTGGTGAGAGGAGAGGGGTCGGAGTGGAGGTAGGAGTTGGTGAAGTACATGCTTGGGGTTGTGTAATATGGAGAAAGGAGTTTTTGCATCGGCTATATTGGCAAGTTCAGAGACTGTTGGAAAGGATTGCTCTAGGTAACCTAGGCGTTTGGCTCTTTTTAGGAGTTTTTCCAGACGTTCTTTATCGGAAGCCAGGGTGAGACCCCACCAGGATGGGGAGGCATATAGAAGTTTAGCAACGGTAACATTATGGATGGATGAGGAAGAAAGGCCATGGGTTTTGAGTTTTCTGATAGCAAAATTCCCAATGTTGAATTTCCAATTATGTGCTTTTATTTCCGCTTCAGTATACTGGAAACGCCTTTTTGTTTTTATTTTTCGTCCGGGATTGCATCCCTAAATAAAAATAAAAACGTTGAATATATTACACTATCTGACCAGTGACCCGAATGAATATAATTAACAAATAAACGTGAATATCAACAGGGCCTATACATCAAGGCCACGCTAGGTCTATGTCATGTTTACAATTTAACTCTGAATAGCTTTCAGAAGTTCGACCGCTTTCTATAAAACTGTTTTCGGAAATTCGGGCTTTTGTGTATTTTCAACGTTTTCGGAAATTTCGGGTTGACCGCTACACCATCCAAGCCCAGAACGATAAAACAACATCATGCACTCATAAAAGCATTCACAATAAAGTTCCCGTGAAAAATTAAATCGATACTTTAACTCTCGTGAATAGTGAAATAAATAAATGTAAACGTATCATAAAATTGCAAGGTTTATTTACCCTAGTTGTTGATTTGTCCGTCTGTTATTCCGAATCTGATGACATTCCTCCATATAGCTCCCGAAGACGACGGACTTCTTCCTTTATTACCCAAACGAGTTCTTGAACAGACAAATAGCCTAGTGTTGTTTTAGTTTTGCCTTGAGTTTTAGTTTCAGTTATCACTAGTTTCACATGATAAATGTTTTAGGTATTAATAGTTTTAGTTGTTTCGCCAAGTTTTAGTCTAAGTTTTAATCTTAGTTAATAGAAACGGAAATTTCCTCGTTAGGCTATAGTTTCAGTTTCTTCAGTTTTAGGTCTAGTTTAAGTTATTCGTTCACTAATGCTTAGCCATAAACAAAGGGCTGCCAACCGTCCCGGATTCGAGTGGACGGTCCCGGAACCGGCCTTGTGTTGCATTTCAAATATTTCAAGCTGCACTGCACCTTCATCTCCTCCCAATAACTACATATTTTGTGGCTACGTTAGAAATATCACACGTGAATGGATTTTCAACGAAGAGCAACAGAGGAATGTCTGGAAAACGAGCACAGAAATCCAATTTCAGCTGTTCTAATGATAGTTGGTTCCTGCTCATATGGAGAACCGTAGACTAGTATACATTTTTAAATGTAAACAAGCTTAATGCGTCGTAGGAACTGGATTTTGTGTTCACATTGTCAAATGATAAACCAAGTTACGAACAAACAGCTATGCAAGTAGGCCAGTGACTTTGTCTTTTACTTCATTTTTACAGAAATTGCAAATATTTAGCGAGCTTGGGCGGGCCACTTAGAATCAGCCGGCGGGCCGCATGCGGCCCGTTTTTCCGCGGGTTGGACAGCACTGCATTAGGCTGACGCAACGCTCGGTACAGTGATGTGGGCCGGGTACAATTGGCAATGGCATATCGAGTGACTATGCGGGCGTCTCGGATTAGCAAAGTCAAACGTTGGCATTTGGCAACCCTACCATCAGCAATGTAGCCTACATCAAATTGTTGCAAATAACCATAATTCTTACAGTATGGCAACATGTATCATGCATGATATAGGGCTATGTCCTTTGAGTGATCAATGTGGTAAAAAAAATTGTTGATTTTTATGAAGACTTCATAAAATTCCAAAGATCGAAAGATTACCGAACGAATATAAAACAAGAAAAGGATACCACGTGATTCTCCGATTTCCGTGGATTCCACCAACGACCTTTGGATTCCAACCATGTGTCCAAAGACATTGAATATCCTAGGACGCTAGGTTTTCGTTGTGTTTTTGTTTAGGTTTTCGTTGCGTGTTTTTTAGGTTTTCGTTGTGTGCTTTTGTCTAGGTTTTCGTTATTATTAGCTTCGACTGTTTTAGTTTCAGTTAGTTTTTGGTCGGTTTTGCGAGTTTCAGTTTTAATTTCGTTATCGTTTATTCGTAAACTTTTAAAGCGCCTTTGTACTAGGTGTTACCGTGCCTGATATAAGTTCTCTTGAAGTGACGCTTTATAAATATATAATCACGTGGACCAATTACAACTACAGTTACAATGGGGAATGGTTTGTTTGTTTCCGGTTGCAGTCTTCCAGGACATACACGTGATGATATGCATTGGCTTTGGGTTTCTGATGACCTTCCTGAAGCGCTATGGGTTCAGCAGCGTCGCTCTCACCATGCTCGTCTCTGCTCTTGTGATCCAGTGGGCAACGCTCACTAGCGGATGGATACTCCATCTGGCTTCCGATTACACAATCAAAGTTCACATGACAGAGTGAGAACAAGAGCATTCCAATTATTATATTCTAGGCGAATCTATTGTTATTCATTGGCCAGGGAAGTGTTTAAGAGTCGTGTGAGCGAACCTAGGCCAAGTACAGACAAAAGCTGGATGAAAATATCCATTATGTCCGATACGAGAGTATATATTATTGTATTATTTTTCTAATATTTGTGCTTCCCAATAAATTGTTCCTGCCTCGGCGTCACAGATACAAAATTTGATAGACTGAGGCCTTGTTTTCTGTTTAATTAAATTTTCACTATAAATAATTATGCAGCCAATTGTCTTGATGACAACAAAGCCTTAGTTTAATTGTCTTGATTTACAATGGAGCCTTAATCCAATTGTCTTGATAACAACAATGCCTTTGTTTGATGTATTGATAACAATACAACTGGGGCGCGGTGGTATAGGGGCCATGTTCGGTGCCTTGCAGCTGGAGGGTTGCGGGTTGAATCCACATCAAAAGCCGCCGCGTAGGCGACCCTGGGCAAGTCCTTCACTCGAATAATTGCTCATGCACTTTGGCGTGAAACTACCACCTTTCAGCGTCCGCGCAGTAGTCCGGAAGCGCCTTCTGAATTTGCAATCTGGTTATGCCGCTATAACAAGTGTTCAAATACAATACAATACAATACAATTCAGCTTTAATTCAGTTGTCTTGATAACAATGCAGCCTTAATTAAATTGCCTTGATTACAATGGAGTCTTAGTTCTATTGTCTTTATAACAGTAAAGCCTTAGTGCGATTGTTTCTAACAATAAAGCTTTAATCCAGTTATATTGTTCTGATAACAATGCAGCCTGATAACCGCCGAATTTGCAGCAGCCGCTGTTCTCATATCGTTCGGTGCCGTTCTTGGAAAGATTAACCCTCTCCAGCTGCTCGTAATGGCGATGATTGAGGTCACATTCTTCCAAGTCAACAAATACATCGTCTTCCACCTTTGTAAGGTAAGTCTTCTACTTTTGTAAGGCATGTCTTCTTCTATTCTTTCGGTCGTCTTTTCGTTATAAGATTCTTTATACATGTACTCTCTTCCCAGAGAGAATTTCCACTCTTACTTGTATGTTCATCATTTTTCCTGTAGCAGTGTCTTCAATCTGGTCACCATCGCAAAACCGTGAACTTACTCTAGGGATGCCTCGACAGGATAGATGAATGACAGAACCATAATATTTGTGCCGCTTTTTCCATAAGAAATGTGGGAAAAAACTATTGATTATCACTGCTACAATTTGTTTAAACTTAAAGTAATGTAGAAATAGTCGCAACAAGCGTGGCACCCTTTGAAACGGTGAATGATATCACCCGATTCTTTTATTGAAAAGGAGCATAGTCGGAACCATACGATGGTCGCTTTTGAAAGCCGTGTACCGGTAATTTACATTCACAATAATTACAGTTACATTGTTTATAGGCGTCTGATGTTGGAAATTCGATGGTCGTGCATGTGTTTGGAGCCTACTTTGGACTGACGGTCGCTCGCCTTCTATATACGGAAGACATCGAAAAGGCCGAATCGAAGGAAACCTCTGTCTACCACTCGGACCTATTCGCCATGATCGGTTAGACCGATGACTACTATTACGATGGCATTATTACAGTATTACGTTATTATTGCATTATTACATTATTACTACATTATTACATTGTTAAGTGAACATTTATAAATATGTAGTACATAATTATTACATTATTGTATTGTTAAGTGAGCTATATATGGTGACCCTTGTCAGCGGGGCTTAGGCCCTTTTAGGACTCCCCAATCTTTGAACCAACATCATCATTGTTTATCTTGTCTCTTGTCAAATCTTTTGTTCATTGGTTTCAATAAAAGCGTGGTTATGGTTATATAACAGTATTATTAGATTCTTACATTGTTGTTGTGTGATGGACTAGTTTACGGCTTCAATAAAAAAGTTTTGAATGAATGATGTGATGTGTAGCGATAGGCCTATATGTTATGTTGGACACATGGTGTTTGACTGCTGCAGGTACGATCTTCCTCTGGTTGTTCTGGCCGAGCTTCAACAGCGCTGCAGCCGTCGGCGAGGGACAGTACAGGGCCGTCATCAACACCTCCTTCTCACTGACCGCTTGCGTCGTCACCAGCTTCGCCGTCTCTGCTCTCCTTCTCAAGGACAAGTTCAACATGGTCCGTCCAGATCTAATCTTATCTATAATCTAATCTAATCTAGTATCTAATCTAATCTAATCTAGTATCTAATCTAGTATCTAATCTAGTATCTAATCTAATCTAGTATCTAATCTAGTATCTAATCTAGTATCTAATCTAGTATCTAATCTAATCTAGTATCTAATCTAGTATCTAATCTAGTATCTAATCTAGTATCTAATCTAATCTAATCTAGTATCTAATCTAATTTAATCTGGTATCTAATCTAATCTAGTATCTAATCTAGTATCTAATCTAGTATCTAATCTAGTATCTAATCTAGTATCTAATCTAGTATCTAATCTAATCTAATCTAGTATCTAATCTAATTTAATCTGGTATCTAATCTAATCTAGTATCTAATCTAGTATCTAATCTAGTATCTAATCTAGTATCTAATCTAGTATCTAATCTAGTATCTAATCTAGTATCTAATCTAATCTAATCTAGTATCTAATCTAATTTAATCTGGTATCTAATCTAATCTAGTATCTAATCTAGTATCTAATCTAGTATCTAATCTAGTATCTAATCTAGTATCTAATCTAGTATCTAATCTAGTATCTAATCTAGTATCTAATCTAATCTAATCTAGTATCTAATCTAATTTAATCTGGTATCTAATCTAATCTAGTATCTAATCTAGTATCTAATCTAGTATCTAATCTAGTATCTAATCTAGTATCTAATCTAGTATCTAATCTAGTATCTAATCTAGTATCTAATCTAGTATCTAATCTAGTATCTAATCTAATTTAATCTAGTATCTAATCTAATTTAATCTAGTATCTAATCTAATTTAATCTAGTAACTAAACCACTATAAGCTAATTTACTTCAATCTAATGTAATCCAATCCAATCTTATCTAATAAGTCTAATTCAATCATAGGGACCAAATTATAACACCTTAACTGTAGCATGTGATGTGTTGCGATGCAATGTGAATTAGTCGGACGTGATTTAATGTGATTTGAGTACTGTTAATGTGATGCGATACAAAGTTGTATGGAACGGCCACATCAGTAACATTTACTGGAGCCACCACATGAATTATAATGTTACATAATGTGATGTTATGGGATGTAGTGACCATGCTCTGTTCTTACCTGTGTATTGTTGCTAATCGCAGGTGCACATTCAGAATGCCACCTTGGCCGGAGGGGTTGCCATAGGAACGATGGCGGACATGGTGATACAACCATGGGCGGCACTTCTCATCGGGTCGATCGCTGGCACGCTCTCCGGTCTGGGCTATTGCTTCGTCACGGTTCGTTTCTGCTCGTCAATTCAAAATCACTGTTTTAAACTCGAACTTGTCGCTTAAACGTGAACTCGATTTATTTAACTCGACTTACTTTACCCAGACTCAGTCTTTGCTAACTCGATTTCATTAACTCAAAC
This sequence comes from Aporrectodea caliginosa, assembly GCA_020284085.1. Classification (NCBI taxonomy): domain Eukaryota; kingdom Metazoa; phylum Annelida; class Clitellata; order Crassiclitellata; family Lumbricidae; genus Aporrectodea; species Aporrectodea caliginosa. The sequence goes on along the minus strand of JACEVL010000493.1, from coordinate 776,870 downwards.
TTAGTTTATTTAACTCGAACTTATTTTTGTTTTTGACTGCTTTTCTTTAACGCCAAATCACTTCATTTAAATCCAACTCGTTTAGCTTTCAAGCACTAGCGTGCTGATACTGAAGGAAGAGATGTATGGTAAATGTACGGGATCTATATATATATATGCAAGTACTTCAAGGGCCTCACTATATTACCTTGCCTTGTCTACCTTTCCCTCTCCTAGCTTATCTTAATCTAATTTATCTTGCCTAAACCTTAGGCCCTACGTATCGCATACCTTTGCTTTGCTTATCTAGGAAAGGATGGCGTATATCTGGCTATTCTATTGTGTGGAACATCTCATTAGAATTTAGATTCATTAGATTGATTAGATTGGATTGGATTAGATTGGATTTGATTGGATGTGAATGTGATATTTTCCTGTTCAGCCTTTCCTTACGAATAGATTCCGAGTCCATGACACGTGTGGAGTGAACAATCTGCACGGATTACCTGGAATCATGTCCGGAATTGGAGGGATCATCGGCGCTGCCGTCGCTACTGAGGAACTCTATGGATCTAGGTCAGGATTAGACCAGCCACAGCTTAATCTAATCTAATCAAATGTAATCTAATATAATCCAATCTAATCTAATCGGAACTTATTAGCCAACCGCAACCCAATGTAAGCTACTTCTGTTTTATTCTAACCTGATTGAGTATTATCTAACGGATCTGTCCTGATACATCATCATCATCATCGTCGTCGTCGTCGTCGTCGTCGTCATCATTGTCTTATCCCCTTGGTCTTTTACCATCTTCTCTTCTACGCATTCTTCGTCAGCTCCTTTTGCTCCTCCTTCTTTCTTCTTCGCATTCTTCTTCTTCTTCTTCCTCTTCACGTTCTTCACTTTCTTTGTATTCTTTCTTTTTTCACATTCTTCTACTTCTCCTTCTACGTTCTTCATCTCTGCGTTCTTCTTCGCATTCTTCATCTTCTTATTCTTCGCATTCTTCGTCGCATTCTACTTTTCATTCTTCTTCAAATTCTTCACCTTCTTGTTCTTTACATTCTTCTTCGCATTCTACTTTTCATTCTTCTTCAAATTCTTCACCTTCTTGTTCTTTACATTCTTCTTCGCAGTCTTCCTAACATTCTTCTTCGTATTATTTCTGCATTCTTCTTCTTTCATCTGGACATTTATATAGCGCTTTTCCTCGCCCGTCATCAGGAAGACCAATCCAGCGATAGAACGTGCTAAGTTCGATACAACATTTTACTTCTACGTTTCCTTTCGTTGCAGTCTGAGTGTTCAGTTTCCGAACCGTCCGGGCAAATCGGCCGGCGTACAAGCAGGTTTCCAGATTGCTGGACTCGTCTCCAGCATCGTTCTCGCCATTGTGGGTGGACTCATCGCAGGTTAGCTTCGTAATCGTAAACTCAAAACTTATAAAGCGCCATTCGAAAGTCAAGCGCAGGGCACCAGCTTATTCAAGAGCGCTGCGTCGAGTCAGAGTGGTTGTCCAACGGGTAGTCAGAATTAAGGAGGTCTGCGAGTCCGGTTGACCGAGCGGGCGGAGTAGCTGTTCAGGTGGGTGTCGTTTAGGTCGAGAATTGGAAGGTGGAGAATGAGTTGGAGTATGAATTGTTGAAGAGGTAAGACTTCATTTTTTTGTGGAAAGCCCGAGGGGTAATACGTAGAGGAGCCTGAGTCTTCACCTACTTCTAACTAGATCTATGGGGACTAATAATTATGAGCAGCAGTCACCACACCTCATGATCGTATAGTCGTCATTAATTAAATCAAATCAAATTAAATTTATTTGAGTCGAGATGCAATGTACATTGTAATCAGTGTAATCAAGTTCACAATCATGGCAACAGTAGTAATTCAGTTATAGTAATTAATAAGTAAGAATTTGTGTAAAGCATAACAGTGAGAGAGTATAGAAACGAAGTAGATGAAGGTCTAAGTCGACTCATGGAGAGAAGAAGCTCACAGAGCTTATCTAGTCGTCCCCATATAAGTAAGACAAATGAAGTGCAAGGAGAACAAGAATTAACACCGTGGCATGTAGAACTTATAAGCGGTACACAGAAAATTTAATCGCATGTATGTAAAAGTTTTTTATATGCCAGTTTAAAGGAGTTAAGGGAGGTTAGAGAACGGATGCTAGGGTCAATAGCATTCCATAGTTTTGGGCCTGCTATTCTAATAGTGAAGTGTCTAGTGTTCGTTTTGCAGCTGTTCAGGTGAAGGTTATGTCGTGATCTGGTATTGTAAGTATGGATATTTGCATTAGTTCTAAAATTGTTATTAAAATTGTTGGGTAAGGTGTGAGTCTGATGACGATACATGAAAGTAACCAGTTGGTAATTGTATAGGTCATAGATGTTAAGTCGATTAAGCTTATTAAATAAGCTAAAGGAGTTAGCCAAGTAATGGGACCCCGTGATAGTTCTCAGTATTTTTTTTAGAGAAGGTGTATAGGCTGAAGTAAAGTTTTATAGCCTCCTGCCCATATTATAGTGCCATAGTTGAGGCAGGGTGCAATCAGAGTATCGTACAGAGTTAAAAGGGTCTGGGAAGGGAGAACATTTTTGAGCCTTTTGATAATTCCTATGGATTTAGCAATCTTATTTTGAACTAATTTAAAATGAGAATGCCACTTACGATGTTCATCCAGTATTACTCCCAAAAATTTGGTTTGAGCTATACGTTTAATGGGAGTGTCATTAATGGTAATAGTTAATTCGGGTCATCAATGATCTTCTTTCTGAAGCTAGAGAAAACAATATAGTTAGTTTTTTTTTGGTATTCAGGGATAGGGAGTTGGCATCATACCAGGTAGCCAAGTGAAGTAGTTCAGAGTTCATATGGGTGTACAGATCACGTTCATTATTGGAAGTAATAAAGACAGTGGTTTCATCTGCAAATAGGTAAAGAAGAAGCTTATCAGTACAATTATTAATGTCATTAATATAGATGAGGAACAGGAGCGGACCCAGGATGGACCCTTGGGGAACACCAAAGAGGATAGGGGCCAGATCAGATCTGGCATTGGCATAAGTAACTATAAATGAGACCTTCCAGTGAGATAAGATCTGAACCATTCTAGTGCGTTCCCTCTGATACCATAGTGATTTAATTTATTAAGTAGAATATCGTGTTTAATCGTATCAAATGCCTTAGATAGGTCCAGGAAAACGCCGATAGAAATTGCACGCTTGTCGATAGCTTCGGAGAGTTTATCAACTACTTCCAAGATAGCATAGGTGGTGGAATGATTTTTTTCTGAATCCAAACTGGTTGTTATATAAAGTGCTGTTGAGTTCAAGAAAAGTGTTTCTATAACGACCATATGCCCTGATCATTTTTAGTGAATTGATCGGGTGATATCATTCACCACCGCTGTCCGTTTGAATGGGTGCCACGGTGCCACCCCATTTAAGGTCCCTCTGTGCGGACCACGCTAGCCTGAAATTCAAATATCTTAAAGAGGCTATGCAATCGTAAGGCGCACCGTCAGTTCATGGAGCGTGCGCTTCAACCGATGCAGCTAACTGAGCGTGGCTGGTGTTGCTTGTAGGTCTGATCATGCGTATCCCATGCTTTGACCAACCGAAAGAACAAGAGATCTTCGACGATACTTCCAATTGGCTGATGACGGAGGAAGGTTTCCCAGGCATCAACGAACCAATCGAATTACGCCACGACAAGATCGGGAAAGAACGGCCTTCTGTGATTTCTGATGGCATTGTCATTGAAGCCGCAGTCTGATGGGAATTCAGTGTGTGGGGCACTGTGGGGCGGAGGGTGACGAAATTTACGCCATCTATCGTTTATACCAAAGATTTCAATACGAAAAGAAGACGGGTCACTAAGAAACTGCGCAACTAGGGCGCATGATGCATTCTGGCATTTACGTTGCGGTTTCACTTCGCTTTCAACCTAGAAAAAGTTAACCCAGGTTTTTAAGCTTACATTGTGACAATATATGGCCCTGCTGGAACAGCCCGGTGGGTAATTGGCACTTTGGCAGATTGCACCACCCTGCTCCGTATTGCCAAAGCTAGCCATGAAACTTGTTGCTTTTTCATATTTAATTCCTTCTAAACTTACCCTGTGTTTTATACGGGAAATAAATGCGTAATGTAATGTAATTAGTAAATTTTATATAACGCCGCTCACAGCCGTGCAGTGGCGTAACTAGGGGTTCGTGCGCCCGGGGGCAAGAATTTCCTGACAAAAATTTTTCTTACTTCCGCCAAAAATTCTGATGACCTTTTTTTTTTTGCTTTTCCGTCTTTTTTCATGATAAAGTGGTTACATTGTCACAAGCCTCATTTTGCGCCCGCGCCCCTGCCATGCTCGTGCATAATAGTTACTTTTGTACTTTTTTAGCTATTCTTGCCTGATTTCTTTAAAAAAAATTTTTTTAGAGCCTCATTTTGCGCCCCCCCTGTCCTGCGCCCGGGGCGGCCGCCCCCCCTGCCCCCCTCGTTACGCCACTGCAGCCGTGGCCATTCAGTAGCGATCACAGTGCGAAAACCCCGAGAGAAGAAATAGATTTTAAGGAAAGAGAGAGACAGACAGACAGACAGACAGACAGACAGACAGACAGACGGACAGACGGACAGACGGACGGACAGACACAGAGACACAGAGAGACAGATGAAGACAATGATCCAGAAAGGAAAGTCTCACGCAGAGTGAAGGGAATGGCATTCCATAAAGAGGGCCCAATGATGGCAAAGGATCGAGTTTGAGCAATCGTGGTCCTAACTCGAGTCAAGAGACAAAGAAGTCTGACCGGTCCAGAGATCGGAGAGGCCGATGAGAAGATGCGGAAAGACGAGGACGAATGAGATCCCTGACGTATTTTGGAGCCAGACCCAGAGTTATAGAACTGTTCATTACTGAAGACCTCAATTTAGTACAGCGACGACATCTAACGGCATCGGATGGGAACTATTGGTGTGTCTTGCAGCGTTGACAGACAGACAGACATACAGACAGGCAGACAGACAGACAGGAGCTATTTGCGATAGTTATTTTTCTGGAGGCAGGTTGACATTAAAGCGAAGCCATTCTATATAATAAATAATTATATGTAATTTCCAATCAATCGTTTCAAAGGCAGCAGTGCTCATGAGCTCACGTTTCCATCTCTGCTCATATCGAGAGCACCTTTACTCGTTTTTCTCAAAAGGCGCTATATAAATGTTGTCACTACCGAGTTCCGACGGAGTACGGTTATTCATTGTATTAAGAAAGGCTCACAGTTGAATTTATCTGAATCTGTTTTGTGTGTAGGGCCTAGGACTAATCTGCGATAGCTTAATAATTAAGAAAAATTCTTCTTAGACATTGTTTGAATTTTGATTAGTAGATTGACCTTGTTTGTCATTTGTTTTTCAATAAATTTGCTTGCTTACTTTCTTCCTTATTTAATTACATTTATTATAATTATTTACAATTAAAGCAGATCATGGTACCACACTCTGCAGCACAGTTGACGCTGGTGATGTAGCCTTATCCCTCGGGCTATCAAGGGAGGGGGTGGTTGCCCCCCCCAGGTTTTCATGGAAAATTGTTTTTTCTAGATGGAATATAATTTTTGCATTTTAGGTAGCTGTAGCAGATTCATTGGAGCACATTTTGAGGTAAACATCATGGTGGTAGCCCACGCCATTCAAAAGTTATACCTGATATACCCGAGGCACCAGGGGGTGGATACCACCCACCTTAGTTTTTCGACTATAGCTTATTGACTATTCTTCCTAGAAGAGAAACAATTATACCATTCTTTAGAGGGAATGCAGGGCTTCATTTGCATGCCTACATCTTTGTCTTATGAAAACCGGAAGTGATCAAAATAAATAATAATACGCGTAATATGTGTGAAAAATGGCTGAATGGAAGGACTCCCCCTTAGTTTTTTGTCTGTAGCATATTCATTTGTCTTCCTGAAAGAAAAACAAAGATACCATTCTTTAGAGGGAATGTAGGGCTTCATTTGCATACCTATATCTTTGTCTTTTGAATACCGGAAGTGATCAAAATAAATAATAATACGCGTAATCTGTGTGAAAATGGCTGAATACAGCATTACAACGTAAACCGATATATATGTGTGGATATATATGTATGGATGTACATTTTTACTATATAAACATGTGTAGGGATGATTGTGTGTATCTTTTATACATAGATTAGTTTCAAAACACACATAATCTTATATTTGTTTATCCAAAAGTACAAAATGTACGCAATAATATAAAATATTGCTAATTAATGGGTTCCGTTGTTAAAAGTGATGTAATTTCGAGGTGCATTCACATAATGTACAACTAAATATACCATACTGTGCAGAAATGAATGCTGAATCCATAGCTATATTACAAGTTATGATATGTGAAACCAAACACGAAATCCAGGGGGTGGTAACCACCCCCCTTGGTAGCCAGTGTTACAAAAAAGCTTGGTAGCCCGAGGGTTATTATTGAGAGTTAGGGTCGGTAGAAATGCACGGCAAAAGGTTCATAAGTGACGGTAGTATTTTGTAAAAAAATGGGCGAAAGTCAGAGCAAGAAATCAGGCTTTTATTTAGGCTTACTAATATAGGATGAGCAGATTTGCATATTTGCCGATTTTCGATTCAGATTATTTGGCCTGCTTTTTACGCCGATTCCGATCCGATTAATCGGTAATGTTCATTTTTATTTGCAGATATTATATAGGCCTATATAATATATTATAATATAATATATATATCTGCAAATAAAGATAAAATTAAGATAAACAATAAAACCAAACCACGGACATGTAACGTACGTATATTGTATAATAACCAAAGAATAAGAAAATCCAATCTTTATTAAATGGCGTTGGCATGGGCTTTCAATGATAATTAACCCTCGGGCTACCAAGGGGTGGTTGCCACCCCCCTAGGTTTTTTCATCTCAAACTTTTTCCGTATGGAATAAAAATTTGACCTACTAAAAAATTGTTTCGGCTTAACGACACTTTCTCATATCGAAGATGATTAGTGTCGAAGGCAGAAAGTAACCTCGTACTCCACGTTTAAATTGCGACCTAGCCACCCGCAGTAAAGATCCGAGAAATTAATCTCTGATAAACCGACCGACCCGGAATCGAACCCGGGCCGCCGGCGTGACGAGCGGGCTACCAACCCACTCGGCCACTCAGGATCTCTCCTAGGCTACCTAGTACCTACTATAAGATCCGATCATACAAGTAATACGCAAATAGCAAAGAAATGACGCTAGGTGTCGGCTTGACCTCCCCGGATTCTAATCTGTCTCCGGAACGAGCAGAGAAGCCTGGCTATTGAGGACTTGATGCGATATATAGCGCCGGTGTTTAGATTGTCTTTTTGACGCAGCTTTTGTGGGCGCTGAGAAATTTTAGATTTACATTAAATAAGACACGAAAATGTCTATGTACAGGTCTCTTACAGAAAATCACGTTTCTGTTTACCAAGATAGACCAAATCATATCAATTACAGATCACAAGCAGCGACGCTCTGTCGCTGTGTAACATTTGCCATGTGACACATCTAGGTTCCGAACGTCGAGTTGCATTAATTTCAAAAATTAGCTAAAAGTAACGGAAATTCAGGCATTTTCGGGAAATTCACGGCAAATGCCGAAAATCACGGATTTCCAGGCTTCCGTGACATAGTAAATTTCTACTGACCCTAATAATTCTATAAAAGGCAGATCACAACACCACACTCCGTATCAGCTGAAGCAACAAAATGGCGATGTTAAGCTGTGGATGAACCATCCTTCTGGTCCCTTGAGCAGTGAGTTAAATGTTTGGGAGTCGCTATCGCTACAGCGAATGATTTGAACTTCCCGCAGATAGTTTAGGGTTTATGGAATGGTGAAATAGGGATTGGATTTTAATTTTCTGCAAATTTCATCGCCTGATTACAGGCAAACATGGTGAAGAAGAGAACAGGGTCTGGGAAAAAGAATGACCGACGAGGTAGACGTTATATAACCTATTATCGCCCATACACGGTCCGTACTGTCACTGACAAGTATAAACATGTAGCGATGGCAAGCAGTAAATAAACTAAATACTGCATACATTCTAAACTCAAATTTTTGTCCGCTCTCATTAATTAATAGTCGTCTTTCATTCTGGCTGTTTCAATACCCATAAAATTAAATGTGCCAGAGTTTTGCACCACAGTGCACCCATGTCGGCTGTGAGCTTCTGTGTCTCTGTTGGGTCTCGTATTTATTGCCTTTCATTTTTGAGATTATTGGCGCAGAAATTAATATATAGCCAGGTTCCAGGGCGTGCAAATCTAAATATGAACTGACATCTCTTACCCTCAAAAGCGATTTTTAGAGCCATTTGCTAGCCATTGTGACTAAAGTGAGTGGCTGATTGCCTGAACATTCGATTTCTATTTGGATGAAGTTTTCACTCTTATAGAGCTATAGCATTGCTAAGGCTGGCAGTCCTATTAAAGAAATCATCAATAGGTGCTATATAAATGTTCAATACTTGTATAGAGGAATACCTAAAGCACTGTGCTTCTGTGGTGGAAGATTCCACCATGCAACATATGCAGAAATTACTATTGCGGCGGAAGCTTCCACCTTCCTAAATTTTAATGAAATTTTTACTTCTGTGGCGGAAGATTCGGCCTTCCAATGCATATAGAAATTCATAGTCTATAATAATACTGGCAGGAGGGCATCGTGCCCAAACACAAAGAATATTCTAATGGCGACATCAACCCTAACCGACCCTCATGATGCCTACCCTGACCCTAACCGACTTTCACGTTGTCCAGTGCTATCAAAGGTCTGTCCTAAGAATAATTTAACAGTTTTAAGCATGTTTTGAACAATGCACATGTGGCTTTAACTCGTGCTGTGATGCTATCTGGGGGCACCACTGTTTCTGCTCGTTCTCTTAAAACTTTTCTTTTTTCGAGGGGCCCTTCGCACTGGAAGCGCCTCTGATTAGGTTGTACTGCGAGAGGCGCTTTATAAGTCGGTAAATAGAATAGAATAGAATAGAACATGCGCAGTCATATCTTTGTGCAGTGTGAAAGTTTTCCGCTGTGGAGTTAAAATTTTTGTTTCTAGTGCAGCGGATTCTTCTCCCCCAGAAGATTTATCAGTACATAAATAGAACTTCATAAACAAGTGTGTTACATTAACTTTCGAATACAAATGTGTTACCTTGACCTTCGTAGCAAGTTTGTTACCTTTTCCTTTATAGACAACTGTGTTACCTTGACCTTCGTAAGGGTGTTACCTTTACCTTCATAAACAAGTCTGCTACCTTAACTTTCGAATACAAATGTGTTACCTTTACCTTCTTAAGCAAGTTTGTTACTGTTACCTTCATTTACAAGTGTTTTACCTTATGTTAATAAACAAGTGTGTTACCTTATGTTAAGAAACAAGTGTGTTACCTTTACCTTCATAAACAAGTCTGCCACCTTAACTTTCGAATATACTTGGGGTACCATTACCTTAATAAGCAAGTATGTTACCTTTACCTTAATAACAAGTGCCTTTACCTTCGTAAACAAATTTGTTACTGTAGCCTTCATAAACAAGTGTGTTACCTTTACCTTTTAACATCTCTGTATACATGAGCCTCTGTTTTGCATCCTTTCTCTCAGCCTCTTGGACTGATGAAGACGTTCCGGTCACTACGAGTCTCCCACCAAAGATTGACGGTCACCTGAGATGCTACATGAAGGTCAGGGTCCCTCTGATCACGTGGATGGTGCCCAATGCCCCCGAGATCACCCACGTACGACTCGTCTTCTGGGGTGAGGATGGCAAAGGCGTGCTGTTTAGGTGAGCTCAGTAGCTAACTAATTCATTAATTGATAGTTGATATTGCACATATATTGCAAGCAAGGTCAGTATATCTGATTCTGATGTTGGAGACAAGTGTGCATGTCCTTGGTTGTTTCATGGAGTCCAATCAGCATGCTTGAACCAGAAATTATTGGATTACATATCCAGTGTGCTACCAAATTGATCATCACGGTATTTAGTATAAATAGCGATAATAATACTAATGATACTACTGCGATACTACTAATAATAATTATACTACTACTACCACTACTACTACCACCACCACCACAACTACTAATAATGATGATACTAATAATGATACTCAAATGCTACTACTATTGCTAATATTGGTACTTATAATTCTAATGATGATACTAATAGTGATACAAATAAACATGATGATGATGTTTGTTGCTCTTGCAATGTGTTGCAGACCAGAGGATGGTAGACAACAGATTCGGTTGCTAAGTCGGACAACGGCGCGCTACAGCGTACGATCCGGTCCTAAGCAGTTTGTCGAGTACTTGAATGGTAATGTCATCTAATTATATCTAATTTTGATTACTACTGACATAATGTAATCGCTTATTATCATCTAGCTTTATCAATTTGTACTGAGACAGTTCATAAACATTTTTTGTTTTCTTCTTTATGTTGTCTTGTTCTGACCCCGAGTCATTCAGGGATTCTCGTTTTCAGCATGTACAGTCCTACATATATTCACAGACTGATCGTCTGAATATCGACCTGATTACAGCTTGGTTTGGTGCGCCATCGGTTGATGCATTGTGCATTAATAATAATAATAATGACGACAATTTCTATGGAGCCGTAACACAGCACATGTCGTTACAAGGGCGCCTTAACAAACAGCACACCATCAGTCAGAGATATATATGCCTTAGAAAAAAAGATATGAGAAGATATTAGACACCGGCTTTGTAGAAGTTGTATGTTGCATTTACGTTACAATACTTGTTGACATTACTGCATCAGTACAATGACAATAATCGTTGTTTACATGACTTGTTTGTTGTTTTTAGATATGGGGAGTTTGGTCTTTGAAGTGCTGAGCGGCGCTAAGATGGTGCTCGTTGGAAGGGCGCAGGTCGACAACGTGGGGTCACTGACAGCTAGCAAACCTGTTACGGGGTTAGTAAATGTTTTCTGGATGGAATGTGTAACAATTAATTCTCTGTTTGCAAGATAAAATAAATAATTGCGTGAGGTTTGTGGTGTAGGGTAACCGATTAGCCACTCCAAAGCTGCACTTGTCTCTTGTTATCAAATCCCTCTGGATTTTTTCCGTTGGGTAAGTCATGATGATGATTATGATCATGATCATGTGATGATGATGATTATGATCGTGGTCATATGATGATGATAATGATAATAACAATAATAAGATGATAATAGGAAGAATAATGCTGAAATCATGAAGGATCATACCTAAGTTGGGGAAAAACAAATAATAATAATAAGAATGATGATGATATTCTTTGATATTCCTGTAAATCTGATAATTTCACAGAATCATTTTGATGTTGATGATGTTTGATGTTTTTGTTGGAATTGTTTCTGCCGTAGAGTCTTTCCAGTGTTGTCGGCCGACGCAGAGAAAGTGGCCGAGTTGAAGGTCTCGATTACGCTGGAGTCCATCATGTGTAAGCCTTCAACTGTCCACAGTCAGAGTGGTGCTATATAAATATTCTGAATGCACTCATTCATTCAGAACATTTATATAGCACCATTTTCCACTAGATAGACAATTCATACAGAGCAGACGTGCAATGTGCCCTTCTGGAAACGAAGGAACTTCTGTATAATCTCATTTTGTAACATGGCATGTGATTTGTCTTTAAACTTGTAGCCTAATCTAATCTTAGCTAATCTAATCTAATCTAATCTAATCTAATGGCTTCTGTAGCATTATTATCATAGTGCTTCTATCAGTGATCAGTTCAAATGAGACTGCCATCAAACGTCGTTTGAGATGTTCAGTCAAAATTTAGTAGGTCAGTGGTGAAAAGCAAAAAGGTTTTATATGCAGAAGTGGGTAAGTAAATGTGTTATCTTTACTTTCGTAAAGAATCGTGTTACCTTTGCCTTCGTGAAGAAATGTGTTACCTTTGCCTTCGTGAAGAAATGTGTTACCTTTGCCTTCATGAAGAAATGTGTTACCTTTGCCTTCATGAAGAAATGTGTTACCTTTGCCTTCATGAAGAAATGTTTTACCTTTGCCTTCATGAAGAAATGTGTTACCTTTGCCTTCATAGAGAGTCGTGTTACTTTTACCTTCATAAAGAATCATATTACCTTTACCTTCATGAAGAATTGTGTAAATTTACCTTCATTAAAAAGTGCTACCTTTTCCTTTATAAAGGACTGTTTTACCGGTTTTTACAGCCTCTTATGATGGTGCTTCGTCAGTTCCAACTCCTGATCCGAGTTTAGATCTATACGGAGGAGCGGATTACAACAGACCCCCGATCAACGCACCGAGGGTCATTCCTGCTCCCCACGATTTTCACTCAGACTCTGCAGCCAATGGAGACAGTGCACGTCAGTCACCAGTTGTGCACAAGGTTTGTGTTTGTGCCACTCCTTGTCCCTTTCACGTATACATTTCAACATCGGGCATTTCGTTCTTTAAAGACGTTTCTTTTTCCCTGAGGTTTTTGTGCTGAGAGCGCTTCTGAATAGTTATTCTGAGAGAGGCGCTATATAAATCTTTAAATACGATATTATACATCTCTTCGGCAGAATTGCACCTTCTCTGTCCTTGGCCCTAAGTGTGGAATAGGCTCCCCTTGGCACTGTTTACTCCCCAGGATCCATTCTCATAAGTTCTATCAATCAATCGATCAATTTTCGTTTATTTCGAACAGCAGGCTGACAGAATGCTGCTTGGTACATTAAGTTGTTAGTTGTATATTTATATCTGTGTTCATTTGTATGTCACCTTAAAATGTCTGGGTATCTTTGAATTTAATTTTGAATGATTTATTGAAAATATGTTTTATATAATACTCTAGAATGAAGTTGCAATTGTATTCCAACCTCAAAACTGTCTGTAGCCATGCTAGGGTCGGGAACACTTCTGAGTAGTAGCCTTGAAGGGGTGCTATAAAAATCTCTGTAATGAATGAATGAATGAAAAAGTGCTATATAAAATGGCTGGATGGTAGAATTGTTGTTCTGTCATTTTACTTAAATTCCTTGTTCTTCAGCATTTCATCACCTCTGATAAGTTTCTCTTGAAGTGGTGCTATATAAATTTATAATAACCAATTAACCATTATAATTATGATTTGTCGTCGTGCTGCTTTATGCAGACGGCAAGTGGTCGGGTAACACCCTCTGGTGTGGACGCCCAGCTGTTTGCAAACTCCGGTCGGAGAACGCCATCTGCTGACGTGTTTCCGCCTCCATTTCCCGCCAATGGTGATTCCAGAGCGACACCTGGTGTCTTGCAGGCGGAACGAAATGCGGCGTCTGCTTTTGGTTCGGAATATCGACCGTCACAGACTGCGATTGTCAGCAGAGGTTCACCAGGGTCAGCTGGGGGGCGAAAGTCAGTCTCACCGAAATCCAAGACTCAGGTTTTTATCATCATCCACTACATCTATGTTGTTGTCATTGTCGTAATCATCAGTGTTCATCGTAGCCATCTTCAATGTTGATATCATCATTGTCAGTATGATATTGGCACTATAGAAGTCGTTAGATTAGATTAGATTAGTCATGTCCAATTAGATAAATATTTCTTTCTATTATTTATGTGCAGCACGTGTGTTCAAAAGGGCCTAATTTTCATCTGATGATCTCTTGCTTTGTTTAATTTATCCTGTTTCTAGTTCTGCGATGTCTGTGATTGCCTTAGGTCATAAAACCTGGCCAAAGAGGAAGTCCAAAGAGTCGCCAGATGGCAGCAGAGGGCGCGAGAGCAGCACAGAAAACAACGGCGCAGAATCCGGGTTCGCAAGACATTGATGGAGCCCAGGAAAAAGGTGGAAATGATTTGTTGCAAACATATTATGTACATATAACATCTATGTATGTATATTACCACGTGTAAATGCATACATATACATACATACATGAGTATACATGCATGCATAAATTTATACATAAATGCTTACATACAAACTTGAGTTCATGCATACATACATGGAGACATGCATGCTTCCATAAGTAAATACATACCTACATGCATACATACATAAATGGCTGCATGCAGACAAAAAGGCGTACATATATGTGGATATTTACACAGATACATACATAGTTTTGGAAAAGCTCCTAAGACTTTGTATACGGACCTTTCGACCGAATCTCACAGAACGTTGGCAGTAGGACACATTTTAAAAGTTGCGCCTGATGATAAGTGCATTTGGCTTAGAACGATATTCTTGGAAGTAGTTTCCAGGGTGTTTTTGCGGTAATCTATCATTTTAGCATCCCAAATTATTCCACCAATATAACCTATCTTTTCCGTATCCCAAATGGAAATACTTATAATGCACTTATATGGAATGAGTGTACAAGGAGTTTAATAATGCATTCAAATGACAAAATCACAGGAGAAATTGTCATTTAAAATTGTAATATTTATTGCAACAAACGACCAGCTATAGCTTCTGGAAGTGGTAACGATTGGTTGTGATATGCGTTCATTTATTCAGGTTTCTTCCAAATTCATTTTGTTTCTGTTTGTTTTATGCTTATTTTACACACTACTATATTCTGGTGTGACAACTTTTTACAGGTTAACATTTAAATAAATTTTTGCCATTGACAAAGTTTGGTTTGATGGAATAATTTGGGATGCTAAAATGATAGATTACTGTATTTGCATTGCTAGATCTTCTGGCCGCTTTGTTGGCGAAGGGTTCCAAGCTGAGAAACGAAATGATTATCTCAGCCCTTGATCCTACTGCAGGAAATAAAGACCTCGGACCATCGGCCACTAAACTGAGGTTTATTTTTTGTTTCTTAGATATAACAACATTTGAGGCAAATAATAATAAATTGCATGGGCGTATTTAGGGGGTGGTTTTAGGGGTTCAAACCCCCAAAATAAATGCATTACTGTTATTAACAACTAAAAATGTAGAAAAATACGACCATTTCCAATGGAAATCCCTCTGAATACTTAAAGCCCTCCGATAAAAAAATAGTAACCTGGAAAATAATTGTATCCAATGTTTCTGGAAAATGTTGCTTTCTGCTCAGTTTGGAGACATGGAGAAATTCAGATTTGGATCAGACTTGGCTAACCCAGTCTTAACTTAAGCCATCACAATGGAAGGCTGCAATCAACGGCTCAGTTTGTATTAATTAAAGTTGAAGCTTAAGGATTGCTAATTTGTTTTAATGTTAACGTATGGCTTTAAACTTAATTTTTGTTTACCACTTTAAGGATGATTATTTTGTTTAATATTAATGTGCATAGCTTTTAATTACTTTTAAGGAACCAATTCTTTTCCAGCATTGATCCTTTATCTTTCGATCCATTGTCTCCATCTCTTGATGTTCTTCCGAGCGATCTCCTGACTCCGAGACAAAAGCCGATCGACTCCGATCCGTCAGATGCTGATGACTCAATGCTCGACTTCCTTACTGGTCATGACTTTAAGGTAAAGTAACATTCCCATAACATTGGCTTATTGTCGTCAAGTTTGAACCTACCTTTGCTTGTTACTTTTGCTTGTTACTTTTGCTTGTTACTTTTGCTTGTTACTTTTGCTTGTTACTTTTGCTTGTTACTTTTGCTGGTTACTTTTGCTTGTTACTTTTGCTTGTTACTTTTGCTTGTTACTTTTGCTTGTCACCTTTGCTTGTTATTTTTGCTTGTTACTTTTGCTTGTCACCTTTGCTTGTTACTTTTGCTTTGTCACCTTTGCTTGTCACCTTTGCTTGTCACCTTTGCTTGTTACTTTTGCTTTGTCACCTTTGCTTGTTACTTTTGCTTGTCATCTTTGCTTGTCACCTTTGCTAGCTGCCTTTCTTCAAAGAAATTTTAATTTTAATCGTGAACTCCAAATTTTTTAAGTGCTGCTCTGAAGGTAAGCGCAGTGCACAAGCTTATTCACAAACACTAAGCCTGAAATTCCTCTTGGCTGTTAGCCTAAGAATTTCTAACGTCAAAATCCTAGAATGCTGGATTCTATGTGCTTCAAGTTTTTCAGATGCTGATTATGCTTACAATTACAGGTTTACAATTACAGGATTTACAACTACAGGATTTACAATTGCAGGATTTACAATTACAGATTTACGGAACAAGTTACAAGCTTACAATTACAGGATTTAAAATTACAGGATTTACAATTACAGATTTAAAGCTACAGGATTACAGTTACAGGATTTACAATTGCAGGCTTACAATTACAGGGTTCACTGTGGCATGGAGTTTATTAGGTATGGATTTATGTGTGATGTGTTTGGGTATTTATATAGCACGTTTTAAAACCCTATAGAAATGCTGAATTCTGGTCTTTTCTGATCTTGTGCAGGCAATCCCGACATCGGCCGACAGTCCGCTTCTGAGCCTGTCTGACGACGACCCTCACCGACTGTTGTCAGACGGTGACGATTTGATTAACGACAGCAAAATACTCGATGATTTGATTTACAAAAGCGTAAGTTGCATTTTAAAGCCTCCTGATTTTCTCCAGTAATAAATCGACGAATAAGTAAAAATTATCTCTCAGGGTTAGACTGGTAATTTTCATCACACTAATTGTAAACGATATTGCACACATTTAAAATTCATTCATTCATTCATTATGAGAATTTATATAGCGCCCCTTCAAGAAACCTACTCAGGAGCGCTCCCACCCCAGCCATGACTAAAGAAAAAAGACTTGAGTGACTTATAAAACCCAGTTGGTTTGATCAGGAGGAATGAACGCAGCTCTGGAGGGAGATCATTCCAGATGGAGGGGCCTACAACTGAGAAATTTCCAAAGATGAATGACGTGTTTCATCCACATTGCTGACTGTCTTACATGAGAATTTAATGATAATTGAAACCCATTTACAAAGTGTTTTGACTCCATTGTTTTACCATAATATGCCATCTTCTTCCATTAACAAGTCATTCTTATTAACAACAGGATTCTGAAGACGATAGTGCATTGATCGGCATGAACGCGATTTCACCTCCACGGAGAAGAAGGAGTCGAAGTAGTAGCTCTATCAACTCTCTGCTCGATGCTGGCAACTTGGTAAGAAACTATTGTTTTAACAAATTTAAGTGCTTTAATTTTTCTTGAAAGAAATTTAGTGGATTCCTATCTTGCCTAGCTAAGTTAAAGGATTTATATCTTGCCTATATCAGTTATAAGTTTTCTATCTTGCCTATTGCCTATATCAGTTTTAAGTTTTCTATCTTGCCTATTGCCTATATCAGTTATAAGTTTTCTATCTTGGCCAGGTCAGTTATAAGTTTTCTATCTTGCCTATTGCCTATATCCGTTATAAGTTTTCTATCTTGGCCAGGTCAGTTATAAGTTTTCTATCTTGCCTAGCTTAGAGATAGGTTTTGTATCTTGCCTAGCTGAGAGATAAGTTTTGTATCTTGCCTAGCTCAGTTGTAGACTTTCTATCTTGCCTAGCCTAGTGATAAGATGTAGGTTATCTATCTTGCCTAGTTATAGTTTTTATATTTCAGCTAACAAAATTGGATTTTACAAACTGCCACCCCAATAAATTATGTTAATCTGGATTTTGTAGCCTAATGTTCACACATATTCAAGAAGCAATAAATTTTTATCAGGGTCAGCAACAACAAAATTGTTCCCGCTGCAACTACATAGATTTTCCTAATTTTGTGACATGCACAGCGACCTCCATCACGAAATTCCTCCGGATCTGGCCGCAACACTCCGGTTAAACTTCCACCGTCTCCCAAGTCCAAAGCTCGACGCAAGTCACCCCAGACTCCCCCAAGAAAATCACGAAGGTCTGTTAAGGGCCAGCTTCGAAAGAAAGGGAAGCGTAAAGACTCACGAAGTAAACAGGATGAAAGTGACAGTGACGCTACAAATGTCTCCTTAAGATCAGAAGGATCAAAAGTCTCGTTCGATCCAGCTCCATCAGACAGCGAAGTGAACTCCAATTCCTCAGGTGATTAAGTGTTAAATTAGTAAATTTTACTTAATGATAATGATGATTATAACAGTAATAATACCAGGGAAGGCCATGTACTTTTCCGGGACTTTACCATGTTAAATTGTTCACTGGATTGACGATGATCATGATCATGATAAGGTGAATGATATCAACAAAGACTTCCCATCCTAGAAAACAATGTTGCTAAGTTTTATGATCCTGAGCTATCATATTTGCCTCAGGCAATAAAAGAATAAGTAAAATACTAATACACACAATGAGTCAATCCAGGATCGATTGAGGTGCTATACAATCTTCCTACAGTCCTATTGTTATGTTACCTATTTGTTTTCTTACTTATTGTTTACTTACCTGTTGTTTTCTTACCTATTGTTTTCGTACCTATTGTTTTCTTACCTATTGTTTTCATACCTATTGTTTTCGTACCTATTGTTTTCTTACTTATTGTTTTCTTACCTATTGTTTTCTTACCCATTGTTTTCTTACCTATTGTTTTACTACCAAACTACAGATCAACATAAACATATAGAATTTCATTTACATTACATTACAAGCCTGGTTGAACTTTAAAAGAATGTACATAAATTATTAATAATAATAATATAATTTTATATCAAGGGCCTGCCTTTTTTTATTGAACTAAAGGTCGGCGGAGCAGGTCACAGGAAGTGGACGGATTGAGCGTCCAGAGGTTCATGCTGTTGTCTCGAATCCACATGGCCAGATTAACAGTCGATAATTTCCTGCTGAGCGCTGATGTCGAACCCACGGATTCCGCTGGAAAGAACAAGGCAAGAGCGGGTGTGCGAGGGAAACCACCGACTCCGAACACCTACAAAAAGGACTCGAGGTTCTTATCTAGTCTATTGTGTGATGGTGTAGTGGTTAGAGTGGTGGACTGTTGACCGAGAGTTTGGGGTTCAAATCCCTGTTAGAGCAGAAATTTGGGTTGAGATTTCTTCTCCATTTGTGCCTCCTAACCAACTCAACTGTAATGAGTTCAGTGATGGTGGGGGGGATGAGACAGCGACTGGCCGCCCACGCTCATAGCCGAGGCTAAGAAAATGAAGTCGATGACACTACATACCCGGTCATACCGGTACCAATGGCTGCCTCTCAGGCTGGCTTAAGGGACTGCTATTTTTCTTCTTGCTTTTCTCCTGCTATTCATCTCCTTCTGCTCCTAGTTCTCTTCCTCCCCGTGTTCCTTCTTCTCCGCTTCCTCCTCCATCTAATCTAATCTTATCTGTTTGCTTCCAATTAAAATCTCCTGAATCAGTTACGTTGAAAGTTGTCTCTATTGATTTATATAGCACCTTTAAGTACCTTTCAGAGTGCTACATTCTGTCAGGAAAGCCAAAGTCACCAGGAAGTGTGTGTGACATGTTGTATTGTACTGTCATTCTATTGTATTGTCGTTGCTTTGTTCTGCCTCTTGTGTCAGGACCTACTTCGTCGAGTACCAGTTCCCAGTGGTTGCCACATTGCGGGATAACCATCAGCCAAATGCCATGGCAACAGAGGTCGTGAGGGTCGCTTCAAAGAAGGTGGAGGGAAAGGGTTAGCATATTCTCTTCATCATTTCAGGCATGAAGGTAAAGCAGATAAAGGTGGCACACTTGTTCACAAGCTTCTATTGCAGTGGTCCACAATTTTTCGGCCACGGGCCACGAATTGATTTCTTAAACCCTTTGAGTTCAAAACAACTGTGAGGACTCAGCTTATGTCAGACAAATGCATGCTAAAATTCATGAAGATGATATATATATATTCATTTATCGAGAAAAACAATCTGACAAAAACGCAGAAATGCTAACTTGAGTGATAATGGATAATTAAAGTTCATCAGAAGATTTTAGAATAAACTAGTAAATATTTTTATATAATGATCTGGGAATAAATTGAGAGTTGTCCTTGGGTGAGAGAGTATGGTTGTGTGCTCTAGGTCTTAATTGGTGAGAGGAGAGGGGTCGGAGTGGAGGTAGGAGTTGATGTACACAGTAAAAGACATATAAAAAAATAAACATAAAGGATTATAGAAAAGGGGACTCATAGTAGGCCTACTTCGATATTACTGTGACCGCAATGTTTGTTTGTTTGTTTTCCACCAGTCGTTACGTTTGGTCGTTGTTCCGTGTTCCCCGTTTTGTTCGACGAAGAGTCGATAGAGAAATGGTGGAAGTCCGCTCTCATCTTCAAACTCTTCTGTCGATCGGGAACACAAAGAGTGGTAATTTAACCATTGTTTATTTTATGCTCATTGGAGAGGGGTGCAATAGTTAGCATTTAGCATGCTGAGCTGTCAACCCGGGAAGTCGGGGTTCAAATCCCCACTATGGCATAAATTTGTGTCGAGATTTCTGATCCACCTGCGCCCCATAACCAACTCAGCTATAATGAGGACACAGACTGTAAACTGTCAGTGGGAAGATGAGACAGTGAGGGAGAGGACCCGCACTCTTATGCCGAGGCTTAGAAAATGAAGTCGCTGATGCTTCATACCCAAGGCTGTATCTCATCTTAGTTTAAGGGACTGCTCAGCTTCTTTGTGATTCATACAAATCGTAATCCAAGAGATATGAGACGAGCACGCACGAGCTGCTTGTCTGATTTTCTGGTTTTATAACCAGTTGGATTTCAATCATGCTTCTGCAATGGGTCATGATTTTCCGATTGTTTTGCTCTATGGTGCTATAAAATGTGTATGTGTGTGTTTATGTGTGTGTGTGTGTTTATGTGTGTGTGTGTGTGTGTGTGTGTGTTTATGTGTGTGTGTGTGTTTATGTGTGTGTGTGTGTTTATGTGTGTGTGGGTGTGTTTGTATGTATGGATGAACACAGGTTAATATAGCACATTTTTAACTACATTGTTCTTCACAAAAATGCTGTTTTTTTTACAAAATGTACAATACAGTATAAATGTTTCAAAATGTATTGTATTGTTAGTGTTTTGTCATTGTCTTGTATTGTCACGGTATTATATTTGTTAAATATGGCTGATTTATTTGCAGCCTGTTCTCCTCGGCATGTGTTCACTACCATTGAAGGCTGTTCTGAAAGCCAAAGCCCTCTTCCTTGGCGAAACTGTCGAGGTCAAGGACAGGTCACAGGGTTCAGCTCCGCCCAAAAATGGCCAGGAACCTGATTGGCCAAGCATCGGTCAGCTCAAGGTAGGTCTAAGGGGTCTAGGACATTTTTCCCCTGGACAATTCCCCTTAGGACAATTCCCACCTTATTACTTTGATTGATTTAAGACAATCAAATGACCTCCTCTTTGAATAATAATGTCAGTCTGATGTTTAAGGATTGACGTTTCCCATATAACTGGGTATCAAAGGGAAAAGTAAGAAAAGTTAGAAGGTACCATTTAGTGGGAAATCCTTTTGATTTTAATCTCTTAAATATGCAGAATTTTTGGAGGAAACTGACCTAAATAAATGTACAAAGCAACGTTGTTTAACTCTATTACACGCTTTCATTTTGTGCTGTCATAGATTTCTGTTGAGCTGGCAACAGACAGCAAAGACCTACAGACTGCGTTGGCCAAGACCCAACTTGCAGAGATGAGAAACCCGAAGATCATTCCGATTCCTAAGCCGCCTACAAAACCTCACCTTGTAACCGAGAAAAGAAAGCGTGACTCGAGCAAAGGTACAGAGTAGACTCCTCTACATGCTTCTGGTTTATGAGCCGTTATGTTTAACACAAAGTGCTATTATGTCCTCAAAGCTATTAATGTAACACGTCATACTGGTTAACGTGCTCTACAAGAACAGCTTGTAGTGCTAAATGTTGACTTTTCAGCTTTATCCCGTGTTTATGCGTGGCCATAGGACATTACGGCCACAGCCAAGTGATGTTATGGCCACAGCCAAAAGACCTTATGGCCACAGCTAAACACCTTATGGCCTAAACCAGAGGACCTTGTGGCTGCAGCCAAAGGACCTTGTGGCCACAGCCAAAGGATGGTATGGCCACAGCCAAATGACCTTATGGCCGCAGCCAAAGGGCCTTATGGCCATGGTCAAAGTAGGTTCCAATTCTGCTTTCTGATGTAATGTAATGCTAACTGTTGCTTTTCGTGCTTCTAGGCTCTTTGGAACGTCAGAGTTCCTCTGGAACACAGACTGAGCCCCTGCCGACCAATAGCGACGGTATGCCGTTCAATCAGTCGCCAGAGACGAGATCGAGGAACAATTACCCCGCTCCCTCACAGTCATCCGGGGCAACAGGGTCCTCTTCACTGGCCTCTGAATTGACCGCAAATTATGATTCCAGTTCTCAGGTATGCAAGTTCAACTGCCAAAACATTTAATCTTCAAATGTAATATGTATATTTTCAAATATAATGTAATTTAAGTTTGCAACTGTAGGTTCAGGTGCAATGTCAACACCGACATGAGCGCCATGGTAACTGTAAACATGAAGATTTCTGAAAACAAAGAATTCTAAAAACGAAGATTTCTAAAATGAAGATTTTGAAAAATGAAGATTTATAAAAACTTAGATTTTTAAAAATGAAGATTTCTAAAAACGAAGATTTCTAAAAATGAAGATTTCTAAAAACGAAGATTTTTTAAATTAAGATTTCTAAAAATTAAGATTTTTTAAAAACGAAGATTTCTAAACTTATGTGAATTTATGTTATCGTAGCACCTCACTCTTCACATGTTGCTGATGGCACCAGAGGGCAGTCACGTCACGCTTCTTGGTCAGTCGTCGACGAGATTCAACGACGGTCATGGGGCGATACAGTCTGGGAATGCGGCAGCAGGTGGTTTGTCATTTTCTGTGCGATATATTCTGGCGGAAATGTATACAGCAACAGATGTTATTCACTTTGGAGATGCCTACTTACAAGAAATGATAGATGTTGATATTTATGTGTTGGGCTTAAAATGGATTGACTGGCTGGGTGCCTGGCTGGCTTGCTTGCTTACTTACTGACTGAGGCTATGCTAATTGTACTCGTTAAAAATGTCTGTTTAATAATAACAATAATGGTTGTGATTCTCCAGATAGTTTCTAAGAACCTGAAGGATTATTCTTACCTAGGGTGATGAAATAATAATAATAATAATGGTTATAGTTACAACAGTAATAACTATGTGATGTAGTACTGTTAGTCACTATTGACATAAGTGGAAATACCGTGTTGTATTGTATTGCATTGTATTGGTTGATTTTATCGATGTTTGGCAGGGAGAGACTTGGCTGTTCACAATTTCTATCTCGTTAGTCGAATGTTTTGGTCGGAGGATGTCTGCCGGTCCAACATCTGCTGGGGAACTGCAAATCCACTCTTTAACTTTATCCAGGTATGACGGCAGCCAACTTTCACATACAGTGTCGGATTTACCATTAAGCTAAAAAAAATCTGTACAGCTTAGGTGCCTCACAATCCACAGGGGCCTTGAAATTTTTTTTACAAATATTAATGAATGTTAAAATTATTTTAAAAATTACTTTTAAGTATTGTTTCCACCAGGGTATAACTATATTAAAATCTATGATAGAGATATAGCCAACCATTTGATAAATATGTAATCAGTAAATGCATTCATTTGATAATTTGAATTTTTCGCTTTAAATGCCTTGCTATTAATTAATTAAAAGGCATACAAGTTTTCAAGTTTTGTGAGACCTTCTGGTGTAATTTTTCAACAAGGGCCTTCAAGCTGTATATAGCCTGCTTTCCATTGAACAAGCTAAGTTTTCAGTTTGTGAGTTAAATTTAGTACTGGTACAATGGATTTGTTTTTAGATGGCACCCTTTCTACTGACGCAGTCTCTGCTCGAGAGAATGCACAGCAATTTCATGATCATCGAAGTTTACGATAAGAAGACGTCATCTCAGCAAGATCAGGTAACTGGTCGGACCTGCATGAAATTCCATCTGACCTAACGTAATATAGTATCATCCGATCTTATGTCACTTAAGTTCATTTTAAAGTTGTTTGTTAAAAGGTTATTAATTAATTCATGCCAGTGTCAAATGCGCAAGGAATCGAGCAATGGCAAAGGTGGTTTACAAATGAACAAACGAATGAATATAATGTGAGATTTGTGTGCCAGACGTCAGTACCTGAATTGGAGGCACGGATACTTGAATCAGAAGAAAAGATACTTGAATCAAAGGCACTGATACTGTAATCAGAGGCACAGGTACTTTAATGAGAAGCAAGGATACTCGAATCAGAAGCATGGATACTTATATGTCGTAGTTTGTTCCAGTTACATTTATGGTAAGTGACACTGTCATCCATGTAATTGAGATGGCCATTTATTCATTGTTGATTGTAATGGTTGATTGCAGTTGGTTGGCATCGTAAAGCTTCCGCTTCACCAGTTCTACATGTCGTTCAGGGACAGACGAATCTCATCTGCGCTGCTCAAATACCCGGTAAAAGTTGTACTTAAATATTGGCTCCACCAGAACCTAAAATAGTACATGCTCAGACACAGCATGTGCAGTTGACTTGTCTGGAGTGTGCAATGTGTAGTATGAATTTGTGAGAGATTAGTTCAAGTTAACTACACATGGTGCTCGATAGTATAGTGGTTAGCACGCTGACTCAATCGGGGGTTCAAATACGCGCTATGGCAGAAAATTTGGTTTGAGATTTGTGTTCCACCAGCACCCCTAGCCAACTCAGCTATATTGAGTACACTGACCATTCTCTGTCGGTGGGAAGATGAGACGGTGAGGGAGAGGACTGGCCATCCCGACTTCATATGCCGAGGCTAAGAAAATGAAGTCGCTAACACTTCGTGCCCATGGCTGCCTCAGGGCTAGCTTAAGGGACTGCTCTTCTTCAAATGCACATGATTTGATTCTAACACCTCAAGTTTTACCAGTTCAGAGTTTGACAGTTTGAGGAAGTGTGCAGCTGACATTGCTGAGCATACTCTCTGTGTTATAAGGCGAGCGCTCTAACCAGTGTGCCACCATGCCCCACGTACAAACATCCTTCTTTCGGTTGAATCGCTGTTTTTCGTTGTTTTACAGCTTCCTGTCATTTCGGTTGATGGCGAGATGCCAATCATTAATCCGCTTACAGGTGGTCACCATGGATACCTTAAGCTGCTTCTTGCCTTGGGATCATTTGAACAGGTTTCCCATCTGCACAGGAACAAGATCGGGGGAGGGTCGACTGGGGTCATGGATGACCGACCTTTGAACCATTTGGAAAGGTCAGGCTTTCTTTTGGCTTTTGTCTGCTTATTGTCTCTGCGCTTGCAGGGATTAATTGAGTTATTATTGATGATTAATTTATTTAAGGAATTAATTAATTAATTATTTATTTATTTATTTATTTATTTATTTATTTATTTATTATTTATTTATTTATTATGCACACAAGATCAGTTAGTCTGAGATGCAAGATAAGTGCATTGGAACAACTTGTCCTGGGTTCTTACAGAGTGTGCTCAGTTGGCTCAGACCTGCAACTGATGGATCGTAAAACTCGGCATGCTATTTGAATAGACCACCATGGTGCACTGATGATGATTACGATTATTAATGATTATGATTGTGATTATGATGATGATTACTATTATTATGATTAGGGTGATGATTACGGTGATTGTTGATGATGGTTGTTGTTGTTATTTTATTGTGATTATTATCTTTGCTGTTTTAGGATACATCTGACATCAAACAATACACTCCCCACACAATATGGGCTGCGAGATAATATGGGTGAATAAATATTCATTCGTTCATTCATTCATTCAGAGCAAATTATTTATTTCCTTTATATACAGTGTGGACTTGTTTATGTGAAGTTGTAGGGAGACATGTCTTATGGTGTAAAGTAACTCACAAGGGTGCTGAGGCACGGCCACATAGGAATCACCGAACATGAAATTAAGTTAATAGCTCCCTGCACAGTGACCAACTATGGTTAGGATCGAACCTGTACTCTCCTGTTAACCAATTAGTGCTTTGCCACATTTGAAAGTGCTGTGAATGTTATCTATCTGAAGATCTAAACAGGTGGGTCTTATATGTACGATCAATGGAATATCTTTATATGATACATGGAATATTTGTGTATGATCCATGGAATATTTTTGTATGATCCATGGAATATTTTGTACGATCCATGGAATATTTGTGTATGATCCATGGAATATTTTTATATGATCCATGGAATATTTTTTTACGATCCATGGAATATTTTTATATACGATCCATGGAATATTCTTATATGATCCATGGAATATTTTTTTATGATCAATGGAATATTTTTATATGATCAATGGAATATTCTTATATGATCCATGGAATATTTTTATATGATCCATGGAATATTTTTTTACGATCAATGGAATATTTTTATATACGATCCATGGAATATTCTTATATGATCCATGGAATATTTTTATATGATCAATGGAATATTCTTATATGATCCATGGAATATTTTTATATGATCCATGGAATATTTTTATATGATCAATGGAATATTTTTTACGATCCATGGAATATTTTTATATGATCAATGGAATATTTTGTATGCGATCCATGGAATAGTTTCATACGATCCATGGAATATTTTTGTGCGTTCAATAGAATAGTATCATGTAATCAGTGGAATATTTTCCTAGCATATTTCCATGATACAGCCGATATTTGTCTGTAGAAGAATTGGTGGAAGAATTGTGGAGTTGGTTTTGTTTGTGATGTAGTGGAGCACATATTTGAAGTCGTGATCGAAGGTGTAACGGGACTGAAATTGGCCGAAAGTATGATCTGGGGTGAAGCGGACTGCTTTGTCCAGTACCACTTTCCGTCCCAGACGACTACAAATCACCCATCAGGAGCAACCCTCGTGCAGAGTTAGTCATTGTAATTGTAATTACAACAATTTCTGTAGCATCATTGGTAGCAAGCTACTTCTAGGATGCTTTACACACTGTCAACTGTCACCGCAAATGCTAATGCTTGGCGTTACGTAGCAAGTACATTTTAAACTGTTTTTAAAAAACGGAAAGTGATACGCTGCTTATCTTCGTCCAGTTATTTTTTTTTACCTTCATATGTTTATCTTTGTCCAGTTATCTGTCATAATCTTCATCTGTTTGTATTAACCAGTTATCTCTCTTCAGCTTCATCTGTTTATATTTTCTTGTTTATTTTCATCTGTTTTCTGTTTTTCTTCACTTTGTTATCTGTTTGTCTTCATCTGTTTATCTGTTACTGTGTATCTCTGTCTGTTTATCTTCATCTCTCTACTTGTACATGCTTATCTTCAATACTTCATTTATCTTCATTTATTTAGTTTCATCTTCTTACATTGATTCTGTTAATTAATCTGTGTAGAACTGTACGAAATTACATTAATGTACAAATCATTCATATTGCTCAATTTCACACAAAAAACATATTATAAAAATAGACTAATTCTTCATTATTATTATTGTTATTATTATATAAAAATTTATAAAGCATAAGTTAATAGTACTAAATACATGGCATAATTTACGGATGGTTCATTGCTATGGTGATTTGGCTTCAGGCGGTCCAACTCTGAAGGTGTATCGAACTAACACGACGCTCTGTGTGCAAGACCTCATGTTCCATCACCTCTCTCGACATAAGATGGTTCTACCAGAGGGTTCTCCCGTTCAGAAAGAAATACTCACTGGTAAGTTGCAGACGTTATTTTCTCAGAATTAATACGCTCGTCGGTGTTATAGTTATTTGTGGACCGAAATCTCATAGGTGTCCTCCACATGGTCGATGATATCCATCCATGTGTCCATCCACACTATGCTGTCTCCACAGCTTGTTGACCTGGCAGTGAAACTGGCTCAACAACCTGTGGCGATTATGGACTTGATTTGATCATATGGAGCCTGTGATTAAGTTGGTCTCTCTACTGCAGCTTTTGTAGGATGCTTTGGCTCTTTTAGACTTGATTTGAAATCTGACCGTCCAATCTGGCTCCTGTGGACTTGATTTAAAATGTCACTCAGCAATCTAGCTCCAGTGAATAATCTGGTCTCTCTGACGTGGTTTTTGTATGCAGCTGAGAGACTTAGAAGGTGTACATTTAAGTCACATTTACAACACATTAACAGTACATTATTCTACAAAATTTTCAACATCACACTTTTGACGTTATTTCAAATGCTGTGTTGCAAGTTTTCAGTTACAGATCTTGATTTACATTACAGAGCAGAAGGTTATAACTGATTTTCTCTGGTAACAATGTATAGACTTTGTTGAATATTCTGACAATGCTTTGTGTCGATGTAGCTTGTGCTGGGGTGGGAGGTGGAGCGGGAGGAATCCTCTTTGAACTCTGGTTCCGATATTACAATCCAAACACACGAGAACAGATCTTTGCCAAAGTAAGGAACAAAATATTTTAACTCTATTTTTAATTTTTATTATTATTATTAATTATTAGTAAATGAACATTGTAACATGCATGAATTAGAATGCAACGGCGTGTGCAATGACCTCACAGTACTTAACAAGATGAGGTCATTGTTCATGAATTACTGGAAAGAAACAAAAACCTTAACCAATGCACGTCCTGTTAACAAGTGACTTGTTAGCTGCCTTTTGAAACTATTTATTTTGCCAATAATAATACAACTAATATTTTTATAAATATGAAGGTGACGCCTGTTTGCACAGATCTGTAGAAATTCTGTAGAAGCATGGTTCTGACATTTCAAGGATGTTGATTGTGTAATGTGTAGAATTTAGTTTGATATCCAAGTTATGTCAGCTTTGTGGATACTGAAGCGTCTCTTAAGTCAGCTTCGATTGGAGTATTGAATGCAGATTTTTATAAATATTTTAAATTATTTATAAATACTGACTTTCATGGATAATAATTAATTTCTTTAAAAAAAATTAATTAATTAACAATTTCAGGCACTTCTTCCTCTGGCCAAGCTCTGCGCTATGGTGACAATGAAGAAGCAAGGGGAGGCGAGCGTCCAATCATTTTCGTTGACCCTTGCCTGTCTCATCCCCGATGACAACGACCTTCGACCTGACCAAGAAGCCGTCACCAAGGTAACCCGAATGTTTGTAGCGTAGTATGACTCAGAGGATGGAGGGAATAGGTGAAAAAAGGCAAGGAGGAGGGTATTTAGTAGTTCCAGTGTTTGACGACATCTTCCAGCTGCCAGGGCCGTTGACGTCGCCCTCCTTCTTTATCCAGTTTGGGACTGGCACTGCCAGAGTACAGGCAGGAGCAGTGTTCAGGGATGGTAGGAAGAGCATAGGGTGCAGACCGTGCAGTAGACGAGGGGAGGGAAAGAATGGCTGGAAGCTGAGGGTGGAATGTAAGAGAAGAGAGGAGGAGCAGGTCTAGAACTAGTGATGTAGCTTTTCCGGAAAAATATTTTGCGGGAAATTTTCCGGAAAATTTCCAGAAAATTTCCGCAGAACCGGAAAAATACATTTAATTCATAATGTCAGATTTTAGTATGAGACAACACTAGAAAATTTCTGTTTTTTTAAGTTCCTTTTATTTACAGTATTTCTGTCAATGCAGGCAACATTCACCTAAGTAATTAAAGGAATTAAAATAAACATTAAACAAATTAAAAAATATATTGGTCTCAGACTTCAATGGCAATGCCAATAATATTATATTTCAAAACATAAAATAATAGTAGTAAACACGTTTATTTAATGATGCCGTCATATTGACGATGATTGGCGTCCATAAAATAATAGTATAATAGGCCTCATAAAAATTATTCTGTTGCAGCATTAAAATGGTGTCTATAGTAGCCTCGTAATCGTAATCTCCAAACTTCTAAAGCACCACTCGAAAGCCAAGCGCAGGGCACCAGCTTATTCACGAGCGCTACTAGCCTACTACTGCATCAATTGCTGTTTTTGTCTCATGTTTTCATAACTAAAAAATATTAAGGAGACTAAATTTTAAAAAATTTTCTCTAAATTAACAGTGAAGTTTAATTGCAATTAATTCTTAAATGTATTGTCATTGTTGAGCCTTGTGAACACACTGAACAGTAAGCACTAACAGTGCCCTCTATTGAATAAAAGTATTCAGTTATACCTACATAAGATAGCTTAGAGTGAGTGATGTTTAAAACTATTACATTTAAATTGTTATTTAGTAATTTTCTATTGATGGAAAATTATTGGAAATTTTCCGGAAAAATACACTTGAAATTTTCCGAAATTTTCCGGAAAAATATGACATTTTCCGGACAATTTTTCCGTCTCACAACACTATCTAGAACCCTTTATCTTTCTACAGGCTCACTGTTCCAATCGAATCGCAGTTCCATTTAGAATCAGCAGACATTCTGGGACTTAAAACAACATATGTATATATATTCATTTAATAAGAAAACAGGTTGTCAAACCACAAACAGGTACAGGTTTTGAAACAGAAGTTATAGACTAATGTTGCAGGTACTATCAATGTTAGGGTATCATGTGATGTTATTTTCTATGCAACATACAATTGCTTTAAAATAAAGTCAAATAAATAAAGATAATGAGACGACAATATGGCTATTGTTTTGTAGTTTTCACAATGTGGGTCACTCGATGTCACTGTCAACTACAGAACAAACTTTATCAAGGTAAAGGAATCGTAACAATAATCATTCATTCATTCATTCATTCATTCATTCAGAGGACTTATATAGCACCCCTCCAAGATGCTTACTCAGAGGCGCTCCTGACCCAGCTTTGGCATTAAAGAACAGTTTCAGATGTTGTTAAAGGTGTATGCAGCGTCCTTGCTAAAAAAGCGTTGTAGATATGAAGGTAGGTTATCCTGATAATCCTGAATTATTTTTCAATCTACTCATGTCGTAGTCCCAACCACTGAAGAGGTACAATGTTACGTATTTGAAGTGCGAGCAAGAATAATTATAATCTTTGTGTGACCTCTATGGGACATAATTGCCAACTGCATGGCTTAATGTATGCATGCGTAAGTTTTTCAACACCAAATAAGTTTTTCAACACCAAAATACGGTATGCAATTGGTTTCAGTAAAGAATATTATTCTTCTAACTGGATTATGGTCTCTTGACTTTCATATATTGTGATGATTGCTATTATCGCTATAGTGTTATGACAGTAATATTTTAAATTATTTGATTTTAGGGGGTATTGATGTTACTGTTGTCATTATTGTGAATATTATTGTTATTATTTGTGCAAATTATGATACCAGTGTTCTTGTTTATGGTGCTGTACAAACTAGGGTTCCGGTGTTCTTAATGGTTCTTCATCCACGGTTTGCATCACTGTCAGTGTTCTACGAGCATGCGGCCTGAAGGTAAGTGGTACAGAACATATTGTTCTTTCATTCATTCATTCCATTTTCCTAGGGAAGCTTCAATCAGAAAGGTCAGAGGTGGCCAACCTTTTTTGGCCTACGGGCCACTATGATTGTTGGTAAGCACGCGGCAGGCCACAAAATGTTTGTCCTCACAGCCTCCAAAGAAATACAAATTTTTATTTCATATTTTACAAGATGTATAAAAACAGGTACGACTACATTAGGTCACTAGAACTTGCAACACTAAATCTTTTAGTGTTTTAGACATCATTGTAATGCAGTACTGTAGTAGTCGGACAAGTAGGCTAAGTAGGTGCAAAATGAGAAAAACAATTATTTAGAAAGGGGCCGTGCGGGCCGCCATTTAGCAGCCCGCGGGCCTCACAATAACATGATTTACAATGCTCCATTTAGACACCTTTAATAAGACGCAGCCGTTCTTTTATATATTCAACTCCCTTTGTTAGGTTGATCAGTAGGAGTTTCCAATCGAGTGAGGTTAGATTGACTTAATGGCATATTTGATGCCCACAAGATGTTGTTAAACACTGAATATGGCTACATGATATGCAGAGCTCCTGTTAGACACCTTTAATAAGACACATCCGTTCTGTAATATATTCAACTCCTTTCATTCGATTGATCAGTTGTACGTTTTGTAATTAAGCGAGGTTAGATAGAGGTTAGATTAACATCTTCTGGCATATTGGTGCCCACAAGATGTTGTTAAACATTGAATTAACTAACTAGATTAAATTATGAAATTCGTTAAGGGTGCACGATGTCTAGCGCTTAGCATGGTGGACTGTCAACTGGCAGTGTGGGGTTCAAATCCCCACCATTTCTGCTCCACATGTGTTGGCTAGCCAACTCGTCTATACACTGACTGTCAACTGGAAGATCAGACGGCAAGGGAGAGGACTTGTATGCCGAGGCTGAGAAAATGAAGTCGCTAACACTTCATGCACGCGGATGTCTCTAGGGCTAAGATTTGCATTGATCCTATAGAACTGAAAAGATGTCGAATACTGCTGTAGCCTTTATTTTCGATGGAGAAATCATCTTTTGTCTTTCTTTTCCGAACAGTTTGCTGCATCTTCTCTGGCCAAGCATGACACAACAATGAAGTATCCCTCGGAAGTCGGGGTCAACAGCTACGTCCGAGTTCGACTTTCGTTCCTTCAAAAAGATGTTAGTCTCATGTCTGCGGATATCAAAGGCTAAGATTGTAATTGTAATTAGTAACTTCTATAGCGCCTGTGTTTAATGCACAAGGAGTTAAACGATGGCACACCAACACCAAGCTGTAATCAGGTCAATATCCAGAATGTCAGTCTGTAAGACAGAGAGGCAGCCTATGAAGAAGAAGTAATTTGAAAGAGGTAAGTCTTAAATTGAGAGCGAAATGACAGAAGCGACTGAACAGAGATGGATGTACCCTTGGTCTGTGGTTGTTTTAGTACAGTTAAACAGAATTATCGCTGGGTCATTTTGTTGTCTATTCCATTTTCATTTCATGTGCATTTATTTCGCACCACCGTCTAATGACGAAGTATCAATCGATGGCACTGAGCATTTGTCAGCGTAATGTAATGTAACTGAACATTTATATAGCGCCCCTTCAAGATATCTATTCAGTGGCACCCTCTGCGCTAGCCTTTATGATGTTAAATATCATTACGAATGAATATATTACATCAGTTAGCAAAACAATGCACAGTGAGCTAAAAGAGTCACCAGTGGCAGGCCCACGCATACACGTGGAACCAACCAACAGATTCCCATCAACAGCCGAAGATGGCATGGATGTTCAGAGTCTCTGGACCAAGTTGCATCGATAGGGTAAAGCAACGACAGTGATGTACTTGCTCAGTGTTAATATATTTATAAATAGTTTTTATTTCATCTCACTCTTATATATTATTTTTTTATTATTACTTATTAAGCACCAAGGATCGATCAGTGGTGCTGAGCGGTTGTGAGTGAAGGATTTGCTCAAAGTCCCTACACAGAAACCATTTTGTTGAGGGTAGAAATGCTCATTAACATTACCTGGCAATGTTTTCATGTGATGTAGGATGAGCGCTTGACAAGGACTGTTGCCAGGTCATTTGCTCCGGACTTTTCATCTACGATGGACTTTCCTTGTCCTCTTCTATGGACCGATCCAGGAGCGGAGCCTCTCAGCCTCGCAGAGGTACTCGAAAATGCAGAGGCTGTGTTTGAGGTCTGGCACCAGGCACCTGGAACAAAGCCAGGTATGTTTGTTTGTTTGTTTATTTATTAAGGTAATTTATATAGCGCTACTCCATCACACCTTAAGGACTTCTGCAGTTAGGTCTCCTCAGTCCAGAGTCAAGGCACCCTATTGGTCGGCTGCCCATGGACTCTGCTTGCCCCTCGTATGCATACTGCTACAGCTCAGTCCAGAAGCTTTGCCTACATCGGACAAACTATCTGGAATCACCTTTCTTGAGAGCTGTGGCTCGAGCTCCTTCGCACGTGCCTGAAGTCTGTAATATTCTACATTAATTTCACTGGTTCAGGTCGGGAGCACAACTGACGAGTTCTTTTCTTACAATTACTAGTAGACTTGATCAATGCAGTTCGGTACTTGTAGGTCTACCACTTGGACTAATTGGGCGTCTTGATCGAGTTCTGCGTTCAGCTGCTTGCCTCATTGGCCACCTTCCTAAATATGCTTCTGTCTCTGCCTATATGCGTGATGTTCTTCACTGGCTCCCTGTTTCTCAGCGCATCTCCTATCGAGTTGCTGCAGTTGTATGGAGGTGCCTTCTTGGCTGTGCTCCATCCTACTTGTCTGATCTTAATCGACCTGTCTCTGACCTCACAGCTCGTAGATCTCTGCATTCTTCAGAAAGGGGGGAGCTTTTGGTCCTGCGAGCTCACACTTCTATTAGAAAGCGTTTCGATTGTGGGTCCCTCCATCTGGAATGGCCTCCCAATAGACTTACTAGATTCGCCTGCCTTTTATAAGTATCTCAAATCACACTTTTATAGCCGTGGCTGGGCTGGGAGCGCCTCTGAGTAGGTCTCTTGAAGAGGCACTGTATAAATTCTCGGAATGAATGTATGAATGAATGAATTACAAAATAAAAATGCAGTGTACCACGTAGTATGAGTAAATGAACATTTTGTACCGATTGTTTAGATGCTGAAAGACAGTCTGGGACGATAGTTGGTCGTCAGATAATTTCAACTCCTGGGGATATTCTTCTTGGGTCGGTTCACGTTTCACTGAAGTCTATGCTCACCCGCAGAACAGGTTAGCAGAAAATTAATTTATGCTTTTAATTAGAATTTTAATTAATGCAAACAAAATGTTTCCTCTTTGCCTCCAACTACGGAAGGCATGAGAAATGCTTTGTCATGTCCGTATGAGATGAGGAAATTGAAATTACTTAATTGCAACAGCTATTGACAGGCAGGAATATCTTAGCTAAACATGAGTACAGTTTCACTTGAAGCAATCATTCCCTTGTGTAGTATAATAAGTATAGCAAATAAATATATTAATATAATAACATAAATTTATACTGAATATAAATTTACAAATAGATCAATTTCCCACCAAATAACTATAAATATTTTCTATATAGCAGTCACAAGATTTGATTAGATTAGTGCCATCCATTTGGTATGTACACAGGGAGGGGGAGGGGGTTAGCATATGGAGGTCTATTGATAATGTACGTACGCATAGGAAACGGAGTGCAGGGGTGAAACCTCAAAAATAAGTTGTCTATTATTGGCCTTCAAATGAGCCACTGAGCAAATATCGGGAGAGTTTGTAACTTGTATGCCACGTTACCTCTGACTGCTATTAAATGCTAAACACGTTAGTATTATTAATCCTTGATTATTTCTGCATGGATTAAATATAAACCATTTTATAGGATTCGGGGGCGTGAAGCATACGTACACTGGTGGGGTGTAGAACAGAGAGGGGAGGGGCTAATTTTTTCGGATTTCTGCATACATAATACTAAATGAATGAATGGCTTATATGTGTTCTCTTGTTTCTTGAAGGTCTTTCTAGTTGGCATCCAATTCATCTGGCTGCAGTTGGATGGGATTCATCTGCCTCTCAGCTTGACCACCGTCCTGAAGATTTGCAGTCGTCTCTTGGAAATCTGGATCGAATCGTCGGAGGTCTGGATCTGAAAGTGGCCTTTGCTCACGAGAAGGATCTCGACGCAGTTCTCGATGCTGGTCACGGGGTCGGGTGGTCACCTTTTGAGGATGCAGAATGGGAACATGGAGGTTAGATTGAACTCAGTGATAGTACAACATTTAAACTTTCTATAAACAGTCTTTGGCATTTAAAAAATTTAATAAATGCATAACAATTATAATATCAATAATAATGATAATAATTACAAGATTGAAACGGTTTAGAATTAAAAGGACAGAATTTAACGGTCCCCTATTTCAATGACCTTTATCCGATTACAGATGATGCGGACGAGCTATTCTGTTCTGTGACCGTTGCCGTTGACGACATCTGTTTTCCGCTGACCAATGCTTTGTATGCTGGACAGACGAAACTTGACCCATCAGCCGCTTGTTACGTCAAGTACAGATTCTACGACAAGAGTAAGAAACGACCACGTCATAGTTTGCATTTGTCTCGATTTCTTAGCGATGTGGAATAATGAGTTGGGTGTCGTTGCTGTTGTTGTGGTCGTTGTTGTCATTATATAATATATACAATATTTATATAATATATATAATAATATATTCGTTTAATATTGAATCTCTAGGTTGACACACTGCAACCCATTACAGAAAGTAGTGTTGCCAGTTAAAAAGAAATATGGAAATAATTAATAGTTTAAATATCTGTTTAGAAAGAGGCAGCTTGGTCAATGGGGTAACATCAAACTGTTAAATAAATGCGATTTCATTGTTGTTGTTGTTATTGTTGTGATATAATTGCATTTAGTACACATACACATGCATGATCAGTAAATCGGAATAAAAGGAGTTAAGCAAATGAAGGATTTGTTCAAGGTCCCTACACAATCATTGGAACTGTATTTAATACAATACACTGTGTTTGAGATTTAGCGAAATTCCTAAAGTTTAGTTACAAATCGTAAAATTTGAAATTTCACATATTTTTTGTCCTTTGCCCTTTGTGTATAATTTGCATAAATTTACACCAATGCTTAGACAATTGACTTAATTGGTCTATTGTGTTTCTTTGTGACAGAGTCTCTCTGTTCCAAGTCGTCGTCCGTAGAAGAGGTGGATGGATTTATTCGTGCTTCGGTGAAGCATAGCAAAACCCAAGTTGTATCTGGTAACTCGGTTTTCTTCCGGTGAGTCAATGCTTTGTTTAATTATTATTCTTATTATTGATTTCTTATGAGGTGCCATTGTCTAATGACCATGTGTCAATCGATGGCACTGAGTGCCTGTGATTCAAGGACTTTCTCCAGGTCCCTACACAGTGACCGTCTCAGAGGAGGAGCATCGAACCCATACTCTGTGGTACAAGGCTATGTCCACATTTCGAAAGCTTCCAGTCTTCTTATATCCGCTTTTCTCATTGTCCTGTCTAATATTATATTCATTCATTCATTCATTTCAAGAATTTATATAGCGCCCCTTCAGAAGCCTACTCGGGCGCTCCCAGTCCAACCACGGTGATATAAATTAGTCTTAAGGAGCATGTAGAATGTAGATGAATCATCCCTAGGTAACGGGCGCATATACGTGTATGCGGCATGGGACTTTAGTCTGCATTTGTGACTGATACTTTATTTCGAAAAGGCTATTCGCTTTTGGACAGGCTATATCCACTTGAAATTATTTAATGTGAATAGAAAGAATTATTATTATGTATTGTTATTAAGAATATGTTATTACAAATTGCTAATTTTTATAAATATGATTAATAATGTAGTAATCGCAATGCACAAGTTTGTTTATAATTTAACAACAAAAAGAATTATTGTTTAGAATTAATAAAAAATATTAGTAATAATTGTCATTAATAATTAATCAATAATGTTTCTGTGTGTCCTTGCACATGTTAAAAATTTTGTAATAGTAATAATATAAATGATTTTATGAACTGTTACTTTTAAACTGTGATTAATAATTTAATGATCATTGTTATTAATAATTTAATAATTACTGTAATTAATAATTTTTTTTATTACTGAATATTCAGGTATCTGAGGGAAGAATTGTTGGAACTGGAGGTCATGCTGACGTACGGCAGTGAAACTAGTGATCGACATGCTCGAAGTCAGGATCGAAAGATCGGATCGGCTTTCGTAAATCTTGAGAGCCTCAGTCACACAAGAGATCGACAGCAACGAATCAGGCAACTAAACTCACTTAATCATCAGCTGATTAGATCATTCGATCATCTTATATATAGATCATTTTTGATCATTAGATCCATAATGGCTACTTACTTACCTATTTACTTACTTACACATTTGATCATTTATTATTTATTCATCTATTGATTCGATCATTATTAGATCGTGTGATCATTAGATCCATAATGGCTACTTACTTACCTATTTGATCACTTATTATTTGTTTATCTGATGATTCGATCATTTGATCGATCAGTGATTATTGAGGTTGTCATTAAGTCACATTTTGAGTTTGATCATGTTGGATTTGATCCACTTTGATTAAATCATTTAAAAAATAAATTAAAATACATTTGATGAAATGATCTTGCAGTTACCACACAGGTTTTGATTAATGATTCTAAATGCTTTTACTTTCAGGAGCACCTACCCGCTGTTTAAGCCAGGCTCTGCGAGTCTTGGTGGTGCCTGTCTAACTTCCCACATCACGATGAAACCGTGCTCAGCCCCTGACTGGTATCAGGTATTAGGAAGCATTAAACATACACTGGAATTTCAGAAGGGCTGGTGATGATAATGATGATGACAACAATGATCGTAATCGTAATCGAGCATCTATATAGCGCCACTCAAAAACAGAGGCGCTCCCGATCCGGGCCATGCAGTGTCTTCACTGGTAAAGAAAGGTTTTCAGGCGCTGGCAGAACTGGTCAAAAGAAATAGAAAAAGGTCAGTCCTGAGGGACTGAGGTAACTGGTTCTAGCTATTGGGATGATATGATGATGATGATATGATATGATGATGATATGATGACTTGATAATGACGATGATGATGATGATGAAAAATGATGTGATGCTTGATGAAGATGATGATTATGATGACAGCTATATGACTTTGATAATGATATGATGATGATGACAATGATGATGACAGTTATATGATGATTGATGATGATTATGATGATGATGATGATGATGATGATGATGATGATGATGATGATGATTGTGATACGATGATTATGTGATTATGAAGTCCATTTTATTTGTTAGTGATAGCACTGACCTGATTTGTTGAGTGGCGCTTTTATAAACGCTTGATTACAATTACAATATTATTTCATTATTTGTTTTGTGTTTTCTTATTGTTATTTCGCTATTCATTATTATTTAATTACTTATTTCATTGTGACTTCATGGCGTATTCTGTCACTGATGTTATGCTTTCAGTCTGACGATGAAGATAGTCGTGAGGTGTACTTGCATCGCGGAGGACAGATGCTGGACAAACATGGCCGACCAAATAAAGGGATGGCTTCCTCTGGAGCAACTGCGTCTGTTGACCTGGAAAAGGTCTTTCCAGTTCACATCAGCATCGAAAGGGCTTTCCACCTTCCGATGGTGCTCGAAAATAAGTAAGGGAACAGATTCCAAATCTCAGATTATTATTATTAGCACTCTCTCATCTCTTGTGGCGAGTTTTTAATGTTTGACTGCATCCTAAGATTGTCTCATTTTTGATTGTTTGTTTATGTGATCACCTGATCTTTTGTTTACTTGATCATTTGATTGCACGATCATTTGTTCATATGATAACTTAAGCATTTTATCACATGATCATTTGATTACATGATATTTTGATCACTTGATCATTTGTTAATTTTTTCATCATTCATTTGATCACGTGATCATTTCTTCGTATGATAACATGATCATTTGTTCACTATTCATTTGAATACATGATCATTTCAATCATATGACCCCATTTGGAAGTTTGATTCTCAGAGAAGCAGTTCATCTGTACCCAATACCTTCTGGAGATGTGTGTTTGATTTCAATTAATCTAATTTTAACTGGATTTGGTTTAAATTTCGATATGTAGCGTTGGAATGGAGCCGTGCGCCTACGTTTCATACCAAACGGCAGAAAAGGCCGGTCTGACGTACACTTCTGTTGTGCCCAACACGACCAACCCCGTCTGGTGCCACGAACACGGCACCTACCTCAGCCGAGAGTTACTCACCCACAAGGAAAGGGTTGGTGTTACAGAAATTGTGAATACACTTATACAGAGCTGGCTTTAGGCATTGGCGATATAGACAGCTGCCTAGAGCAGCATTTTCAAGGGGCAGCAAATTCCAGCAAAATAAAGCAAGAAAGGCATATTTCTCTTGAAATTGAACTATTAAATATAAAAAGGGTGACATTTTTGTTCTTGCCTGTAGCACAAAACTGTCAAAGGCCGCCTCTGCTTTTATAATAACCTATCAAAGAAAGTAACACCAGACCATGAAGCATATGTGTATGTACTGATGGTTGGCTTTGCTCGGTTATGAAAATTGAGCTGTAGAAATAGCCAGATGCAGACATGGCATGCTTGAGAGGTCCTGAGAAGTTGTATTCGAAGATTAGGATAGGTGTTGATATGAACTTGAATATTAAAGACCTTTAAGAATGTCGTAAAGTCAACGCTTTGAGAAGATCTCACTCGTCTTGCCTTTCTTTTTTTCATCTTGTGACCAGCGCTTTTGTGAGGTATCTAAAATGCGCACTATTAGGTGTTCTCATAAATATATGCATACGTACATAAATACTTACATACATACACACAGATGCATGCATATATGCATACATATGTAAATATATATGTACACATACATGCATAGACATAGATGTATGTATACCT
Source organism: Aporrectodea caliginosa (assembly GCA_020284085.1). Lineage (NCBI taxonomy): Eukaryota > Metazoa > Annelida > Clitellata > Crassiclitellata > Lumbricidae > Aporrectodea > Aporrectodea caliginosa. The sequence goes on along the minus strand of JACEVL010000493.1, from coordinate 736,539 downwards.
ACATCCAGTGTTATTTTTTCCAGAATCTGATTTTCAAAGTCTGGCACAAACCAAGAGATGTCGAACAAGTTCCTGGTCAGTAAATTTCTCTCGCTATGATTTGATTGACCGATTTGATTTAAATAAATTGATAATCGTGAGCCAATGAGAGGAACTGAATCAGAGGGATAAACGTTTGTATTTTGTAACAGGTTTCTTACGTCTTTCAAATTCCAGAGCAGATAACTTTCTTACTCCTGATTTATGTTCCTGTAATGTTATGTATGCGCTTTGGTGTGTAGTTGATGACCTTTATACATGTAGGATTACAATGACAATTACAAATTACAGTCATGCATAACTGGCGTAAAAGAGTAACTAACAGTTCTCGGTAGTTTATTATTTTAAAGCATGTTAATATATATGACCCAGCTGGTTTATTAACCGTTTAGGGTTGCCCCTTTGAGACCAACCACAGAGAAGTTTTGCAAATGTATCGTCATTGTATTATGTTTGTGCCTTTTTTCTGTTGTTTGTGACTCAGTGAATCGCTTCAGTCAATCAATCAGAAATGATTTCTTGTAGATAAGTCGGTCGACCGAGTTCTTGGGTTTGTGTCGGTCGACCTGAGCTGTTTAAAAAGTTTTGGACACATCTCAGGATGTTACAACGTCATAGACGTCAAAGGACTTTGCAGAGGACAGCTTCAGGTACGGAACCAGAAGCACTCAGTTATTCATGCATTAGGGCATTTTTATATAGCGCCCTTTCAAGACAATCTACTCAAGAGTGCTTCCGATCCAACCCCGGCTAAATAATACAGTATCACAGCTGAGTTAGTTGAGCCAGTGTAAACAAGCGGAAGCGCCACCTACCAAACAGTGAGTACTTAGCATTAGATAAGAAGCACGCGGGACTGAGCAAGAAGCACTTGCCAATGAGTAACAAGCAATAAGTACGGTACTTAGCATTAGACCAGGGTATTAAGTACTAAGCTGATAAGTACTGAGCAATGAGTACATAGCTTTAGGTGCACTGTGAGAACTGTTCAAATAATTTCTGTCGACACCAACGACCTTTGTTGCCATAAAATGTCATTAAACTCTTGATCCATCCGACAGTTTTGCTAAGCAATCGGCATATTGAGCAAACAGTTGTACTGTGCTCGACAGAGTGATGGATTCAATGACTGGTTTGTTTCTTGTTTTCAGGTTTCCATCGTCCCCGGCCAATCTGTGATGCTTTCCGATGCTGCAGACCTTGAATTGGATCACTTCATCCCGGTCAGTATCTTCCATAACGTTTAGTGGGGAGGGTTTAGGGTAATGGTAACACCTGGCATGAACAGCAGAAGATTACCATGGACGCGATTCCTGCTACCCTCCCAAAGGTCGACTCGGATGGCGTTGGTAAAATGAGCAGTAGTACAGACGGGCGCCTTGCATGGCTGCCATATAGTTAAATTCTACTTTAATAACTTGTGATCATACTATGACTTTTAATCTTACTGTGTTCATGTCAGTTTGAATCAATAAACGAAGATTATTATTATTATTTTAATCAGTAACTCTGTCATAAGCCTGTGTCAAATGCACACGACATTAGCCAATGGTGTGCTAGAATTTATGTCTTGGTATGATATTAAAGGTGCAATAGAAGTCATTAGATCACCCACTTTGCACAGTGCGATCAACTGGTGATTTGTAATTGGTTTAAGGTGCTAAATATGTGCACACGTAAGAATAAGAAGATATCAAAAAGCAGTCCCTTAAGCTAGCCTGAGAGGCAGCCATGGGTAGGAATTGTTAACAACTTCATTTTCTTAGCCTCGGCATATGGGTGGCCAGTCCTCTCCCTCGCCGTCTCATCTTCCCACCGACAGTGTACGGTCAGTGTACTCATCATGGCCGAGTATAAAGTATCTGTAAAATAAATCTGTTCAACAGTAGATTTTGTGACTCGCCGATGTCCAGTTATTGCTTACAGATTGTTAAGCATTTAAAGTAAATCCTAAGCATTGAGTTCTTTCTTTGTTGGAATTAACAGTCACTTTCCATGTCGACCGCCTTCATTCCTGGTAATACCATCTGGTGTTCGTCGGATACCTACCGTCAGTTGTCGGTTCCTTCTGATGAGCCTAGACGAGGATTGTCGGATGACGTTGATACTTCTCGGTTTCACCACACACAGCTTCAGCAACTCATGTAGGATTTTTACAATGCTCTTTGTCTTTTTTTACGCTGGAGCAACATGAGTGAGAAAACAAACAGATAATTAGTAGACTGAGTCTTGTCGTGGATTAGATTGAGGAAAACAATCTGTTTAAGCTTTTAACAAAACTAAAGTAAGTAAATAAGTATATTCTTTAATATAACCAGCTGGTGAACAACATCAGTAATATAAATTCATATAAGCATCAAAATCTATCTAGGACCAGTGAGATTTTGATACAAAACTGTTTAAAAACTTTTCTAAAAGTTTCCTGTTCCACTTTAAGTCTGTACTTGGCTGAGGTTGGCTTACTCAACTTTTAAATGCTTCCTGGGTCACTGGAAAGAAATGTCGAACATTAAAGCACTTTCGTAAGCTTGAAATCAGTTTTACATTTAGTTGTAAGTCCTCTAAATACACTTTTCAACTTTTTTATATTTTAGTGATGGCCTGAGGAATGTCGACACAAAAATAAAAACACTTGGCAAGTCTCGACGCGAGAGTCACGAGGAAGTCACGGGACCTGAGAGCGAGGCAATGCCCCTGAGTACTTCATCTTTACTCATGACCTACGGCTCCACTTTTGGCACCAACACTTGGGGTCAAGTGCCAAACCAGCCGCAAGAAGCCACCAGCAGAAACAGCATCATCAACCCTACGACAACTTACATCAAGAAGTCGGACGGTCTGACGTCTTCAGCCGACTCGACGACAAAAGACGCAATGACTCAACTTCTTCAGCAGACGCTCGAGAAGACGGGGAGCACGATTGTGAGCTTTGCTGCAGTGGATAACGGGGAACCGGAGTTGACGGGGAGGAGCGACGGGGAATCTGGATTGACGGGAAGGAGCGAAGAGGCGGTGGTGAGCGAATTGGGTGGCGATTTCTCAGCCGCGCTCAAACATGCTCAGTCGTTGCTCCAACAGTTTGGTCCGCTCGTTGGTGGAACTATGAACGGGTTTGACGATACGCCGATTACGATTAGAGCGCACGACCAGCTGGATTTCTCTGACCAGGTGGATGGGATGGATCAGTCTAAGGGTGGAAATGAACTTGACAGTCGGCTGGAATTTTGCCACACGGAAGACCAACTTCGAGGGAATCTACTGGAAAACGCGTCGGAGTTCGCTGGAGCGAGTCACGACCGTCATGACGAAATCCCGGGGAGTGATTTTGAGGAGGAGGATACGTTCTCCAACATCTGGGCAATGAGGAGCTCACAGAGACGCAGCAGCGAAGACAGTCTGGATCTGACGGTAGAAGCGGCGGCCGAGTCCTACGTCCAGCCGAGAATGCTTAACGACCTTGACGTCAAAGATCGAACGAATGTTGAATCGAACAGAGAGATCCAACAGAAAGAGAAGAATCCGGAAGAGAAAGAAGAAAACGTCAGTTCTGACACGACGTTTCTCGATTTAAGGGACGCTGATTTGGGCGGTGCTTCGATCGATATCGAAAATGAATACCTCGAAAATGAACTAAAACTGACGTCAACTATCAGAGAAGAGTCGCCACGCCGTCAGATGAACGTATCTCCAATCCACAAGAATGGTTCGAAAATCGATCAGAAAACAGAACGCAAAGAAATACCTCCCAGCGAGAACTTTGGCACATCGCCAAAAAACCGTTCGTCGTGGAAAGCAGCAATGCAGCGACGTGAACATCGCCAAAGAGAAGGCATCAATTCCTCAGAGAGTGACGACAGCGACGGTGAGCTGCTCGTGAAAAACTCGTCCAGACCTCAAAGACGAAATCAGGGGAATCGCGATAAAACGTCTCGTTCCAATTCCTCGCAGAGAGTTACCACCTTACCGGAAAGTGGTTACCAGGAGGGTGGGGCTCAGTCACAACTAACTTCCTCTAACACGAACGATCATCGTTTTCCCGGTAGGCAAGTCCCACTGTCGGATGCTATGAAGGCTCGTACCGTTCCAATGGAAGAAAAACGTCAAGTGCAGATTAGTGAGAAACGCTCTGACCCACCAGAGAATAAGCCGGATGTTGAGAGAAATGGTGGTAATGGCAGGACAGTTCCTCCAACAGCTGGTCAGCACACCGTGTATCCTTTGTAATTGTGATTGGGTATTTATATAGCACTGCTCAAAGTGCAAAACTAATCACAGTGCTAACCTATATGATGTTAAATGGCTTGGATGAACGTAATCATGGAAAGTGGAGATAGAAGACTGTGTTAGGGAAAGCCTGCCAGCTAGGACATCGTTTGTATAGGGTCCTGGCTCAAAATTAGACAAATGGGGGAATTTGCTTCTTGCTTTGCATTGAATTTCTTTAGAATTTAAACGTCTTTTCTTTAACCATGGATCCTCAGATCACAGACTGCATTTCCTAATTTCTTTCTGCCTCCTGCAGACCTCGCCAAAACCATGCGTCAGATCTACGGTGTTGAGAAAGATGCAGAAAACGGATATTCCTTGGTAAGACTTTGATCACGTCAAAATCAAGAGACTTTTATAGGACAGTCGCTGTAATTCATCAGTCGTTTGTCATAAGTGAAAGTGCATCTTGAGGTGAACTTATTGTACCCTTTGCACTCACTTCAAAGATGCAACGTCGTGCCTTTTCAGTGGCTGGGCCGACCACGTGGAATAATCTTCCTTCAGATCTGCGTGTTTTTTTTAGCTAGGGACTCTGCATACAGCTTTTACAAGAATTTGAAAACGGTTCTTTATTGTCGAAGTTATGATTATTTTATACCGTTGGGGATATCAGTGGTAATCTTATAATTAGAGATCACAGGACTATTTTTGATGCGATATTCTGCTGTGTTTCAACGTCATAGAACTGTGTGTTGTTTCATTCATACATACTTTATAATCTTTTAGAAGTTTTAAGAATGTGATGTGTAGACTCAAAGTTTCAATCAATGGTCGCTTCAATATAATGTATTGTCAGGGGTCAGATAAACCATAAATCAGGCTACTGTATGCATTGTATTGTATCTATAAATTTATATAGCTCTCTCGCAGTGCACACCATCCAGAGGCACTATGCAGCCCCTTTGTGAGGAGGTACTGATAAGTGGCTTGATACAATGTACTTACATGTATGTGCTCTGGTTAAATAAAGTTGAACTTGATTTGTTATTTTTTATCATGCATTTATCAAGCACCACTGTCTAATGACCAAGCATCAGTCGATGGCGCTGAGCAATTGCGAGTGAAGGACTTGCTCACGGTCCCTACACAGTAACCGTCTCAGAGGAGGAGGATCGAACTCGTACTCTCTGCATTACAAGGCAAGCGCTCTAATCAATCGATTGCCTTGTCCCATGATGAATGATGTTAATGAACTGACGGAATACCTAGAGCTGGGCGTTGACTCCGAAATCCCCAGACCAGCCACACAGAACACTGGAGAACCCAACACTGACCTAGTTTGACACACAAGACTGTTGACAACATACATCGTGTCATGTATTCATACCTAATTACATATGAAATGGTACTATTACATCTTTTGACATAAATTTCTTTTTGTACACGGTTACATGTTGTCGTACATTCTTGTGTACAGCCTGTCGATGATGACACAGAAAGCGAGAAAGCAGCCGCTGCAAACATGTTACAGAAGCTGAACTCGTATAAGAAGACGAGTGCGGCAAAGCGAATTGCAGAGAGTGCAAAAAATCTTCCGCAGTCCACCGAACAAGTCCAACGAATTGCTAAAATTTTTGCCGGAAAGTTTTCATCTTAACACCATGTTTATATTTAGAATCCCAATCGCACTCCCTTTCAAACTTTTGTGCCTTGAATCTTGAAGTTTTCAAAAGTCGTAATGTCAATCTGGTTTCCTGTAACTTGTAGAGAATATGCTGCACGCGATGATTTTGTATAGTAAATTAAAAGAACTGTGGGGCCGTCCATAAATGACGTCACGCACCTAGGGGGGAGGGGGGTCGGAAATTTGTGACGATGTGTGACGTGGGGAGGGGGTCAGCCAAGTGTGACGTCACATCACGTCTGTGTAATTAAATTTAACAATTAACAACAATTTAATCTTAAAATAACAGCTCTAATTTTGAGTATTAAAATTTTCATAATTTTTTTTTATTTTAATGTATACGGGCACCATTATTAATAATTTTCTAATTATTTAAATATTTGTCACCATAAGATTTTAAATACTTATTACAATGACAATAAATGGGCATTGAAACATGTTTTATTATCATGTGGAAGTTTCGTTTTAGGGGGGTCAGAGCTTTGTGACGTCATTTTTCAGGGGTGTGTGACTTTTTGTGACGAAGTGTGACGAGGGGGAGGGGGGTCAAAAATCGGCCAAAATAGCGTGACGTCATTTATGGACGGCCCCTGTATTAAACATGATGGATATTGGTAGATGTTACCACTGAGTTCATGGTTAGTTGCTGTTTAACGACACTGTCATAACAAAAATGTATTAGCGTCGCCCTCCTCCTTTCTCCAGGCTTGGGACTGACACTACCAGAATATGCGCAGTGGCAGCAGGCCCGTCCCTAGGGATACGCTGAATGCGCAACCGCGTAGGGCCCCGGCGATTCTGCCGAAAGTTAGGGCCCCAAAATACCATTTACGACGACAAGGCAGTGGAGGTGTGGTGGCGACGGCGGTGGAGGTTGGTGGCGACGGCGGTGACGGTGGTAGCGACGGCGGAGTAGGTTGGTGGCGACGGCGGTGACGGTGGTAGCGACGACGGAAGAGGTTGGTGGCGACGGCGGTGACGGTGGAGGCGACGGCGGTGGAGGTTGGTGGCGGTGACGGTGGAGGCGACGGCGGTGGAGGTTGGTGGCGACGACGGAGGAGGTGGATGCGACGACGGTGGAGGTTGGTGGCGACGGCGGGGACGGTGGTAGCGACGACGGTGGAGGTTGGTGGCGACGGCGGGGACGGTGGATGCGACGACGGTGGAGGTTGGTGGCGACGGCGGGGACGGTGGAGGCGACGGCGGTGGAGGTTGGTGGCGGTGACGGTGGAGGCGACGGCGGTGGAGGTTGGTGGCGACGACGGAGGAGGTGGATGCGACGACGGTGGAGGTTGGTGGCGACGGCGGGGACGGTGGTAGCGACGACGGTGGAGGTTGGTGGCGACGGCGGGGACGGTGGATGCGACGACGGTGGAGGTTGGTGGCGACGGCGGGGACGGTGGATGCGACGACGGAGGAGGTTGGTGGCGACGGCGGTGACGGTGGAGGCCACGGTGGTGGAGGGTGGATGTGACGACGGTGGAGGTTGGTAGCGACGACGGTAGAAGTAAAATAAAAGGCAGGAATAGGAAACCTATCTGTACAATATTATACTGACACTGCCTTACAGTAGTAAACGTATGGTACGAAGATTATATTAATTTTGTTCATAATGCTCAGTAAAGCTACTTAAACTAACTGTGGCCAGGGGAGTCTACTTTCTTAGGCACAGTGTTTATGACGTATTCCAATACCCAATGAGGTAGGGCCCCAAAATAAAACGCGTACATTAGCTATATTATGTTAGTGCCATGGACCGACAATGCTATATAAATTGCCGCTAGTACATTACATTCAAAAAGGAGAGCAAGCACAATGCAATTACTGTGAAGACTTGCGAGAGTAATTGGTGCACACACTGGATTCTTCAAACTTGAGCTGAAGACCTACAAGGACACTACTCAACGGAATTTTCTTTTCTGGTTTATTTCTTTTATTTATGTATTTATGATTCTTTAATTCATGAACAGAAGAACAGAGAATCCATTTCAGAAGTTGTCAATCTATGTAAACGTTCATTTCCCAGAATGAAAACAACGGAAGCACGAGTCATAAGGCAATCTCGGTTTTACATTTATCCAACGTAACCAACAAAGTCACAAAAGGTATCCTGGTGGTTTTGATATGTTCAACTCAGAATCCACAGACTGTGCAAAACGAAAACATTGCCGAACAGAAATGGCTGATGGCCCTAGACACTAAGGAAGCAGTAGATTTAAAGCCAGTACATAAAGCCGCTCAGAACGACGCAAAATGTCAGAAAATTAGAAAAATAACGAGTCCACTTGAGTCCGATTCATCCGATGTGATCGCAACAAAGAGGCAGGAACGGAGCCGAGTCTATGAAGTGGTGCTCAACCTCTTCTCCTGCTCAATGGCTGAAATGTTTATAAACAAAACAAACGGTTAATATTAAACTCAGCAAAATCAAATGACTACATCAAAATCTTTTTCAAATTGGAGCTCATGGTTTATAAAACACTGAACTCGGACATTTACAGTAATCAAAATCAGTTGTTATTCCTCAGTCTCATTACTATGAAACTAGGTCATCGGGTCAAAGCTTCCTCTTAAAGTAAAGGACAACAGCAAAAGTGTTCACTCAAGAAATGTCCGTATACAACAATCAACAAAAATCAAATCACTGTGCAGAAATAATAAAAATGAAAAACTCAAAAACCTCTGCTAGAAAAAAAGACAAAAACTTTCACCCCAAAACAGAATAAAAATATAGGCAATAAAAGAGCAATCCCTTAGATCATTCTCTCCAATCATCTCCAATAAAATATCCGATTATTCACTTGGATAAGTGCTTCCCAATATTTTTTGGCTACAGAATCATCTTGATCTAAAAAAATGTATGGAACGCCAACATAAACAAAACAGTCTCATATATATAGCACCTGCAAGCAGAGCAATATAGCTTCAATTAATAACACATAAATTTTATGAATACTGAATTCTCTTTTTATATAAGCAGATTTAAAAAAATGACTCATATAAAAAAATAAAGTTTAAACTTTAAGCCAAGGGCCTTTCAATGCAATATACGGAATATGTGAGGGGTTTATCCAATTTCCTCAAGGAACCCTTGTCTTCCCCGACTGAACCCTAGGGTTCCACAGAACACACTTTGGGAAACACTGTCTTAGATCATTCTCTTGGATTCCAATATCTTGGATCATTCTCTGGGATCAATCAATTTGATCATTCTTTTGGATAATTCTCTTGGATAATTCTCTTGGTTCATCATCTGCATCATTCTCTTCGATCAATCAAAATACATCACAATAAAAATGACAAACTTCTGCTCAAGGTAAGTCTGCATGATACCCCTGCAGTGTTACAAAGTTCCTAAAATAGAATCATTGCATAATTTTTCCGACTTTCCACGTAGACTGACTGCCAGCTGACTGCATGCACCAAAAAACACTTAATCAAACAGCATGAAACTGAACTCCAGGCAACATCTGCAAAATCACAGCGCATGTTACCACGTCCCTGGCAGTCCACCAGACGTTGATAAATGGCAAAATCCACTGAAATGTTGGTATGCCTTTGCACAAGTTCAGGCCAGTGCAAAAAATGCCGCATGCACAGACAAGTATGCATGCACGCAGTTTTTTATGATCGTTTACAGCTCCCTATTTGTCTGTCACAAGCTGAGTAGTTTTCGTGTGACCAACCAACACGCACTGAAATAGGAAACAGCTCGTATAGGATTGGCTTGAAATAGGATTTACCTCAACAGTGGAATAAACTTGGACTAGGAAACACAGCATGTGGGATACAGTTCATGTGGGATTCAATCGAAATAGAATCTAACTAATGTGGGAATCATTCGAAATAGGAAGCACATCAAGTGGTATTCACTTCACGTGGAATTAAATTGAAACATGATTCATCTAATGTGGGATTCAATCGAAATATGATCCATTTAATGTGGGATGCACCTCATGTGGGTTTCATTTAAAATAGATCCACCCCAAGTGGGAATCACTTGAAATAGATCCACTTCACATGGGATTCACTTGAAATATGGGACGACCCCATTGTAGTACCTGAAGCACCAACAAATAATTGAAGCCACGGCCTGTAAGCCTAAGCAAACACAATAAAGCCGAGGTCGGCTGATCACTTACTTTCCTTGTTCGGAAGAGGGTTCTTCACTTCCGTCTCGGTGTGCTTCAGGGCCGTCTTGTCAAACGACTCGATATTCTTCACCGTTTTCTCTTGAGAGATCACTGCAGAAGCACACAGATACAGTAACTACAGTTACATACATCATGACAACTTCTAGAATGTCATTAGTAGCGAGCTACTATTATTCGCCTAAAAGATGTCTATCTGAAGATAAAAGGCACAGACCCCTAAGTGCAGTTAAGATAAAACGCACAGTCCCAGTAAGTGCAGTTACGAAGACAACAGTTTCGGGAATATAAATATTGCAAGTAGTAAGCTCATCTTGCTAGCACCAGAAGACACTATCAAAGGCAGGTTCATAAGAATAGCAACCTTTCCAAAGACATCTCCTCACCCATTGAATTGTTTACAGGCATACAACATCATAGGCTATAAGAAATCACTATTCTGATTTCCATAAATAATATTTATTGCACGTTAACATAGATTGCGGGTCTAAATGCACCCACACTAATTAAAATCAGTTCTTATTCCTCAGACTTACCTTTATTCAATTAAGTCATCTGATTATCTTTGTCTGGTCATACCTAACATTAGAACTGTTCTTGGTGAATGAGCATTTTCTGTTGTTAGACTTAGATTTTGGAACTCTCTCCCTGGATCTGTCTGATCGCTATGTCAATTCGCTCTCAACTTAAGACTTGACTTTTTCACATTGCTTATCCACCACATGGGTTGCAACATTGTCTTACAGACTGATCTTCTGGATATTGACCTCATTACGGTTCATTTTTTCCACCATCAGTTAATGCCTTGTGCATTAGACACTGGTGCAATAGAAGTCACTAATTACAATTGCAATTAGAGGATTGGGAGGAGTTCTGCTCACCTTGTGGATCTGGCAGGTGGGACTTGACTTCAGTTTCCGTGTGCTTCAGCGTGTTCTTGTCAAAGCCTTCGATGTTCTGAAGCGTCTTCTCTTGGTTTATTGCTGAGAGAAAACCAAACCAATGCATGCATACACTGTCCAACACACATTCCAGCAATACATGTGTAACATGTTGTTAATCATCCATTAATTTTCTACCTTTTTAACCATTCAGCCATTCTGACAACAGATAAGGTACTATAAGCACTAGTTACTCTAAAGCTAAGTGATAAAGGACAGTATTCAACATCTCAAACTATGACAATAAGGCAACGTTTTTTAGCCATTCATGTTCCAACTTTTAAACCACACCAAGGATTCAAATGCCAGGCCCTGGGCTGACAGTCCAACATGTTCCAATTAAAATAACTCATTAAATGATTGATTGATTGATCAGCATAGATAAGACAAATTCCAATTTTTTAATTAATACAACAATGCAATTGTTTGTTTACCCCTTCAGTCGCACTCAGCCAAATACTGACAATCTATTCGTTCTCCAACTTTCAACAACAGGTGCAAGATAAAATATTTCAGTGCTCCAACAAAGACAAAATTTAATATGCAAATAATTCTGTACCCATTCATCTTCCTAATTTTCACCAATTTTACCAGTTTGACATTTGATACTTCATCAAAATATTCAATCGCCTTCTCAAACTCACACAAATATACATTCTATTCTCAGTCAATCTCAAGTCTGCTTCATCCAGTACTCCATTTCAACCCCACACATCGCTTGTATTATTTTCACACATCTTTTCACTTAAGCGCATTGTCAACAAGCCGTCAAGAGTTTTCCCTATGCAATACACCTCCGTCGTAGCATGCTAGCGCTTAAGATGCGACACACCGCTTTCAACACGTTTGATGAAACATTTTTCATTTATATATGCAGGGAAAATTCTACAGAACTATTAAATGAAAATTCAAGTCAAACACAGCATGGCATTCAACAGACCGTCACTAAGACAGAACAAACAACACATCAGGTAGAGGTAAGTGAATTGTGGTTAAAAAGTCACAAAGTGTACACATTCGTGTGCACTCAAGTGTAGACTGAATGAAGAAAAGCAGTTGTTTGGTTAATCGACAGAGGCATAAACCGGGTATGAAGCATCAACGACTTCATTTTCTTAGCCTTGGCAGATAATGGTACATGCCCTGCCCCATGTACAGTTAGTCGGTATACAAATTATCTATCCGCGTTTGCTAGGAGCAAAAGAGGAGCCGAAATTTTGAAACATCTAGCTACCCGGGTCAGAATTTAAACTCCCAACCCTTTGGTTCACAGTCCACCATATTAACGACAAGGCTGCTTGTTGGACACGCCTTTGGTACGCTGTAAAATTCCTCTAAAATCCTGCCTCAACGTACAACGACCTAAAATCTCGTTGGCATTTTTACAGTCTGGGGTGTTCATATGGCAGAACCGGTGTTTGAAGACTTATGCTACTCAATTAAATTGTGAGAGCAAGATAAGAGGTGTACTGGGGCTTGCTATAGCAAACAAGTGATAAGAGTTACGCTCAGATAAGCTTGCAGAGCAAAAACGCCACGACACATTAGCACTGTAGATCTCTTAAACATTAGGAAGTGACTTTTCAACTCAAAACACAAAAGGCATAAAGGAAAAATGCTATAATGAGCGCTTTCTAAACTATGTGTGAAAATCAGAGCTGACGTAAGTGCTTTATACATCAGAGCTGCATGGTTAAAGTTAAGACCAAGTCTATTTTCAAGCTTCAAATCGTGAATGCACGCACTTGTTCAACTTAAACGTTAAAGCTTTGCAGTGTATTACAACAGTAATGGTGGAAAAGGATCTTTTCTGTTTCACAACAATTGCTGCATTGCAAGGTGGGGAACTTCCAAGTCCCAATCCCCCATATTACGACTCGATCCCAACACGCCATCTAGTGCCCTGAACCATCCATCTGGAACAGTCTTCTGCGGTAAACGAGAGTGCGCCGGTCAACAACGCACAAGAACTATTTTTCCGCTAATCTTGAGATGTTCAGCCAAATAGCCACATTCCAGTCTTTAAGAGTTTCTTAGAAGGTCTTGCACTCAGGTCTAATCTCAAGATGCATAAGGTACGTATCAACTCGCCAACTGGCTGTAGCCTTATTTCTCGTTTCCCTCACTCAAATTGCTCATCCAGAGGTAGTGAATCTCCGAACTTCTGCAAATCAAAAGCCTAAGCCTATCTGAGAAATGTATTTAATACTCACTATTTGCTATTCGGAAAACACATAAAATGTGTGAACAAGATATACCGGTATATGGTCGATTATTGTTAAAAAAGCACATTTAGGTGACAGGTCTCTTGTTTAAGGTGGCGGACCTCATAGTTTAGGTGGCGTGTATCAAATCCGAGGTGCTGGATCTCAGAGACCCAGCTGAATTTAACCACTGTCCTTACCTATTAGATCTCAACCGGGCTCCTGACCATGGTTTCAAACGATGTAACCATCAATGGATGCTCTGAGTATTATGATAACCGTGTTATATGAGTCACTAGATTTAAGTACAATTCAACCCCGGGTTGGGGTAGGCCAACCACTGAATGGTGCATACCTTGAGGGTCTGGCAGAAGGTTTTTCACCTCGGTTTCTGCGTGTTTCAGATTTTTCTTGTCAAACGCTTCGATGTTCTGCAACGTCTTCTCCTGGCATATGACTGAAACATTCCCAGAGAAAAACTTTGATACAGTAATTGCATTGATAAGTGAATCAAAGTTCTGTCAGTGATGCATGTTCATATAATAGGCAGGCACATTTATCACAGAGCTGCATATTCTGAAACATAATTTTTTTATCCCCAGAAATTAGGCCAAACAAAAATAATGGTGTGTTTCCGGTAACAGAGTTTAAAAAAACTGGGTAGGTAGGTAGGAAAATAATTTTATTTTGGTAAAATAATTTTATGCAGTGATTTCCCAAAATTACGCCACTGCCCATTTATGCACAGCGGTACATGCTGTACCAAAGTACATATTTTCTATGCGAGCATTAAAAATGCCTTTTTGCAGAATGTACCTACAAACTGCTGTAGAAAACAATCTTATTTATTTCATTTTTGCTGACATCGTTTTTCTTGCAAGGTGAAATGGAAGGGGCAGGGGTGGGGAAGGAATTATGGATTATGTACATTAAACAATAAACGTGTAGCAGACAACGGCTCTTTAGGAAATATGCATGGGTGGTAACGTGAGAAAATCGCTGACTTTTCAGTGTCTGTTATCTCCTCAACATCATACATGTGTGTAAATTGTCCATGGGAAACATTGAGCCCATTTATTGTTATAATATTATTAACACTGCATAGAAAGAAATATGGTTCCTAACGTCGTCTGCTAAGGAGACTGCTTGCTACGAAGATTGGATGCTATGAAGACTGGTTGTTAAGGAGACTAGTTGCTAATGAAGGCAGTTGCTAAGCAGGACAATTTCTAAGGATAACTGTTGCTAAGGAAGGCGGTTGCTAAAGGGGCCAAGTCTGACTTTGAAACTGGTTGCTAATGAGGCTGACATAGAGGCTGCTTGCTACAAAGCTTGGTTGCTAAGAAGGCTGTTTGCTACGAAAGTAGAATGCTACGGAGGTTGTTAAGTAGGCTGATTGCTATTAGGAGGCTTTACTTTTATAATGGCACGTACGATAATAGGTATTTCTGATACAATGAATATGGGGGTCAGATTTGTGAAATAACCCTGTCAAATTACCCTGAGAAAATCCACCACTTTCGAGTCTATTACCTCCCTCTCCCAAACTCCACACTTTAACCCTTTTATTGCTGTAAGTTACGGCACCATTCTTTCCATTGAAAGACTGCTAGTTTCCGAACTTCTCTGCTTCAGTGAATGCACCTATAATGTCGCGATTCTGCATCACCGGCATGCAAAGGCTTAATGTATGTGAAGTAGGAAAAAACCGAAAAAATTTTTTTACAAAATTTTCCGGAAAAAAAATTTTTTTACAAAATTTTCCGAGTCGCGGCAAAAAAGTGAGTCGGTCGGGTTACCGGAAACACACCATTATTTTGTTTTGGCCTTAGCAATGATTATTTACCATTCCAAAATCACAGTGACTACATTCATCATCAATCCCTGACACCAGCCATTTGGCGGCGATGGGTACGAATAAATGATCTCCATTGTCCTCTGTCATTTGTCAAGTCTATTGCTCCCTTAGTGTTGGTCCAAGTTATGTAATGCCCCCATTTATACTGCCTACCCAGCAAATGGAGCAAGTGTACACATGGCACACCTGCAGGCCATCCATATGCCATCTGGCTAATAACAGCCCTGGAGAGAAAGTGCAAGAAGGATAGGGAACAGCAGAGAATAAGAGAAATGGAAACAAACTGGGAGAGGAGGAGACATTTTCTTGAACTAGCACATGCACTCTCTGTGTGGGATGTCTAGTTTATTACTATTCGAATGAAAATTGTACACAAAGTCTGTTAGGCTCAGCTAATTGACTCAGAAGTTCAAAGTCCACAGAGAAATTTACACAAATTTACATGAATCAAACCGTGAGACTGAAAACCCACTTAACATCTGAATTGATCAAAGAAGCCAAAAGTTAAGAGTTTCGAGCCAGCACAATCAGGAATGGCCAATTTTAGAAACAGTCCCATAACGAGCCAATTTCAAACTGTTTACTTTCAATAGAGAGAGAGATAGGTAGGGGAGGACCATTTGAAACGAACTGCTCTGGTCAAAACAGTTTATGAAGAGGACTGTTTACAAGAGGCACGAACATCTGTTGTGGTTAAAAACTGACGCGGTATAATCAACATGTTTGGAACGCCACGGGCAGGCAGCGTGCACGCAAATGTTGGCCACTGTCCAAAATGGCCCCCACAGCCAATTATCACCACCCACAGATGCCATGCTGCTGCTATGCTGTGCTAAAACCTGGTGGCGCCCCTAGCGTCTATGTCACTTCATTAATTGCATAAACTTCTCCAGCAAAGGGAACAACACCACAGGCGATAAATATCAAGCAACCGCTCTCCCCTCCAGTCCTCCATCACTCCCTTGTCTGTGGCTCAGTTGGAATAGGTCCAGAGGTTGAGCTGATAACGTTACAGAAAAGGAAACAAAACCACAGTCTGGGCAAAACAACCTACATCAATTGGTTAATTCCTCTAGAGGCCACCGCCCACTCAGCCACAGCCTGAGCCGACCTAGCCCTCAAAGCCACATTCATTGGTCCCATGTGAGTAGCACTGTGCCAAGGGTAAACAGCTATGGCCCTAGGGTTGAGCCATAAACATCTAGAAGTCTATGGTTGGGCCCAACAACTTTGTTGGTCTGGGAGCCTATCTCCATCCTTTGGTACAAGTACCATTTCCGTATAATATCTCTATCCTTTGGCAAAACTTTCTCCAAATTATCAACATTTCCGCATAATATCTCCATCTAATTGTAAAACTTTCTCAGGATATGAACATGTGAACAGATCAACATTCTTTGGTAGAGTTTTCTCATAATGTCAATATTTCCACATTTCTAATATATCTCCATCCTTTGATAAAATTTCTCAGAATGCACAAGCATAGCCTGAATGTTCAAGAAAAATAATTGTCTAGCACTAAAGCCAATCATGGTGATAAACAGCCAGACATTTAATACTGTGGTTGCTTATACTATCAAAAGTAAATGTGCTTGGACATCAGACAGTTAAGGGATTGAATCTGTGAATTAGTGAGTTAAAGTCTGTAAGCATTCTACCACTCAAGTTTCTGCTCTCAGTGGATGTAACTTTCAAAGGGTTTGCTTAAACCCAGTCATCAACTTTGCAGTAACTCCATCAATCATGTAGACAGTATTTGCTAACATCATCCAAACCCTGATCTCTGCTATCCATAGTTCACACTCGAGTGTGCTCATGTACTAACAGCAGGGACAGCATGACCAATCCCATTAACCCTGTGCTCAGGTAAGTTCAGGTGAACATGAATGATGAGCAAGCACACCTGTACAGCTGTTTGCATTTGCAAAGCATACTTGTACTAACAACCGGATATTACCCTGATTGGTCAAAACAACTATGGCGCATTAAAAGCAAACAAAGGAAGAAGATGACCTATTATTTCAAGTGGCAATTCAAAGCCATCAGAGATTACAGTGTAGGAAGAATCACTACAGAAAGCAGTCTTGACAGTTTCCTACAACGTTCAATCCTGTTTTCTACTTCCTCCCTGCCAGAAATTCACTCTCAACGTTCAAAATTCCTTGTTTGATATACCTTCTGTAACAGATAAAGATTTTTAAAAACAGCTCCACTTTAAGTGATCTAATAATCAACATGCTGTAGTGAACTTTGATCTATAAAACACTTCATGTGGGTGGATGACTGACCCAAATTGAAAAAGGCAATAAAACGTGCTCCTCGCAAATCAATACCCTTTGGCCCACTGGCCAACATGACCAGAATATTGATCACTGGCCCAATTACAAACATCTGTTTGTGGTTATCGATACACTGAACTGGCGTGCCAGATGGATAGTCAGCAAGTCTGGTCTTGTGCCAGAAGAGACAGCCTGGAACTGGTTGTTCATTGACGGTGTGAGAGCCATATGGCCAATTCGGATCTACAACTGTTACAGTAGAGCAGCGCTACTCAAACTGTGTTTTGCTGTCCTGTGCCAGTCCACGAGTGATTGGCAACCGGGCCAAAGAATAACAAACAGAATCAGAATTTTCATTGTACTCAAGTAAACTATTTACATAGCAAAAAATTAACGAATGAAAAACATGAAAAATGAGAACACGAAACACACAATAGAATCAAAAGTACAGTTGTAGTAAACAGTGATAATATTTATGAAGGCAAAATTTTAATAGGCCAAAAACATGTTATGTAGGCCTGTACCATCTTATATAGGCCTGTAATGTGGAGTGTAGGACATTTCCCCTGGACATTTCCCCCTCGGACTTTTCCCCGGACGTTTCCCCCCACCCTAGGACATTTCCCCCCCTTTTTAGGGGTCCCGATTTTGAAGATTTTCTAATGACAACACAAACCCTAACCCTGACCCTAACCGACCCTCACGAAGCTTAACCTGACCCTAACCGACCCTCACGACGCCATTAGTCCTAAACTTCTTCCATTGAAATAGGCTGATTATAATACATACTCCCCTCGAATATGGGTGTCATTATTCGGGACCCCTAAAGCGCAAGTTTACCCTGTAGGCCTACCTCAATTGTCGGTTAGAGTCGAAACCTAAAATAAACATTCAGCGGTCTGATGTTTTGATCTAAAGCTCCGGTTTCGATATTTCTAACTTCGCACTTGACTTCGATTCAGGGCTTGACTTGTATGGACAATTGAGGAGGTATGTACAGAAGGGGGGAAATGTCCGGGGAGAAAATGTCCTAGTCGAAATCGGGGGAAACATCCGAGGGGGGAAACGTCTGGGGGGGAAATGTCCAGGGGGAAATGTCCGTTCCCCGTAATGTGTTATATAGGCCTAAGTATGCTGATGTTGAAAGTAACTGTCTGCGGAAGGGCTGGTAAAACAATTACCAGTCCACAGCATCTGAAAGTCTGAGAAGTAAGAAGCTTTCCAGGACTTTCCATCCATCCAGTTTTCAGTTCATTTCACGTTGCATCTCAAAAACTCCATCAGACAGCTGTATTTTTTGGCACTTCTAAGAGGTTGTTGAAGAAGGTATACATATAAATTTGCAGATACATACATGCATAATATACATGCATCCAATATACATTCAAACCCACTACATACACACACACACACACACATATGCAAATATAGAATCTAATATACACACACATAGACAAGCAGACATACATGCAAACACATGCATGCATACATACATACATTCACGTACACACCTCCAATATAATTAAATTCATACATGCATACACACAAACATACATGCAATACAAGTTCATGAATACGTATACGCATACACACACGCATACAACACAACATACAGTCATACATACAAACGCACATCATACAGTCATACATACAAACACACATACATACAGCACAACATACATTCACACATACACCTCAACAAGCATACGTACATACAAGCATACACACAGCACAAAGTGATGACCTCTTAAACTTTCAGTGAAACGTAGGCTGAGTGGAGTGGCTATCACACCATGGCAGACCACTTTCAGGACAAGAAGATAAGCACCGGAACCAGATGGGGGGGCATCAACCAGAACAGCCCTTCAACTGCAGTGTTCGATCACTAACCCTCTGGCTTCACGTGCACGCACGCGCTCACATGCACTTACTAGTACCTGTTCAGTACCAAACTAAAGTTCTGTGAATCAGTGAGTTCAACAAACCCATGAAGAAGAGCAGTCCCTTAAGCCCCCTCCCCCCAAAGCAGCCAGAGGTATGAAGTGCTGGCGGCCTCTTTTATGTCTTAGCCCCACCATACGAGGGTGGGTGGCCGGTTCTCTCCCTCGTCATCTGATCTTCTCATCAAAAGTGTACAGTCAGTGTACTCATTATAGAGTTGGATAGGGGTACACATGGAGCAGAAATTAAAAAATTCAGGCTGGTGGGGATTTGAACCTCCAACCTCTAGGTCAACAGTCCAGCATGCTAACCACTACACTCCCATATGAATACTACACCAACTAACACTAATGTATTCGAAACGCAACTAATCGACAATCAAACAATCTGCTTGCAACTGGAGCTTTGGACAATAGAATTAATGAATGAATAATAAGAGATTTGCATGCCAGACATCAACAGTTGAATCCGAGGCCCATATACTACAGAGAGCGACAGCAAAAAGTTTCTCTTCTGTATTTGAAATCAAGGTGTTCTCCAAAGCCTTTCCAATGCAGTGCAAACAGATCATTGATGCTTCCTTGTAAGCCATAGATCTCCATTTTCTGTTTACTGGTCAGCAGATCTCCACTCTGACCCAGATTCAACAATTGCGCTGCAGACTGATACACGGTTGAGTCATTATAGTGTCATTATAGTGTCGACATTGTCAGCCATGTCAACAGAACTGGCCCCATAACGAGGTTCTACCTACTAAGTTCACTTTCTATCTAGATGTAGGGCTGTCAACGGGCCCCCGGGCCTCCGGGCCCCCGTTCGAAGGGCCCGGCCCGGGCCCTTAAATCAAAGCCCGAAAACCCGTTCGAATTAGCATATTATTTTAAGTAAATTTTAAAAGCTTAAATACAGACTTTCAGTCGCGTAAAACGCTGTGGATTTGAAGATGTGTTGGCCAGCTACAGTGGTGTATTAGTCATCGGCGCGGGGGTAGTTGGCATCTTGGCACTAGGGCTGTCAACGGGCCCCCGCACACCCGGGCCCCCGTTCGTAGGGTCAACCCCGGGCCGTTAAGTCAATACCCGAAAACCCATCCAAAGAAGCATAATAACGGTATGCAGGTGTAAGTTTAAAAGCTGTGTCGTTCCGCAGTTGAATAACAGGCTGTCTGTCGCGTGGGAAGCTGTGGAGTTCAGCATGAATGAGCCAGCTAAAGTGGCCGATTAGTCATCGGCGGAGGGCGGTTGGCACCTGCCTGATTGCCGGCTATCATAAGACGAGCCATGGGCTCCTATTTAATAAGGGTTATTATGCAAGGACAACCTACCTGGACGCGCAAGCCAATGATGACCAACTTTGAATTAGGTCTTAGTGCAATGACCGTTTATATATAATAATATCCCCCTTCCCAATTTAGCGACTCTCGGTGACTCGGTCGTCCAAGCGTGAGAAAAAGACGGAAACCGTGCTATTTGTAGCTTTTGGACGACGGATGTAATCGAAGCGACAATTTCTATCCCACGCTTTCCCGTCGATTGGCGATACGAGGCGATGAACTAAGTGGACCGTGATCGAAGTATTAGTACCGAAAATCGCCGTTAGACACACGCCACAGGTCTTTCAATGTAATTAATTAAATTAAATTTTGTAACTTCGTTAAACTGCGACTCAACTATTTTTGGCTTTCCTCAAGCGTTTTACCACTGACGGGCCTTCGGGCCCCCGTTGAAAATGAGCTCGGGTACCCGGGCAACGTTTTTCTAACATTTTGACAGCCCTATCTAGATGATCTAATTTTGGCATCAATGTCCATGTATGCGTGTATTACTATATGTATGCATGCATTAATTACCAGTTTTAACTACAGGTACATATGTACAGGTTGATTATAGTATCAGCATGCATGCATGCACCAGCATGCAAGCATGTACCAGTATGCATGTGTACTAGTACGTATGTATGTACCAGCATGCATGCATGTACAAATTGTACCAGTATGGATGTATGTGTGCTGAGGGCTTACATGTACGTGCTCATACATATGTGTACATAGAATATTGTTTACACTTGCATGCATGTAGGGAACAACCGGGTAGACATTTTCTACCGGGTAGCAAATCCGAGTATTTGGATGTACTATTTGCCGGATCCGGGTACGAACCGAGTACCGTTTTTTACATGTAATAAAAAAAGATCAGCGGAAACGAAAGATATCTATGACTATGAGTCTGCTGAGACTATGACATCATGTGCAAATTAAAGAAGTTATAGTACAAAGGGCTAGAACAATGACAACCAATCTCAGCGCTAAATAGCAATTTTCGGTTAAATACTTAAATTGTTGCAGAAATTTAGTTCAGTTGTATAATTTATTTGTAAATTGTAACTATAATCTTGAGATTGATCGAATTCCAAAAATTGTAGGTATTTGCGTGGGTATTATTTGCCGAGGTGAATAGTTCCGAAAAACCCGATATCCGGCCGGGGCAAATGGCCGAAGCGATTTCCGGTTGTTCCCTACATGCATGTATTAATACACTCAATATCACAAGTACCTCCCAAACGCTATATACATCTAGAGGCGCTGAAAAATTCATAATAATTATAAAAATAAAAATAATAAGAAATATTAGTAATAATAATAATAATGTTCACACTTTGTAACTAATGTTTAAGTCCCCCTGAGGGATCCAGTGCACCTTGGGGCAAAAAACCATTAATAAATTTAATATAGTAAAATAATGATAATAACAAGGTATACCTTCACTGCTGGGCAAGATGTTCTTCTCCTGTACTTCAGCATGCTTCAGGGTCGAAGAATCAAACTTTGTGATGCCCTCATCAACCGCAGTCGGAAGCTTAGCTGTATCACCCTCACTCATTCTCAGATATGTTGCTACGATATTCGATCAGTTACCTGCAACGTTTCAGTCAAAAATTCAGCCTACAAATTTCTGAAAACCTCAAAACTCAATCATCACGTCATGAGTAGTAACATGACCAAAGACATGTTGCCACCAAGCACTGACGTTAAAAAAAGAGACATATTGCAAAATGACGCTCACTAACACTTTGTACCCAGACGACTAACACTTTGTACCCATGTTAACACTTCGTACCCATGCTAACACTTTGTACCTGTGGACACTAACACTTTTTACCCATGACAACACTTCATACCCATGCTGACACTTTGTACCCAATACCCAATTACCCATGCTGACACTTTGTACCCAGACTAACACTTTGTACCCACGCACACTTTGTACCCCCACTAACACTTCGTACCCACACTAACACTTTGTATCCACACACAATTTGCACCCCCACTAACACTTCGTACCCACACTAACACTTCGTGCTCACACTAACACATTGTACCCACACTAACACTTTATACCCACACTAAAACAAAAAAGCATGTCATGCTGGAACTGCAGTGTAGAGCATGGGACTATTAGGTCACCAACTCTCAGGGCTAGTTTAAGGACTTATTTATCTTCTTCCTTCTAACTCCTGATTGCCTTGCTTAACTAGAATTTGAGAAATCCAAACTTCAGTACCACTGATTGATGGCAAGCGGTTTCAGCAACAGCATCAGTTTCATACGCCGTCCCACTAAATCAGAAGTTATTTCATCATAAAAGTAAAATAAAATGCTTTGGCTTATTCAACTCTGATAGTCCCAACACCTTAAGATTTAGGCCAAGTTCTCTAAGAACTTATCAGATGAAACCATCAAGTACTTAACCCTTTAACAACGAGTGTGTACTAGAAGTGACTGGGAAACCAATGCAGCTCTTTGTTATTAAAGGATTAATGACCAATAAACACCATATCTATTGACACGACCCAGAAAAACACACACCGATAAGCTGTTTTTCTGGGCCATGTTTTCAACCTGGATTCTCCGATGCATTCTGATTCTGATTGCAATTTCGCTTGAAGTGACCACTGACTGATGTCTTGTCGCTTTTGCGTATCATAAAAATAGTGCTATAAAAGTCAATGGATTGCATTAATTCAGTACAAGTTACACGCAAATACTTCACATTTCAAGAACCATATGACTTGGCATTTTCTAAATTTCAAGACCCCATTAGCTTACAATACAAGCACCACTTGTGTACAGTATGAACACCATTGTGTACAATGTGGACCCATTTTGCAAACAATAGAACCCCATTAGTGTACAATGTGAACCCATGTGTACAATATGAATCCCCATTAGTGTATAATGTGAACCCTTTTGTGTATAATGTGAACCCTTTTGTGTACAATATGAACCCCATTAGTGTATAATGTGAACCCTTTTGTGTATAATGTGAACCCTTTTGTGTACAATATGAACCCCATTAGTGTATGATGTGAACCATTTTGTGTACAGTATGAATCCATTAGTGTAAAGTGCGAACACTTTTGTGTACAATATGAACCCCCATTAGTGTACAATATGAACCCTTTTGTGTACACAATATGATCCAATTAGTGTACAATGCACGCCACTGTTGTCCACTATGAGCTCTATCAAGTGTACAATATGAACCCCATAACGTTTGCCAAAACAGAATATCGAATGCTCAGTTCACAACAGAGGTTCCTTTTGTCATTCAAACGAGGCCAGCCAAACCAACTGAGTACCAGACTCAGCTGCAATGAAGAAGCACCAATTCAAGGGAAGAAACAATTTCCATTCCACCCACACTTCCTACATTCACTTTATAAACTACAGACGAGTTTATCTAAATTGGTGCTCCATAAATGTCTAATTATGTATCATCACACCGAAAAATCAGACAGACTGATAAAAGAGTACACTTTGTATCCTAGCAATTATTTAGCTCCTTCACAGACCTTTCAGACACGCAATTATGAGTAAGCAGATGTTGTGTTCATATGAGACTGCAAACTTTATGGCTGCTTCCCACATCTTGATGTTCACATGCCTGATCATAAAATCTAAACAGATAGTCAAACGACCACCCAAACATGACTACGCAACTACATGCACGCTCGAGGCAGTGCTGGCAAAAACCATAAAAGACGGTCATGACTACACCTGTCAGGTGGGTAGTACCATGGAAGTGTGCAGTGTATAATAGAATCGGATTGGTAAGGAAGTGATAGAAAGTGATGCATAACTAGTTCCCTCTCCATTCGCCTTTTTGTATACATATTAATTAAAATAGTGCCTGATTAATAGTAAGAAAAGTTATTGGTTAATGGCATGCTTTGTTTATTCATGGTATGAAACACTAGGGCATGATCCTCAAGTCCAAAAAGTGGAGGTACAAGTACCCATAGCCAGACCATTACCCCATCCTATGTCCAGAATCCTTTTGTAATTGTAAATGTAATAAAACATTTATATACGGCACTCAAAGAGCAAAACAAATAGTGCCTTGAAAACCAATGATGGTGCCAAAGATGGAAACCATGCAGAAGTTATTCGACTACATTATTAATTTCAGCATTATTTTGAAGAGTTTCTAATTAAGCATTCATTCAAAATTCACTTGAAAAGCGAAATTAATCAGGCTTCTTGTTAAAGTATCATTTATTGCAAATTCACCAAACTTTATGGCAAAGCACACAGCATATGCCAACACCAAGCACGTTTTCTTACATGGTTTAAATTAATTCCAAAAACTTAATATTACGGCAGATGCCTGAGGCATATGTCAGTCAACAATAAGGCATCTTATCTCAAAGTTTTTCCAGAACTTACTCTTAACACTTTTAACATTTTAGTACTCTCCCACAATCTTTCTTCCACAAAAGCTAACCACTCTCCGCATACTTAATCAATAAAATGCCTACAATTTTCAAGAAAATTGATTTTTCTGCATTTAAACCTTCAGGGTTTCAGAGCCAAAAACATGTTATCTCTTTAAATTAGTCCTCAAACACTAACAACATTTATCACTTAATATCGCCTACAAAATGTGCAAAAAGAAAAACTTACTCCCCAAGGATCAAGCTCATTATTCATTGAATTTAAACTATTGCCACGATCAATATACCCTTTGAAAGCAAGTAACCAACCCCATCCCCCGTAGGGCGTCTATTTAAAAAATATTCGTTGAGAACTTAAAATTTGTAATTCAAGTAGTTTTCTTTTGAAGTTGCACGCCTAGACTTCGCATTTGATATTCTAATTTATAGTTTCATTTTAAAATTCTCATGGGCCCTGAAGGGAAGGGGTGTGCGGGGAAATAATTCAATTTCAAAGGATTATCATGCAAATATTTTACACAATATAACTTGGTACAACATCACACTACTGACTTTCAGCTATTAAACTATTTAAATACGCCACTAATTAAACTCCACGAGTGGTAAACGGTACAAAGGGAACATTTTCATCTGATTTGAAAGTGAACTGACGGGTTTAACTTGGTTTTAAACTGAAATTTACTGCAAACATCGTTTTAAAAATTTGCACGAACCTCAAAATGAATCGTAGACGCCGCCAACTCAAACGAAAGCCAAACGAACGAATAACGAACCACAGACAACAAAGATGTAAATGCTTTAAAAGCTGTCAATCATTCGTTAGGACCGCCTTCTTTGCTTTAGCACCGCCCATTCAATGGCCGATCCAAAGAAATTTTATATTGATTGCTGGATGGAGTATTTGTAAAATTATTGTAAGAGACAAATCCTAAACTGGAAACTATAAACTACTTAGAATCTTAGATGATGTTTGGCATAGTCGTTCATCAGACCAGTGGATGGATTGGATGGATGGATGGATGGATGGATGATGGATGGATGGATGGATGGATAAACGGACAGATGGATGGACGGATGGACGGGCGGATGGATGAATGGATGGATTATTAAACTTTGCCCTTGTCCTCGAAAATGATCTTTATTTCGTATATATACATAATACAGTATATGACGTAAAGATCTTTTGGTTAGGAGTTACCATAGATTTTGCCAAAGATCACAGTTTCAACGTGCATCGTGTTTAACAGGGCAGCCTAGTCGTGAATTCAGAGCTTTAAAACAATAAACAATCCGCCTCTCTTCTGTTCAGTTCCCATGACATGCTTACGTGGATCAAATACTTTTCCTACACACCAAATTCCACTGCGAGAGATGAATTCAAACGGTACAGCCCAGATGAACTATGAGCTCTAAATAAATACACATACTGCATATATATATATATATATATATATATATATATATATATATATTGGCTGTAAATGTATATATAACTATTAGTATGTATGTGGTATGTGGAGTTAATAAAATAAATCTAGCTGTAGTACAACACTTGGCTAGGCTACACATGTATGTATAATTATCTAAAATGCACATACATAACTACTCAGACATATTATGTGCACAAGACCTGGAGTACCAAGCACGTGGGCGTCTGGGTGACTCATTGAGGCCATTCCGCCTACCCAGGCCATTCCATCTACCCATTCTCCATCCCTCCATTCCAGTCCAACGATCTTGTAGCTTAAAGTACAGTACTGTTCCAGTTTCATACCGAAAAAGTTGTTGAGTTGTGTATAAATCATGGACCGTCGGCATCCAGCACGTGCTGTGAAACAAGCGCCTTTGTCTTCAAGACAAACGAATCAGTTACAAACAAACGATCAAGTAATTTAATCGGAGGCATCTTATGTCTCTGCCTGACAGTGCCTGTTTGCCAGCAGCTGTCGCGCTATCTGTGTTTCTGCGTGTCTTTCTGTCTGTCTGTCTGAGTGTGTGTGTTTATGTGTGTATTTGTGTCTATCTGGGTGTATCTGTTCCTATGTTTCAATCTTTCAATGTGCGCCGTGTTTCTCTTAACAGCGCAGCGTAAACTGCGTAGTCCACAATTCAGTCACTTCCATCTTCGTCTGTCTGTCTGTCTGTCTGTCGTCTCTCTGTCTGTCTCTGTCTGTCCGTCTGTCTCTGTCTGGCTGTCTGTCTGTCTGTCTGTAACTCCTACGCCTGCATACCACGAGCCATGAATTCCCAGAACCGTCGTGATCGTTAGCTGTGATTGATTCCTGCCAATCAGTTCTTTTAAAGTTGAGAGAAATACACACACACACCAACGCAGTGCAGAACAGCCAATCAGTAGGGTTACTAAGAAATTCAGCGTTTGCAAAAATAATCAGTAAACAATGAGTGCACGATAGTATAGTGGTTAGCGTGCTGGACTGTCAACCGAGAGGTCAGAGGTTCAAATCCCTGCGAGGGCAGAAATTGGAGTCAAGATGTCTGCTCCATCTGCGCCTCCAAGCAAACTCGGCTATAATGAGTGCATTGTCGGTGGAATATGAGACGGCGTGGGAGAGGACCAGACCACATGGCCCGTGGGCATTGGCTGCCTCTCAGGCTAACTTAAGAGACTCCTCCAATTCCTCCTCCTCCAGCTCCTCATCCTCCTCCTCCTCCTTGCTAAACAAGTGAACTGAGGCCATGCAGTCTGTTTCGGGCAGGGGATCAGGCATTATGAAGTAAAATATTGCGAGAAACGAGGGAACTTGAAAAGCTAGACACGAGAAACATCAAAACTGGAAACCGAAATATCCTTTTAAAACTAGGGAAAATGAAGATAAACAAAAATTGGAACTGCAGTAAGGATAATGAAGCAACGCCGCGTGTTCCCCTTGGGGTGACGCATACAAACGCAACCTACTTTGGATCACCCCACCTTGTTCACATTCGGCATTACCTCGCTCGCTCTGCATACGTAAGCACTTCAACGGATAACTTAAGCCTAGGTTAGACTAACCCATTCATCTTGCATGCTACGGGGGTGCTTTGATAATCTGGAGCTCGACATTACGGACTCTAATTAGCCTACAATCCACACAGCACAAAGACTAAAAGTTTTTGCGTTATTGAAGTCGGTGTTACGCTAAAGCATAGGCTATACTGAAATTACTGAGTATATTTAATTAATACGCGGACGTCCGCATTGTGCACGACCCCTCCCTCCCTTGGCCGCATACAGTGAACCCTTCCCTCACCCTATCTGCCAATCCCCTACTGGACTGGACTCTTGCACCCTGTATAAACTCTGAAGCAGCCGATGGCGTAGATTAGGGCCATTAGGCTATGGCTTTCACCGACTGATTAAGAAACACTTGGTGAGTTCATTAGAACTGTACAGGTGCAGGGTGTATTTGCATAATCTGGGCAAAGATCTTCGAATCTTAGACTCTAAGATCTTTGCACTGGGTGCGTGCCACCAGAATTTAAGTGTGCTTTTTGGTCAGACGCAAATAAAAACAACGTCGTAGGTTACTTATTTACTTACGTTAGTGCTGGACGTTGAACACATCCCATAGCAACGAAGATCTTACTCAAAAATCGACGTGCAATACTATTGGCCATTAGTAGGTCATAGCTCGGCTGATTTTAGAAATCGAGTTATGACTGGTCTATATGTAGGTCAGAGGTCGGCTTAATTAGGTCGAGGCAAGACGTGCTAGAGATTGTGTTCTGCGAATACAGGTGTTTTTGTTTAAGATGTCGAAGGAGTTTGCGGTGCAAGTCGATCAGATTGCTGCTTTTGTGAACTTAGACGAAGGAGGTTTACGAGGGTGACTCACACTGATGACGAAGGTACCTCATGCCAATAAACAACGGCCAACGGCTACCCCCCCCCCCAATGAAAGCAAGGGACGCGCACATAGGGTAGCAGAGATAGTGGTACTGGGTAAAAGCTGATAAAGAAAGTAGGACACTGACCAACACAGACATAGGCCTAGGCTACAAGTGGCTGCATCCCCTTAGGCCTATACAGACAGACGAAAATGATTTATAGGGCAGCGCTTCCCTCTCTGTGTGTGTCTGGCCTATGCCCTAATCATTCTCGTTATGCCATATTGCCTTTAAGTTTTAAACGGAAACGAACATCGGTATTTTTAAACACCGACATATTTTTTAACACAGACAAGAATACGACAGTCGTTATCAGACGATTAATTCCGCTTGTGCCCAAAAATGGCTCAGATTTCATGCAAACGAGAACTAGGCGTAGGGGACCGTTGCTAGAAACTCAACTATGCGGATAGCTAAAAAAAACTGCTGAATGCAGCTTAGGTTCGAAGTTCATTCAATATCCATCACTACTAGTCTAGACCCTGAGTAGCCTATGCTGCTAGTGGCTCTACCACACTTCCCGCCGATTTCTCACACGTTGCAGCAAATTAGAGCAGAACTTGCCGTACTCGAAAGCGGACGTTGAATGCACCTTGAAGGTACAGCGTATAGGGGCCGTCCATAAATGACGTCACGCACCTAAGGGGGGGTCGGAAATTTGTGACGATGTGTGACATGGGGGTGAGGGGGTCTGAGAGGTGTGACGTCGGGTCTGAGAGGTGTGACGTCACACCAGGTCTGTGTAATTAAATTTAACAATTAACAACAATTTAATTTTAACACTTATTGTGAGTATTACATTTTCATTATTTTTTTATTATTTTAATGTATACGGGCACCATTTTTAATAATTTTCTAATTATTTCAATATTTGGTCACCGTTAGATTTTAAAATATGCATGCTCTCCCTATTTGTTCCACGAAAATGCATTTTGCTTTGCCATGGAAATTTGGTTTGGGGGTCAGAGCTTTGTGACGTCATTTTTCAAGGGGTGTTACATTTTGTGACGAAGTGTGACGAGGGGGGAGGGGTTCAAAATCGGCCAAAATTGCGTGACGTCATTTATGGACGGCCCCATAGGCTTACATTCTGACGCTGTATGCTATCCATCAGGAGACAAAAACGACACGTACACGTTTTTCTATAGCGACCGTAGGGCCTCAATCCTGCTCATTTTTAAATGAATTCATCGGGACGAAATTCATCACCACCGCCAGTGGAGGCGCCAGTAGGCCTATTTCAGGTTTGTTTAGGGGAGGGCTAAAGCTCCAAGCCCTTCCCTTTTGTCCCCTCCTCCCTGTGATTTCCAGTGATTTCCCACTTTTTTAGGGGCCTGAGCCGCAGTCGGCCTCCTCCTATCCCCCCGCCGCCACTGACCACCGCTGCCCGCCTGAAACGGGTGCCACGCCATTAATTTTAAGCCGCTGCCTCTGTACGGAGAAGTAGTTACTGTAGTAGTCGAGGACTCTAAGGTCTTTGGTAGTAGTTTCAGTTTAACGACACTGAGAACAAAGATCACTAGCGTCGGCCTCCTTCATCTAGGCTTGGGACTGGCACTGCATGGCACTAGAACACGACCGTGCAGTGGCGGACCGTGCTAGCCCGAGATTTAATCTCTAAAATAAGCCACCGTCATTGGTATGCAAACCGGCAACCGCTCGCACAAAGGCGCCTATAGACGTGCCCTCGCCAGTGTAGCCAACTGGGTCAGTACTCAGTAGTGATTACCCTCTTCCAATCATGTTCTATCTAGTTCGTCTGCATTTTAAAAATCCAAACACGGCCAACCGCGTGAACCGAAATAGACCTAACGCCCATAAAAGGTAACGGACATTCGACCCTAGCAAGCAGTGTGATTTTCGTTAACGATAACGATAACGAAAATGTTCGTTAACGAAAATAAAATGATTTCGTTAACGATAACTATAACTATAACTAAAAATATCATTAACTATAACTATAACTATAACGAAAATAACACTAACGAAAATTCATCTTTATTTTCGTTAATACAAAAATAAAAATAGGAAGTGCAATATGGACGATACGACATAAATGAGAACGAAAAATGCGAAATTTTTATTGTGAAATTTGTCAGTTACTTTGGAAACTCGTGTATTGATGAAGCTGAATGTATCCATGCTTCAAAGGTTTTCATAGCTCTGAGTAAATTGTGAAACAGCGTATTGATACGCACAATTTTGCTTATAGACTTAATTATTGTAACTAAGTAGTAACTAAAATTAACTAAAATAAAAATCCATTAACTATAACTATAACTATAACTAAAAAATAATACTAACTATAACTATAACTATAACTAAAATAAAAAATCATTAACTATAACTATAACTATAACTAAAATAAAACCTGTAAGGAAAATCACACTGCTAGCAAGCAGCAGATAGTGGAGGGGCGTGGCTACGACGGTGGGAGGGTTATCGAGGTGTGCGAGCAGGGACCCGGCTGCTAGGCTGTACGTTGGTCGACAACAGCATCTGCACCTGTAGGGTCAGCGCAAGACTTGCGGCCCATGGCTGTCCGTCCCTGCGTACCTTAGGACCGCAGCAAGTGCAGAAAACTATAGTACAGTGAGTACTCGTATCGTATCTGAGAATTTATCAAGCGCCTCTCACAGTATCTGCTATTCAGAGGCGCTTATAGCGTGACAGTACCGAGGAAATATTTTAATATCTAGTTAGCAGGAAAATCAGTTGACACACCGCAACTGGGAAAAAAATGAGTCTTAGCCTATAATAAGAAACAAGGAAGTCTTCACGCAACGAAGGGATGAAGGTGGGAGCCCGACTAAAATCTTACTAGATTGAGGGGAAGGTCATTCCACATACAGAGGCCCACGATGGCAAAGGTACGGTGTTGGGCCATGGCAGTCCTTGCCTGGGTAACTAGATCAAGTCGATA
Source organism: Aporrectodea caliginosa (assembly GCA_020284085.1). Taxonomy (NCBI): domain Eukaryota; kingdom Metazoa; phylum Annelida; class Clitellata; order Crassiclitellata; family Lumbricidae; genus Aporrectodea; species Aporrectodea caliginosa. The sequence goes on along the minus strand of JACEVL010000493.1, from coordinate 704,689 downwards.
CGTAGACTGAGAGGGCTGGAAGAGGCAGCAGAGAGGGGTATTGCGCATTAGGCTAAGTCGCAAGATATTTAGGGGCTAGTTCCTATTGAGTTAAGACTAAGAGCAGTACGTTGTATTGGATACGAGAGGCAACGGGAAGCCAGTGTAGGACGTCAGTCATGTAGGCAGAAATGTGGGAGTAGCGAGTGACACGAGCAATAAGCCTGGCTGCCAAGCACCTTTTCATTATAACCTAATCACAGGTGCTCGCTCTGCTGGCCTAAGACGAGTACGTTAATGCGTTGGCGTTCATTTTAAACCAAAATTAACGATCGCTAAGATGACTGACTAATTTCATGACAACCTTTTCAGATATTAGCCGAACTCTTCCATGTCTAGTCTGAATTGCAATGGTTCTCATAAACAAAATCTGTAAAACGGGAAATGAAGTAGTTACTATTTTGTCAAAACTATTTTAGTTCACGTACTTCGTACTCGTGCTTCCTAATACTGGTAGTTTAAACCGCTGGTAGTTTAAACCGACACCAGTGCACAATGTACTCTGCCATTCGCTACAGGGTGAGAATTGTCAGAGGTTGTGGTTCAACCCTTAGTCTATCTTAGGACCAAAGTGGTCTTCATTGCACACCCAGAGGGGTCGTTTCCAACCCCCTCAGTTGTGCCATTTGTGATTTAACAATTCACTTTGTGGGTTGCTAATAAAGTAATGTTCTGGTTTAGTATGACCAAGTGAATTGTGCATTTGTCATCACTTTAAGCTTTCTATTGCAATTTTGAATTTTCTCAAAAGGACTTGATTTTGATTCGAGTACCTGCTAACATTGAAATCTGCTGTTTTCAAATTTCGTTGACATCAGTTTGCAAAAATACAGCTGAAACATTCAATTCCACATGGATCAAAGTCTGGGCCCCTCCCGTATTTTTTCTACAGTTCTCACAGTGATTTGTTATATAATTAATACCACAAAATTATGTTCCCTGAAAGCACCATTTGCACAACACCTGTAAAAATCTCCATAACCCTAATACATATATTACATACTCGTTACTCACATACGTATATGTATGGTCCTGTGTTCCCAGACGACATGGTAACATCGTGACTTTTCATGCACTGGACCATACCTTCCAAGAAACGTATGTACGTTAAGGTTTTCTTATTTTATATTACTGTTCCGTTCTGTTTACACCTCATATTCCAGTTCAAAGGACTAATAACAGGACACTCATTTGCCATTCTACATTTACTTTATGCCACACGGGCGACGATGAAGCGGGACCTTCGTCCTGTCTGGCCTTCCTGTTGTATCCCAACATTATCAGATATTGTGTTTATTGTTAGCTGCTGTTTACTCTGGGAACAACAAACCTGGCTATTGAGATAGCTCAGGAAACATTTGCAGCTCATGTTAACTCACACCCCTAGATCGGTTAGATAGCCAACATGATGTTTTTAAATAAAAGGAGCTATATAAATAGCCAGATATATACAACCCATGATACATACATACAAATATATATATATAATTATACATAGATATATATGTATGTATGTATGTATGTATGTATGTATATAGGGTATATGAACATTTGTACAGCTTCAAGGAGCCTTTCAAGAGCCCACCATACAAACATACCTGTTACGTACACACACACATGTATACATCGTACACTACTAACCCACATACAAGCACATATACAGAGACATACACATGCTACATACATGCAGCATCTACATGACCATCAGTAATCCTACAACAAAAATGTCACACAAACGTCCTACCAGCAAACGAAACGACAAGACATCACCGTGAGTCATCAAGTAGCATACGCAACAAAACCATGATAGGAAGAAGGCAAATCAAACATCACTAGATCTCACGCTGACCAACGACGACATTGTTACAACCGACGCGCAAGTTAACGCTATCGAATCCGTCTGTTAGGGCATAAAATCATTTCATTTACAGGTCGCTCAAACCGCAAAACTAAAAGTGCAATGATTATCTAGTCAACAAGAGCTGCCAAGTGTAATGATTGCATTGCTACAATGCCAATCCGTTCATTCTGCGCTTAAAAAACGCAACAGTTCCGCCGTTATGTTTCGCCTGCGTGAATTGTCTCTCGATTTAAAACGTTCTTGATCATCTCTTCTTTTTCGGAGTAATTATTCCGACCTGAGCAGGAATAGACAAGAAACAAAATCAGTTACAGACTCTAACCATTGTAACAATTTAATATCGTGCTACTATCTAATGACGAAGTATCAATCGATGTCACAGAGCAATTTTGTGAGTGAAGGACTTGCTCAAGGTCCCTACACAGTAACCATCTCAGGGGAGGAGGATCGAATCCATACACTACGCATTACATAAATCAAAATCTACTTACTTATTGTAATACTATTGTTTAATTTCTAAGGTACAAATGATAGAGGTGGAACAAACAACTTTACAAGGAGCTGACGAGTATAAGTATAGTGTGAATTATTATTCATGATTCTTATACCCAAAGGATAACATATTTATTTAATATTGTTTATAACCCTAAGGATAAAACGTCACAGGGTGTAGAAAACTATTCTATGAAAGGGGATTGCATCTCTGAAAAGCCCAGTCTTTGCAGATGCATGGATCCTCAAACATATCCCACTTTTTAGATTCACAGCCCTTACAAGGACTCCCTCACGCACGTCGATACGCTTCAAGGAACATTGTCGTTTAACCCCTTAACGATGAGTTGCCTATGGTTTCCCATACATTTTAGTACACGCTCGTCGTTCAAGGGTTAAAGTTCTATTCTAAATCAATTGACTTGTTTGATCTGATCTGATTGATTGATTTTCTAAGTGACAATGCAGCAACTTCAACTCACTGGAACTTCGAAATCCGCGTACTTCTCAGCCGCCTTGGCAGCTGCACCCTCTCTCCGCTTAATCGCAAGCACTCCCTTCCTCCTCCGAAGTACCGCCGACGGAAGCGCGGCTTTGGCCTTCTTCCCTGAACCGGACGATTCGTCCTCCTCTTCCCCATCCGACGTTCCGTTCAAGAGACTCCCGCTTTTTGATCTGGACATAACAAGTAAACAAAGGACGGTAAGCTATTGTTACATGTAACAAAAGGACGGTAAGCTATTGTTACATGTAACAAAGGACGGTAAGCTATTGTTACATGTAACCAAAGGACGGTAAGCTATTGTTTAAGCCGCCAAAATCATTCCACCATATTACCATATTGCTTCGGTGTCACACTGATTTCAACGTTAACCTATACAAAGTTCTCTCTTATTATGCACTTAAAAGTCAATAACCCTGAAGCTAAGGCACAGTTACCACAGTTGGAATTACTGCGGTCTTATGTGCACCTCAGTCAAATGATCCTTTAACCTTGGGACCATACAGCCAACTTCCTGTACAAGTCTAAACAATTGCACTGCTTACCCTTAACAATAACAATAATAATGAAATTAATGATGATGAGTTCTCTGCTCAATGGCAGGTCCATCGGTTTTTAAGCCACCCGGGGATGAGATGAGTGAGGTGGTTTCTCGTTACCTTGCTGAGGCTTGCTCACAGACAATTGTGGATGAGCAACTTGTCCAGGGTTGCTACGCATTGGCTTGAGGTAGATTCAGATTCGAACCTGTGACCTTCCAGTTACAAGGCACAGAACATACCGCTACATCATAATAAAAAATGCTAATTATTAGTGGTAATAATAGCATACCACTTCTACTACAGCTAACCCTTATTAATTAATTTAATAAAAATAACGAAAAAAATAATAATAAACGACACTAATTATCAGTGACAATAACAGCCTAATTAATAATAACAACAATGAAAATCAGTGATAATAATAGCCTATACCGTCTGTGAATGCTGCTGCCTGAAGATGATGCTTTGCTGTTGTTGGATCTTTTCGAACCTGAGGACGATTCCACGGCTTTCGACGGCGAAGAATTTAGCGACTGCGCAGTCGTGGACGAAGACTCCTGTGAACTGTTCTTCACCTGACGCGGCCTATGTAATCAGCAACAATTAATGAATTAATTAACTCTGCCACTATGCAACATGTGGTAGTGCCAGTCCCAAGCCTGGAGAAAGGAGGAGGGTGATGCTAATCATCTTTGTTATGACACAGTGTTGTTAAACAGTGCTCAACTAACTGTGTATTGGTATATTTCTATCCTGGCAGGGATTTGAATCCCAGAATGCTGGTGTGACAGTTCGGCATGCTAAACATTAGACTATTGCACTCCCCCTGCTAATAATATCTAACAAGGGATATGAAAGTCTAACTTTTACATAATTTGCAATGCAATGAGAGCCTTTCAAAGGTAGTACCACATTGATGCTGTGGTATGTTTGACCGACCGTTTAGTCGAGCCGGACTGCTGCGTTGATTCCTGAGATGACTCGCGCTGCCTCTTGCGACTTCCAGATGGTCCGGAAGAGCTGCCTTCCTCCTTTCCGCTGTCGTCTGGCTGGGCAACCCTTCTCGAAGCAACCCTAACGATTACCACACAAAACATTGCATTGTTTACATTCAGGACAATCACTATAATCTAGTCCATTGACTCCTGGTATACGTGTATCTATGTAGGCTATGTATGTATCTATGTATGTATGTATCTATGTATAAATACTAATCGATTAGCAGTTCTAGCTAATCGTGCCCATCTCTGGTATATACTGTATGTAGGAGGGCATACATGTATCTTGTGTGCATCTTGTGTGCATCTAATACCAGGACTCTTTAAAAAAATGCTGCATGCCTTCCTGATTAATGGAAATTAGCTATAACCTACCCTGCCGGATATTCTTTTTTCACTGTTAGTTAAGGTTTTCGTTTTTTTCTTTATTTTCATACTGTTTTGAATTGTGTTTATCATGTACTGTGTACTATGTACTATACTATTTGCATTACTGTATGAAACTTGATGTTGCACTGTTTGTCAAGGATTTAGCTATCACTAATTCAAATTTCTTAAATGTTGTTTTAGGTGTCCCTAGTTAGCGGGATCTTGATCCCTTTTGGGACTCCTCTTGCGGCCAATCCTGATATTTTATGTTAAATGTTATGTGATTTTTATTTGACATGGCTTCAATAAAAGAGTTTTGATTGATTGATTTGATTTCACCGTATGTGTGCATAAAACGTATGCTTCTGAGTAGATTTCTTCAAGGGGTGTTATATAAATCTCCAGAATGAATGCAGGTAGGTAGGTGTGTATGAACATGTGTGTATGTGCATGTATGTATGAATGTATGTGAAATTGTGAATGTATATATTTGAACCTGAACATTCATGATTCAAATAAATGTTACTATAATTTAAGGCAACAGTGAGGTCAGTGGCCTCACAGCCTTATGCAGTGGACTTCACCAATCTGAGCACAGGAAACGAACCTAACTGGTACAGTGCAGAGTACAGGTTCGAGCCTCCTCCCCTGAGACGGTTACTCTGTAGGAACCTTGAGCAAGTACTTCACTCACAATTGCTCAGCGCCATCGATTGATGCTTGGTCATCAGATAGTGGTGCTTAATGCTTAATAAATTCTTAATAAATGCTTAATAAATGTATAATAGTAATAATAATCTGAATCGCACCGAGTGTTTGCCTTCATTTTCGAAGTATTTGTGGCCGATTTCTTCTTTGTCGGGGAAGTCGCTCGTGACGAAGAACTGGAAGAAGCTTGTCGACGGGAACCTGCGGATGCCTTAACTTTTTCTTCCGGCTCTTCCTCTTCCTCCTCCTCTTCCTTCTCCTCATCGTCATCTTCCACCTCCTCTTCTTCCTCCTCCTCCGCAACCTCACTTGCTGGTTTGGAACTGCTGCTGCCTGTGGTCACAGATGATTCTCTGTCCAGGGAACCAGTGCTGCTCTTGCCCCTTGTTGATGTGCGTCGCATGAAGTCCGAGATTTTGCCCTGGGTCAACTTCTTGTCGCTCCGGGTCGCACGTCCAGATGGGGCGACAGTAGCGGAGCTGGGTTTCTTCCTGTTATGCAAAATGAATAACATGGATCTGATTAAGACAATTTTTAGAAAGGCACAAGATCAAACACTGCATTCATATGACTTCCAGGGCATTCATATGACTAAGTGAACCTGCAACTGCAAAGAGGTATGCCAAGAAGGTACATACCAATGAAGAAGGTATGCCAACCAACATAATAATTCTTAACAACAATAATAAGTTGTATTTTGATTTTCCTGACTTTTTCATTCTGAGGGATCAAGTCAAAGTTGAAAAAAATCATTACAAATAAAAACAAATGCCAATATAACATCATAATATAAATATAAAATATCAAACTAATAATTGTATCGTATCATATCTGAGAATTTATAAAGCGCATCTTACAGTACTAGCTATTCAGAGGTGCTCTCAGCGTGACAGCCCGAGGAAATAAGAAAGTAAAAAAATAAAATAATGATATAAATGCAAATACTATGACTTAAAATTCTGAGAATAAAACATAAAATGCCAACAGAGGCATCGATCTATAGCAAAATCTACAGACAATTCAATCAATCAATCAATCACTGAGAATCTATATAGCATCCCTTCTAGGCGAGTAATCACACTAAACAGAAGTCTCACTTTGAAGTCGAGGCCACTGGCTGCTTAGTCGCAGTTGTCTTCTTTGCAGCAGAAGTCGCCGGCTTTGACGCCTTGGCTCTGCTCGGAGAAGCCGCGACAGAATTCTCTACGTCTTCAATCGATGATTCTCCTTTTGAAGTAATGCTGTCTTCGCGCTTGCGCTTCTTCGTAACCTCATTGTTATCTGCACTAAATGGTTTTCCTGCGCCTTGTGCTTTGGTGATGGCACGTGCCGAGTGCAGCTTGTTTGTCAGCGGAGCTCGATTTTGTTCTGTGGGAAGACAAACGATATGTGAAATACGTATTTATGTATGTATGCAATATACGTAATATGTATATGTAATATATCTATGTATATGTCTGTTTGTAATATTGATGTAATATATGTATATAAGTATGTAATATATTACATACGTACTACACATATTATTGCATAAGTAATATATGTATGTATTTCTTGAAGCAAATTTCTGGAATTTGATCCCCAACCTCTCCATGTCATCCAGCACACTGACCTCTAGACTATCAAACGCCTCACACAAACTAGATACACACAAAGGTAGACTCAGCCCTTCATTCGCCACATGGCGTTGGTAAAATGAGTAGTAGGATGTGATGGGTGCCTTGCATGGCTGCCAAATACAGTTAAATTCGACTCCTGTAATAACTTGTGATAATGCTATGAATTGTTCATGCAATGAATTGTAATCATACTGTGGTGTGTCAGTTTGAAATAATAAATGAAGATTATTATAAGAGTTATTCCATCAACCATTTGATGTTAAAGGTCATGCTGTATGTATGTATGTGCGTCTTACATCCTAAACATCAAAGTGCCACAAACTTCTCAGCTTTAAGACGCGATTTCTCATGACTACCTGACAGTCCGAGAGGTGACGACTTTGTGGACGACACTGGCGATGACGGATTTGATGATACTGACGAGTCGGGCGACTCGATCCTTGATCGAACGCTTGATCGAGAGCTGTCGTGTTGTGCTGCATTGGTGGGATTCTTCTTCTTGTTCTCTGGGGCTTTTGGGGCAATGGTTGTATTAGCAACTGGCTTCTTGAGCTGAAGGAAAACGGACAAAGATCATTAATATTGTGTTTTTAGCCAAGCAGGTCCTCAGGATAAAAAAATTAAGCAAAATGAAAAAATGTCTGGAAAATCAAGCATCATTTTGTTGTTGTTATTATTATAATTATTATTATTGTGATTATTATTATTGCCATTATGATCATGATAAGTCAGTCTGTAAATTGCAATATACTATAAACAAATGCACAACTTTTCCACTAAAGAAGTATCTAGGCATGTAAAGATAACATGAACTGATAATCGAACTTACAACAAACTTACAATGTATGCACAGAGTGAACATCTGGCTGGCAAAGAGAAGCCTTCAACTTGCACTTAGTTCTAGTCTTATGGGTGCTCAATAGTGTAGTGGCTAGCATGCTGGACTGTCAAACAAGGTCAGCGGTTCAAATCCCCACCAGGGCAGAAATCTGGTTCAAGATTTCTGCTCCTCCTAGCCAACTCAGCTATAATGAGTACACTTCGCCCCCTAACCAACTCAGCGAAAATGAGTACACTGAGACTAAGAAAATGAATTAACTAACATTTGATACCCATGGCTGCCTCTCATGCTAGCTCAAGGGAGTCCTCCTCCTCCTCTTCTTCTTCTTCTAGTTTAAAGAAGTCCAACAATGTAATTTGAATTAATTAAAAGGCGTTAGTACCTTGTTCGCTTGGCCCGACAGAAACTCTGGCGGCAGGTACACGGCGGTGTTCGGATACGACTGAAAACAGAACACCTGTATGCATGATATCTGAATAACACTATACCACATCTACGGCACGGTAAGTAAGGTACGGTAGACGAGGTAAGGAAACATGAGGTAAGGGTGTCATATATTTATAGCAAGGAATTTAAAATAGTCCTCAGAGGCACAATTCTGGATTTGAAAGACTTTTGGCTCAAGCACACATTTGACAATGGCAAATGAACAACAGGACAACTGTTGTATACAGACTACATGGTACAACCACTAACCATCAGCTTCACAGTAGGCACTGGTATAAACGCTGAAACTTAAGCTGGAAAGCAAATGCAATAGCAGGCAGCCACTTTATACAATACAATTGTAAATCTGATATTGCTCGCATTCCAAAGTTAAGAAGTGCACAAAACGATACATCAGATTAACTAGTTGTTCACTTACAAGGTAAAGTAAGATTGATCAGCTTATTTACTTTCAAAGTTTTAGCAAACTGTGATCAGACTTACCGTTGTAAAGTAAGGGTAAGGTAACATTATCTTACTTTCAAAGTGTTAGCAAACTATCATGAGACTTCTTGTTGTAAGGTGAGGTCAGTTATGGTAACCTTATATTACTTTTAAAGCGTGTTACCAAACTGATGAGACTTACCAGGTCAGGCTGTGTGTACAGTTTCGAAGGAAGAACTGGCTCAGCAGGAAAATCAGTCAGAGAAAAGTTTGAAGCCTTCGTCATAATCAGGTTCAGCGCCAGATCGCAAATGGCGTACAGTTTCTACCACAGAAAACGAGCAAACAACTCAATCAGAAAGTTATCTCGACCGTTTCTAATGCAATCACTGGTCATGTTATGGATATTGCTGACGTATCATTATTATTAATTATGACTATTAATAATTCCCAAATTCATAAGGTTGGTAAGTCTGAGTTGCCGAATATCGTAATATCAGATTAGCATTTTAGTTTTAGTAATAACTCGATCAGAAAGTTATTTTCCACTGTTTCTAATGCAATCACTGGTCATGTTACATTAATTGTTGATGTATTATTATTAGTAATTATTATTATTAATAGTCTAAGTTGCAGAATATCATAATATCAGATTAGCATTTTAATCTTGAATTCGTTAATTTTTGAAAAGGCTTTTGATACCATAGGAATGGTGAGGACTTTTCGAATTAATTACACACCTCTTTTAAGTGTGATATTCACCCTATAAGAAAAAAGACGATTGGTCATTTAATGTTTTCGTGTTCCATATTCATCTGCTTCGTTCGATCGCTAAGTAATGGGTTACTCAGAAGGTTACTCAAGGTAACTGCGCCACTGCTCGTGATTTCGCAATGCCAGTCCCAAGCCTGGATAAAGGAGGAGGGCGACGCTAATCATCTTTGTTATGGCCTGGGGTCCGAGAAACATTGTCGTTCTCAGTATTCACCAGCAACGTTTACCTTGTTAGCATCTTCCGAATCGGGACACTGGGCATCCTTTGTCTGTTTGATGTTTTCGAACATCTTCTTGTAAAAGTTAAAGCTGATGTTTTCATTCTTTGACAGCAGAGGATCGATCATGAAGAGCAGACAACTAAAACAACAAACGATTCATTCAAACCCACATACTCTCGACAAAACAGATCTGCGAACACGGTCCTTAATTAATTATCGCTGGACGAAAACACAACTCAACAAATGTCTAGCGACGAGAGTGTACTAAAAGTGACTGGGAAACCAGTGCAGCTCATCGTTTAAAGTGTTACTAGATCGTAAAAACAGACCAAACAAAACTAACTCTTTGATTCCCTTCAAGGCGTTGACGTCGTCGTAAGCAGAGAAGTCCGGATCGTGAGCCAGCAGATGAATTGCATACGGCAGAACATAGTCAGGAAGCAGAGAAAACACCTTGGTCGCTAAACGAAAAAAGTAAAAGAGAAACAAAACTGCTCTGTGAAAAACAACAATACGCAGGACAGTGCTACTCAGTTTAATCCTTCCACAGTATTACATGCGCCTGAAGTCTGTACTATTCGAGAGTAATTCCACTGGTTCGGTTTGGGAGCGCCACTGATGAGTTTTTTCTTGTAGTGGTGCTTTATAAATGTCAGATTACAATCACAATTACCTGTCACACTATATTAATATCATTATTATAAAATTTGTGGTTATGGTTATTATGAAATAATAATAACAATATTCGTTTATTCAATTCAAACTAACAAACCGCAGTATGATTACACGATATAACACGAACACATGATAACAAGTTCAACAAGAGACGATTTTTGTATGGCAGCCTATTAGACGCCAATCCGTCCTACTGCTGCTCATTTTACCATCGCCTCCGCCTAGGGAGTGGAAGGCAGAGTCAACCTTATCGAACCCACGTCCTCGTGTTCTCCGTGTCTGTGCATTACCACTCAATCATCACCAGCTATGTTGAACATGTACGATATGCATGCATGTATGTCAAACTATGTATGTACATCTATACCGTTATGTATTTTGAATGTCAAGAACTCCTCCGAGGCACTCTGTGCTAATTCCCACAAACAAAAGAAAGTCTCAACAAAGCGTTGATCAAAATAATCCCTATAAACACTTTCAACAACAAAAATACAACCAAGGCAAAACAGGACTTTAGAAATACTTCACCAGAGAAAGACTTACAGTTCCAGTTTATTCAAGAGTTGGGAGCGCCTCTGAGTAGTTTCCTTGAAGGGGCGCTATATAAATTCCCGAATGAATGAATGAATGAAAGAGACAGTGACAACTGGAGACAATACTAAAAATATTAAGACAATACTAGCAATACTACAACAATACTACCAATGCTGAAAATACTAAGACAATACTAACTGCTGGCAGAAACATTCTGCTTCATGTACTCGCGTCGTCGCGTAACATTTGCCGCAAACATCTGCTTAACGATGGCCCGACGTTCCTTCAGTGGATCGAGAGCCCCGAGGCAGAGGACGCCCATGTACTGGAGAGGGAGGCGCAGGGCTATGAGACCCTTGTGCAGCTTCTGCACAAACTGTACACGAACTTCGTAGCACGGGTCCTGCACGAAAAACAGATGCAGATGTAAGAAAATGAAGCAGATTTTTATGCCAAGCGTTGAACAGGAAAAATAACTGGAAAAGACAGAAAATAAATCTGAGAGAGTCATGATGATGATGAAGAGCAATTAGATTCATGAAGTGTTGGAATAGAATAAAAAGAAAATAAATCAAACACAATCCGGCAGGTCTTAAAAGGAATAACAGAAGCTAACTATACCCCCGTCTTTGACAGCCACATCCAGGGCCGGATTAAGACTTTCGGGGCCCTAAGCCAAGGGCCGGGTTAAGACATCCGGGGCCCTAACCGGAAAGCCATGCAAAAATGTTTTTCCAGATTTGGAGAAAAACCATGTTTTTACTTTGAAAAATTTCTGATGACCGTCTTTTTTCAGAAGAAAATTGTCAAATAGGACCTTTGTACCATCTGATTTATTATTTCCTGACAGTTGGGGCCCCTCAAAACGTTGTGGGGCCCTAAGCCATGTCAAATAGGACCTTTGTACCATCTGATTTTATATTTCCTGACAGTTGGGGGCCCTCAAAACGTTGTGGGGCCCTAAGCCATGGCTTATTTCGCTTATAGGTTAATCCGGCTCTGGCCACATCAAAGTCTCTTACGTTAAGGGGCGCTATGAAGTCGTTTTCTAAAGCTGAACTAACTTTGGGAACAATGTAACTGTGTTATATCAGAATTTGCTTTATAATAAAGCGTGCTATAAAGAGGGCCTGCTTTACCTGAAGCCCCGACATAAAAATACCATCTGCTTAAAAAATTAACAGATTCTTATATCCAAAGCACGTCAGTCAAAAGTTACTAGAACAAGAGATAAGAATCAGTCCAAATGTGAAAACAACAATGACTGATTTTGTGAGAATGCTGTGGTCATAAAGAGTAAAGACAATGAAAACTAACATTAACAAGTAGAGCCATTGTCTCAAACTGTTCCAAGCGAATGGCTTCTGCATAGACCGGTTCCTGAGCCAATTTCAGCATGCAGCATCCAGCCTGCAGCCGAAGCCGGGCCATCTCAGCCTTGCTATAAACAAACAATTAAAAACGCATGCTTTGATACATCAATATTACAACTACTATTAATATTATTATAATTAGTATAACTAAAATTAGTATTACTATAATCAGTATAACTATTATTAGTACTACTATTATTAGTATTACTATTACACACATTTTTAACACATGCAGAAATGCAAATTCAAGGCTCAGTTAGTCCGTTGCCATATGAAGAGCTGTTAGATATCCAGATGAAAGCCAATGAGAAGTAGTGAGTTTCAAGGATGTTTCTTGAAACAAGAAAACAAGGACAAAAATAAGGTTCCGATAAAATGATAACCATCTCAGAGAAGGCTCTTAACCGCACCCCTTACATTGCAAGGCGATCGCTCCAACAGGTCAGCTACTGCATGAGACTTGCACTTACTTGATGTGTCCACGTTCCATGAGGTCTCCTTCGCAGAGGATCATCGAGTAGAGAAGACGCATTGTTGGACTGGCCCGGTTGTTGGCGTTGTTTCGGATTCCGACCAGCCATCTCACCATCATCTTCAGACCTTGTATCTGTTTCAAACCAATCGATAAAAATCAAGTTATACTGATCAAATGGGTCGGGTCGGCAATAGTGTAGTGGTTAGTGTGCTGGACTTACTATCGAGAGGTCGAAGGTTCAAATCCCCAGAGCAGAAAATGGGGTTGAGTGTTCTGATCCACCTATGCCCCTAGCCAACTCCACTAAAATGAGTAAACTGACAGTATGCCAGTGGTTTTCAACTGGGGTATAGGTTTGCGCAAAGAGCGCCTAAGATATTTTGAAGGGTCGTTATATAAATGTTTACTTTTCAATTACATTACATTAAGAAACCATCACACTATAGAGTATCAACTTTCACATACAACAGAAAGCTGAACGGAACATACCTTGGCCTGAGTTTCTTCAGACACGAGATGCTCCGCGCACCAGGTTTCACTCGACTTCCGGCTGACAGTCTAACGTTTCAACGAGAAAAAAGAATTACATTGCAAACCACTTACAAATTCACAATGAAATTATGCTACAATCTATTATTATTGATACCACAAAACATTCTATGTATTCAAAAAACATGTATTAAGCAGTTCTGATGAATTTCTCAAATGTGGCAAATGACACTAAAATTCACAATATAAATATGCTAAGATCTATGTATTAATATTAACATTAAAAATTTCTATGTATCCAAACATTTATAAAGCATCTCTGAAAATCTCTCAACGGTGGAATATGACGTTAAAAGAGTAGGCAACGTATCACGTATACATAACAGTTTGGCGTACCCGGTATATGACTAGCTAAACATAAGAAACATGTTTAAGCTGGCTTAACTCTAGATAAACAGGCTCACTGCCTCAAAAGAGTATTCACAGTATTCACAGTGCTTTTGTGAGGCACTTAAAAATGTGTTATAATAAATGTCCTGATACATATACAATTATACATACATACGACATTTTTGGGGCAAGGAAACTTGAGTCTTCCAAAACTTCGTAACTAGAATGCAGAGTGACCGTGTTTTGAATTGATTCCAAAGCAGAATAAGGTTTCAAAAGTTGCAACATCACGAAAAGGAGAAGCATAAAATTTCTAAAGAGCAGCATAATAAAATTAAGAATAGGAGCACTGTGAAATTTCCAATGTCTAACCCGATCTTGCATCAGCAGTTCCTTGACGATGAACTTCGAGACGACGTTGCTGGTGGAAGATGCGAACATCCCTGGACACAGAAGCGACAGGTGGCCGATTCCAACAAGAGACGTCAGAAAGTTGGGAGCATCGAGATCCATACTCTTCTCAAGATGCTAAAAATTCAATGCATCGAATGATGACTTGGAAACTAATTAGCATTTTCTAACCACTGGAATTTGAGCAACACAAGTATTTATTACACGACATCACAAGAACATCTCAGAGAAATTTTAGTATTGTATCTTCACAATGTTGGAAACTTGTAAAACATCTTCACATTGTTGGTTACTTAACCATGCAACTCCACTGTTGCTGGAAATTTCTTGAAGTACCTTCACACTGCTGGAACTAATCTGGCACCACTTACGAGAAAATTATCTTTCTCTGAAACAATAACTCTCACATGTCGTCAGAGAGAGAGAAATTCAAAGGAAATTGCAAGAGTGAAAGCGGAAAGCATAGGTTCCTACCTCATACAACTGTTTGAAGATGGCATCTTTGTTGCGGCACATGGCGTCAATGCATCGAATGGCGTGCTTCGCCTGTTTAGGTGTGCCGCTCTTCGCCATCCTTTGCAACACTGGCAGCAGAGTTCTAGACAACAGAAAAAAGCAATTTTCATCAGTATTCATACATAACCACAATTATTATTATTATTATTATGCACTTATAAAGCGTCACTATCTAATGACCAAGCATCAATCGATGGCATTGAGCAATTGTGAGTGAAAGCCTTGCTCAAGGTCCCTACACAGGCTGAGCGCTGTAACCAATAGGCTACTGTATCCCAGAAGTAAGTACGGCCCACAGATTTTAAACTGTAAGCTTCTGTTGCGTTACTGCTACACAGGTAAATATAATAAATATATAATTAAAAATTAAAACCAAGAGCTACTTAGTTCCGGCCTCAGATAGCAATAATATTTTGAAAATTACACTTAAAAACTGACACTGAAAAATATTTTGTTGTTTTAAATATTACCGAGATAATTCAACTGCACTAATGAGTAACTGCACCTCTGCTAGCAATTCCAATGAAGCCCACAGAACCCTTAATGCAGAAACTCTGACAATGCCCATACTCTGGTAGTGCCAGTCCAAAGCTTGGATAAAGGAGAAGGGCGACACAAATCATCTTTGTTATTTTTGACACAGCATCGTTAAACACCAACTAATTAACCAATCTCAATGCAGCAATTGAGGCTGAAATCAGCCATCATTTCAGTCAAAAACCGCAGCCAACTTATATAATCCTAGCCGAGCTCCAGAAGCGATGGATGAGCCCCCTTAGGGCAGACTAGAGGGATATTCCCTTCCTATTCACAGAACAGATCGATAATGAACCATGCACGGCTTAAACAATACTTACGAGTGGACGTCTGGAAACATCTGCTCCATGTTTAAGCCGACATTCTTCAATATCTGCAGAGCAGTATCGGCTACAAACACACACACACACAAAACAAACGGGTAACAAACAACCAAAACTTTCCATTTTTAACAAACAATACAGGTTGAACTGTTAAATGAAGAGAGAAGTCCAGCTGATTGAACAATGAAAAGCGAAGTTGTCGTGGGACATGCCTTACGATTTAGCGTCTTAACCAGGCCACATATTAAAAGGAACCAGACTCAAAGTCAATATTTAGCACTACACTGTATAATCAGCTCCTCTGCCTTTCTCTTCCTCTGTTCCAGAAACGCCTGAAGACCATCTTATTTGTTAGCGAAAGCACTGACTTGGGTCGGGAGCGCCTCTGAATCTCTGAGTGGGATTATAAAATGTTCAATGACACTTACAATTACAATCAAAACATAACAAAAAATATTCCTGTACAGCACATAACCAATATGGCATGTTTAGTTAATAGTTTTGGGGACAGACCACTTCACGTTAAGCAAAATGGTGCGTAAACCAGGAGTGTGCAAACGAGTTCACATTGTATCAGCCACTTTGAAAATGGGAAGAGCATTTAATTAATAGTGCTTTCGAACACATGCAAAGTCTGTATACAGATCACAAACTTAGTACAATAAGAGGACTTGAGTAATTGCTATTAATTTTGTGTATTTAATTAATATTTAATAGAAGATCAAACATACAGACAGTATCGTCGTCGCTCTTCACAAAGTTGAGAAGGACGCAGAAGACTTTTTCGGAATGGAAGCAGCTTTGGTAGACGTGAGACAGCAACTAATGACACATGCATAACAATTTCATTGTTTCAAAACAACAGAATATGTGCTGAAACTAGTCTAATTAAATCACCCATTGTTACAACAAACAAGATATCAATTAAAGGTTGTTTCAACTGTAGTAAAAGCCCCTAATCCATGGGACAATAAACCTTCAGTGTTGCATGTTGGAAGTTCCAACCATAGGAACAACAGGTTCACTTGCACAGAAGAGCATTGAAAGGTTACGTACTGTACAACTCAACAATCTTATCATTATTATTATCATTAATTAAATTTGTAATGCGTGCACTGTCACACCGATAATGTGAAACCGAGGTGCAGAAAATGGGAAAATGCTCTTTCTGATTAGTCACAAGTTGTAAGTACAAGTTGTAAGTACTGTAATGTAATTATGAAATTTTGTATAGCACTGTCAGCAGCAAGCTACTTCTAGGATGCTTTACAATGTTAACACTCAGCACAAATACTAAAATTAATGCTATATTTAACCCAAACTTTATATCAACCCTTTCAACCCGGCGCTACCATGTGTCATGGGTAATTAAACCGATATATCGATTTCTCGGGTTGAAAGGGTTAAGAATGAAAGCAGGAAAACTCACAAGCAGCAGCTTCATTCCAGACTCCAGATTTTCCGAATCTCCTAATCTGTCGGCTTCCGCATCATCTGCATCTCCGGTCGGAAGGATGCCTTCGATGTGTGTGACGAGAGCAACAATGGCATTGTTGTCGATCATCACAGGTGCTATTCTTTCCAGCAACTGTTTGATGTTTGTGTAGAGGAAGTTCTGCGGAACGGGGTTGCCCATCTTACGAATGATCTCTTTCTGGAAAGAGAAATCAGTCAAACAATTCATCAACCAAGGCCCATTGTGCACATATTAAAGATACACGAAATGCAACAGAGTCTTATTGAGCAGGTGCTATATATGGCTAATGTATTCAACCCTCAACACTGTGCAGCTGGTTCAGATGGATTGATGAATCATGATTTGTGTATTGTTACTGTAATAGACATATTACTGCATATTTGGTCTACTTTTGGCTGGAATATAGAGCAAAGTTCAGCTGTTTAAGTTCTGTCATTTAATTATTAATTCTATGCCAATTTTTAAAGGACAAATTTGATATAGCCTGCACCAATATAAGTTAAACAATCCACAGAAATTTTGTAGAAATTAGTGAAGCGTCGGTTCCCGTGAAAGCTACACATGAACGTGTATGTGTGAGAGGGTGAGGTTGTTGCAGCGTACCACATAATCCTCAGCCTTCTTGCAGCTGCAGCCTGGAGTCACCAGCTTCAGCAGGTTGCCACGGATACGAGCATCCTCTCGGACGATTTTGACGAACTTCTTCAGGTGCTCCTGCGCCTTCTGCGGCTCTGACAAATAACCTACAGAAAAAAAACCAGTTTTTAGAAACAGTTCATACATCAAAGTTCGTACATCCTACAGTTCTATAAGTTCTTGATATCTCCAGAAGAGGTAAAATTATTAGAAATAAATCGCCTAGAAATGAGAGTCATATCCAACAACAAGCGGAAAATGTTGTAGAAGCCAACTTACGCGAGAGCTGAACAACTTTAGCGTTAAGCAATTGGTTGACGTCATCCGACTCTCCCTTCTGGTGCAGATCAAGAACTGTGCGTACGAGGCTCCTCAGGCCAAACTGCGTTTTGAAGATCTCTTGCAGGGCTCTTCATAAATCACCAATCATGACAAAACAAGTCTTGAAAATCACTAACACTGGTTTACATTTAAACTTATAGTAGTTCCTTCTGAAACGATTTCACTATCTCTTGGAAACTCTTTTGTAACTTATCTAAAAAAAATTTGCATTAGTAGGTAAGTCTGTAAGTAATTGATAGAGAACATTGCACAAAAACAAATCAAAACCGAACTTGCATTTAGATGTCTCTACACCAAAGTGCGATTAGCAATTGCTTAATAAAGAATATACTTATTTACCTATACCCTCAACTCACCAAGGTGCTGTACAGATGCTCTATTTTACTCCTATTGTCCTTTAATGTCATCAGGATCTAAAGCTTAAAGAAATTTTGGGCACAAAACTATATTTGTGTGGTTATATCTGTGTGGCTATATCTTACCTGGGGACACTAAGTACTGTTCCTGCCCGTTCTCTTAAGACTTTTCTTTTTCAAGGGGTTCTTCGCAGTGGGAGCGCCACTGATTAGGTGAGAGGCGCTTTATAAGTCCATAAACAGAATAGAATAGATAAGAAATCCCTCAGTAGCAGGTTTCGTCTGCAACCCAGTAGCTGTGGGTTCAAACTTGCTCTGCGTGATGACCCATTTCAAGTTGCTTACATGCACTATATATGCCTCAGACTCAGATTTGAGCACACAGCATACTTGATCGCATGTTCATGGAAAAAATAATAAGCAGTTGCAATGAAGCATGTTTTAAGGTGTACGTACTTGATTGCATGTTCGTCTAGGTTGGTGTAGAGCAGAAACAGTCTCTTCATACGATCTTCGGGCTCAAGGGAGTAGGGCACGAGAGACGTGTTTAGAATGCGCTCAACGAGGACTCTGTCAAGATAGACAACATCATCAGTCAGTCATTAAACATCACAAAAATCAGAATCACAAGTAATACGTGCTCAAGAATTTATTACTCTCAGAAACGGTAACACTAGCACCTGCATTAATATTACCCACACAATGCCAGTGGTACATAATTTCCGTGTGCAAAACTTTGCGATTTTGAAAGTTGTAAATTAATAACAAACTAGCACAAACATTACATTTAATTACAGGAAATAAATAAAATCACTTGTTAGAATCGCATAAAATTGAAAATTTCTCCAGAAACTTGTAAATAACACACTTCATTTTTTTAAATATTTACTTAATTTTGCATAAACAACACTTAATTTGCATGAACCACACTGGATAAAGGATACTTAATTTAACAATTATAGTCGGCTGAGTCTTACTTGTCGTCTACAGCATTGTGGTAGTAGGCGTGTAGGACTTTGTTTCGGACCCAGGCGACTCGTTCCATATCACTGCCACCCGACTCACAGCAACGCTTGTAGATCTGTCCCAGTCCAATCAGCGCCTCTTTACGAATTTTGAACTATCAGACACAACAAATATTTAACTATCACGTTAGTCAACTGCTTCTAAAGAAAATGTAAGATGAAAAGTAGAAGCAGCCAAAGATGGGGATGATTACATAAATTGCTTACTGCTTAGAATTAGAAGCTGAAATTTGCTGATCGATTAGAATTAGAATTAGCAAAATCTTGTAGTTAATCAATTAGAATTAGCTGTTTTTCGATTAGGTAATCAATTAGAATCTAATCGATTAGTTACCCATCTCTCGAAGCAGCAGCAGAAAGAGAAGACAATGATGGCTGGCGCCAAGAGTCAGCCATTATTATAGGCATTGTTAACTTAATTACAGTAGTAGATCGTATTGGTGTCAAACACAAAAGGTATCAACTGATAGCACACCAAAACACAGCAATAATTGGGCCAATAGCCAGAAGATCAGTCGTCTCTAAAACTCTAAAGCAGAAGTGTTAGCAATTCAATTCCTAGCTGACGTACGAGGACAGGTAACCAATACTCTCCCTAGCCATCTGTTCTTCCCACCGACAGTGTATGGTCATTCTTCTAATTTGATTTGGTATCCCTGCCCTGCATTGTATCAGAGGGCATGTTGAAGAGTGTACTAGGGGGTCTCCAGTGTACAACTGACCACATCATATGATACACTCAGACTAGGATTAGAAATTCAGGCACAGATGCAAAGAGCAAATTCACGCTCAAAGAAAACACATAGATGAGCACCTTTTTGTCGAGCGTTCGTTCCTTGACGCACTCGAGCAGATCGTCAGTGACGTTAGCGAGTAATCTCTTGGCTGCTCCTACAATTGCCTGCACAACGTCCATGCGCACGTTTTCATCTGAGTCGTGTTGCCGCTGCCGAAGGTGCTCTGCCAAACACAATGCACGTGTTCCATATGGGCAATATGCAAATGTTGCCATCACACCAATCATAATAGTAATTTTAATTTACAATTTATATAACAAGTCAAACAAATGATGTCCTGGAATTCTGGAGGGAGAAGGAGAGAAGACGACAGAATAACTGGTCGGAAACCATCAGTGACAACTGGAGATGTCATGTGGAGGAGATGTGTTGCCCGAAGTGCAGACCTGCACGGGCAGGACTAGGTACTAAGCATTTATATAACACTGCTTTCAGAGCAAACTAACCACGGTCACTCATACAATGAATTACCCCGGGTCAACAAGGGATGTACATTGACTCCCTGGACTCTTACACAAGCCATGATGCAAACCAAAAGGAGTTTGAAATAAGCACCAACAGCATTCAAGATCGAAATATAAAATCCCTGCATGGTATATGAATAAAAATATTAAATACCACATACATGTAAAAACATAAAAGAGCATAAAATCAGAGGAGAGGGAGCCTCACCTCCTATGCCTATGCTGCCTGAAACGTCTCGAACGAGCTCGGGATGGTTGACGATGAATTCCTGTGATGCCTGCGTACAGAGTCTGCGAATGTTGATGTCTATGTCGTTAAATCTAAACAGGAAAAATTCATCAAGATGAAAAGTGGAAATAAGACCCCATACACACTTGAGACCTCCATCACGATCTAATGTGACAACAGTCTGGTCAAAGTAACATCTGGTTAAAGAATATCTGGTCAAAGTAACATCTGGTTAAAGAATGTCTGGTCAAAGTAACATCTGGTTAAAGTAATGTGTGGTCAAAGTAATGTCTTGAAAGAGCAGACAACACTGTTGCCAGAACGTCCATATACATAAATCCTTCGTTTTCAAAAGACAGTGTTTTCAGTTTCGGTGTCAAAGCGTAAATCTCACCGTCCAACAAAACACGTCCACAGTGGTTTGTGGAGCATCGCAAGATCAGAGTTTGGCTCCGAGAACATTTTTGCGAGGAGCCGGGTGGCAGAGATCCTCTCACTTTCGTCACCACTCTACAGACAGAAGAAGAAAGTCATTCAAAAGGATCACTTAGAAAATTCATTCCAAACACCGAGATGGCCCATAGTTAGCTTGTACAATGTACATCTGATAAGCAAGGAAGCTATCATCTGCACGACTACCAGAGTTAACACGTGAAATTGCCAAACCTTCCACTGCACAGTAAAATGATGTGACTCTGACTGGCATTTATGTGTGACTTTAAGCGTGTTACAAATGTTTATAATAATAATGTTATAATAAAATGATTTGTGGCTGTACATTGGGATAAAATATAGGCATGACCTTGATTGGGAGAAATACATCAAAAGTGGATAACATTCTCCTATGCCCCTACAAGCGACACGGTACATATGCAAGTCAGTAAGTAAAGCCCTGTTTCCCAGAGCATTGCAGGATGTGCTGTTGCTTTCCTGCTTGTGCTGGTATCAAAATGGCAGCAGAAACACCTGAATGAAAAATTTGCCCAGAATCATTACGCTCAGCAGGGTTGAAGCCACAATTGCTGGATTCGCTCTACAGAATATACCACCATACTGCACACACCCAAGGCGTGGCTTCACTGTTTTTCAATTTCATAATTATTATTCTTACTCTTATTATTATTAATACATGTTTTATTATCTTGAAAATAATAACATTCCACAAGTTTGAAAGCCACGGAGCAATAGTATTTTGGGCATTTCTAGAGGAAAGAAAAAGGGTTTAAGAATTGAAGAAACATCCGAGAAACAACCTTTAGCTTGAACTCGAGCTGTGGGAGAACGGAAACCAAGACGGCTGGAGCGATAGAGTTCAACTCCTGGATAAGATCGAGCAGCCTCTCAGACAGATCGCTCTCGGCTGTCTTCCCCAACATCAGACCGTTGTTGAAGAACTAAAACAACACAGACATGTTCTCTCTTGAAACACGGCCAGTAAACAGACTTACAATGGGGCAACTGATCTAAGTTAATGGCCCATGGACATACATATAGGAACTGAACAACTAGCTAGCTACCCAACTCCCACATCTGGGATAAGGTAGCCGACTGGTTAGAGCATTTGCCTTGTAAATGTGGAGAGATGGCTACTGTGTAGGAACCTTGAGCAAGTCTCTTCACTTACAATTGCTCAGCATTACTGATTAAGGCTTACTGGCACCTAATAAAAGAATAGTAAAACTAATAATACCAACCTTACAGCACAGAAAACATTTTCAATCTTACTCAAGTTGTACCTTTTTCGATTTGCTTCATAGTCATTACAAGCAGGTTCCTGAGTAATTACAACAGTTATACAAAAAAATCAGACATATAAGATCAAGTAATGATAAAAACAGACTGAAACTACTACTGCGGCATCCAAACTCACTACATTGCCTGAACACTCTTCATATTATTTATGAACATTTCAAATTTGCTTGGTAATACTTTGAGCACTAACCGTCTGTAGATAGGGCTCAATCGCACTAGAGCTGCGCTTAATCAGATCCCGAGCCAGACTGTAAGCCGGCCTGTTCTGAGTCTGAAAGAACAAACAAAAATATAAAGAACAGACTCTAGAACTATTGTGCACATTGTATGATATTATAATGAATTTTAACACAAAATCCAGTTACATCAGAATTGTCTAAGAGTTTAAAGTTCAATATCATCTTCCTAGGCAGCGTCTAGTTTGCCAGTAAACATAGAGGGAGCCGCCAACACCAGTTCTGAGCTAGCCAGGACATCAGTTGCTAGGCTCTGCAGGTTGTGGAGATCTGCCGGTCCCTTGAACCCATACATAAACTCGAACACAACATGTACTCTCAGGCACTGGCCCGTGCTATATCATTTGTAAGATCAAGGATCTAGTTATTGTGTTTGTTTACATGCTTAACTACACTGCATTCGAGCATAACATTCAAAAGCTGCCAATACAATGGCTATTCTAGCAGAACTGTGCCGCCAGCAAAGGATTTAACTTAAAGCACTCGATACAAGGCTAGAATTTAGATGGCCTCATAAACCCATTATACCTGTTGGCCTCTGGTGTGCACTAGTCTCGTGGTTAGCATGCTGGACTGTCAAACCACGACAGAGGTCTGCACTCTGCAGTTCAAATCCCCAACAGGTCACAAAGATGTGTCGAAATTTCTGCTCCACTTGCAGCCTCAAGCAAAATGAGTACACTGACCGTACACTGTCGGTGGGAAGATCAGGTGACAAAGCAGAGGACTGGCCAGCTGTTCTCATAAGAAAGTGATAAGTTTGGGGAGGGGTAGTCCAAGGGATTGCTTTTCTTTAACTAGACCTATTACTGTACCTTGTATGGCTCCAGAATGCAGGCCAGGATGATGTCTAGTAGGTCCTGTGACACAGCATCCGCCTCCGTCAACAACGGACACATTACATCGAGCATGAAGCCAACCACTTTGGATGAATGCTTGTCACTGAATAACAGCAAATCATTCTTATTATTACAGTTATTATTATCATTATCAATAATTAGGCATTTAATATGCCCCCCCCATCCATCTAATGCCGAGCATCAATGGATGGCGCTGAACAATTGTGAGTAAAATACTTGCTTAAGGTCCCAAAACAGTAACCATATCAGGGAAGGAGGCTCGAACCAATACTCTCCACTAAATACAAGGCAAGTGCTCTAATCAATCAGCTACATGTTCCACAAAGTCACACAGAATTAAGTTATAATGTTCTATTACAAAATACCATAAAAAAGTTGCCCCCAACCAAAGTTTAAGGGTCATTGAAGCATTTTCACCATCTTCTTTAAACTAGGAAGAGATACAACTTCGGAACACAAAGTGTCAATAACATCACATTCAGCGGAAAAACTACCATAGTAACTACTAACAAGCAACAACGACAATAGCAACTAATGCTGCTGAGTCTGCAATAACTGGAGCTGTTAAGAAGATAATCAGAAAATAATAATGCAAATAATATTAAAATTCCACTGACCTGATTATGTCAAACATCAGCTTGAACAGACCATTCAGGATTTCTTGATTTTCCTCAAGTTCTAGGCAAATGTTGAAAGATTTTACCCACGCAAGATTCTGCAACAAAAAACCAAACTAATGTAATCTAACCAAAGAATAACTTTCAAGATGCAGCCACTTGGTCGAAAGCCGATAGGTCGGGAAAATCAGAAATCAGGCTACGACAGTTATACGAGTTTAAATAAGCAAATCCTGGATTTGGACGAGTGTTACAGGTCAAGCCATGGCAGGTTAGCCTTAATTATGTAAAACTGAACTGCTTCCAGAAAAGTTCGTTAACACCACGTGTGCCTTTAAAAGCAAACGAGTTCCAACTTGATCTGTGAACTTCATTTCATACAGAACCTGTAATAAATCGGTCTCCCTGAAAAGCTCTTTGTATTGGTGCTAAGAAATCTTCGAGATTACATTATAATTATATTACAAAGCTTGAATGATCCGTCACAATGCGAGCATGGAACTAATTTGGCCAGATTTTCAGAAATTCATGTTAACAACTGTCTGACCTCAAGAAGATAGAAGTAGCGTTTAAATGACGGTGATTCGGGTTCATCGAGCCCTCTGAGCTGTTCTGTCAGGAACATGAAGATCTCCTATAATAGACAAGAACTTTCTAGACTTATCCAAAATGATCACTTCAGTTCATAATCATAATCAAAACAAACAGTACCTCTTCAGTGGACACTATCAATGTTTATAATTTATGTATTGTTTTTATAACATGCACAAGGTGCATAAATCTAACTCTGTCACACAGGACCAGTGTAAACGAATGACTTCTCCAGGGTGTTATATGACGTTTGCTCAGCACATGCAAACCAACATTAGTTGGACTACACGTCTGGCATACCACCAAACAGACTGCCATGTCGCACAAGAATCCACATTATAGAAAAGTGTGCATACGGAGGTTTCGTTGTATATGAAAATGTGTTCCTTAAAATTACCTGAATGTAAAATCAAAAATGTGTTCCTTACGTTTACATATGAGGCATATGGTGGTTTCGTTGTATATGAAACCATGGCTGCCTAATAGGATAGGTCAACACTTTATCAATAAGCTGTGATGTTTTCCTTCATTTTACCTTAAGGTGTTCCATAATTTTACCTTAAGCTGGTCTGATTCCGTATAAGGTGCCTCCGGCGCAAAGACACGAAAGATGTCCGCAATACAGCAGGCGATAAGCAGTCGGACATCTTTGCTGCTATGGTCCATGAAGAATTCTGAGGCCAAGTAGAGAGCCAGTTCCTTGAAATCATTATTGTCATCCTGGCCGAGGTCCTGAAAAGCCCGAGCCAGCAACTGCCGAACAACACAGAAAAAAAGGTCGCAATTAGAGCTCACTGGTTTAAAAGTCTGTTACTCACTTTTGCCAGCAAACCTGCAAATCAGTCTCAATAGACTGGATGCTATTGGTTGATGCCTTGTGCATTAGTCACCGGCGCTATAGAAGTTATTAATCAATAATAATAATTAACAGTAGTAAATAAGAGAACACGAGTTTCAGGATTTATCTTTATAATAATAATAATAATCTTTCTTTATTAATTCAAGCTGACACACCGCAGTATGATTACAATTCATAGTATGAACAGATGATCACAAATCATTACAGGAGTCGAATTTAACTGTTTGGCAACCAAGCAAGGCACCTATCATGTCCTACTGCTCATTTTACCAGCGCCATCTCGCGAATGAAAGGCTGAGTCAAAATTTGGGAGGGTAGCGGGAAGCGATCCCACGTCCGTGCTGATCTTCTGCTCTTCGTGCCAGAGTGTTACCTTTCAATACTCTCCGTAAGTCCGTATGCAGGTCGAGCGTTCTAAAATTGGCCTCAGTGCCAACTGACGTGCAAACCTGAATAAACCCCAACTAAATCGGTTTAAGTGACCTCACCTTCAGTCTCTTCACCAGTTCATCCTTGCTCAGCTCTTCATTCAGTTCCTTGCACCCGGCAGGGTACGTCAGTTTGGGGTTCTTGTCAACCCGCTTTGCCATTGCTACAAATGCAATGTCAAACAATTAGTAAAACATACATCCAATCTAAACAGTTCAGACTTCCAATCTAATCTAATTGGCCAGAGTTACAAGCACAACTTTATGTCATTAATCTGAATCAGTGACATATAATCATCTGTATAATCTAATCATTCCTAAACATCTAATTTAGGACTTTCCAATCATCCATCTAATCTAATGTCTGGCATTCAGATCACCCACCTAACCAGATTTGCAACACTGCAAGATTTACATAAGAAAATCTAAATTATCCATTTAGGTCTAAACCGTCTAATCTAGGGTTTCTAATCACCTGTCTTAATTAATCCAGAGGCTTTAAGCATCCACCTACTTTAATCTAATCACCTTCAATCATCGACCTACTCTGTTCTCGTGACATTACAAGTGCAAGCAATTTACACAAAGCTAAACTAATCAAATTGGTCACTGCTACTAATGCAACATCATATACATTGCACATAACCTAATCTAATCTTTGAATCGTGCATCCATCAAATCTACTACAAATACTTTTTAGTACTGTCACCAAATCGCACACAAGATTTCAAACAATGATTGCTATCCTTAATCACAATATGTTAGATCAACACAGCCAGATCTTAGCCTGTCCAGAGAAACTTTAGCAGACAATGGCAAATCAGTAACTTGGAAGAGATTTTAATCACAACAAATGGTAATTTTTGGGTTCATCGATGGTGGGGTTAACCCAAACCCTCAAAAACTGATTACCCGAAAGTGACAAAAAGGCAAAGAAGTAACTCAATTCCTAAAAATGTTGTTAGCAAGCGTTTTGCAAGTCCGATACCAGAATGGACCAGCCTGCTAAACTGCTCAACGCTACAGCCGAAACCATCCCGAACATTTAGATTTGCACAAATAATTCAGTTTTCACTTAGACAATTGATATCGGGGATCTGGCGGAAATTCATTTTTGATGACTGGAGTTTTCGAGGATTCACTGCGCACCTCTATGGCTTTCATGGAAAGTCATCAAGAACTGCCCAGTGGTGAAGAAATAGATATTTATAGACTCATCGCAGTATGAATTCATGCAAATTTTGATGTTGGAGACATGGCTTAAAGGCGAATATTTAATATCGGGGTGCGTAAGCTTACTGGCGTTTGACGGTATCTTTTGGCATGCTGAGCGGAAGGTACGACGTTTTCTAATGACGACACTAATGTTGACCCTAACTGACCCTCACAACGCGTAACCTTACCCCAACTGACTATGACGACGCCTAACCTCACCTAACCAACGCGAGGAAAACCTACACACCCCGATTCTAAATGTTTGCCCAATTAAATTCACCTATAGATTGCAACCTTGTCATAACAAAACCTTTTTACAAAGCTGTGTTACACAAGATCACGCATATCCTGCACCATCAATAAACTGAACTCTGTATTGTTGACAAAGATTTGCTCTATGTATATGCACAGTTTGAAAATAGGGGAACAAGTGACCCAGATATGTACTTCAATGCAAAGCAAATGCATTTGCTATTGTCAACATACCAAATTTAATAGGAAATCTATTTGATCAATTTTTTTATTGTCGAATAATTGTCTGCAAATCTGCATTTTTTTTATCATACACTGTGTTATTTTACACGTATTCGTATTAAAAAAACAGCAGGCATCTGATTACGATGTAAATTCAGTTGAATTTCATACCAGGGCTACGCATAGCGCTATATAAGCGTCAAAATTCACGTACAAGCGCAACATAACTTGCGATGAAACAGTTCAATTAACGTGATCAATACGTTTCCTCGCGTCACGTTTCATCTTTGAACAGAAAGCACCACACATACGTTTAAAGACAACGCTGATCCAACTGGATACGCTTAATGTGCGAAATAACGCAGAATCTGCGAAAATAGCGCAGGAATTGTGGCAGAGCGGTTGAAATCATTTGGATTTTGTGGGTTTTAGCAACAACCATAGCGATCACCGGTCGCCATTTTGTTTCAACAGCTCACCTTTTATTCGGGCGATAAAATGCCCAAAAGACGATAAATCCAACGACGCACGGGTTTTCTAATGCCAACAATAGTTTGTAATTCAGAAGTTGATAAACAATAACGATAGCGATCCTGCGTGTCCGCAGATTTAATGTTTTTTATCCGAGTTTAGGTTCAAAACACGAACGGCGCCAAATAATGAACCACACAACAGCAGTGGCGGCCCGCGTTCTGTGACAATCGCAGCGGGTAGCGTAAGGGGTTAGCCTTTGAGGTCAACGGTATAGTTTACTGTGGTAATGTAATAATAAAAATGGTGTTATGATACGGTTCCTTGTAATGTTTATGTAAGTATTTGTCTGATATGGTGATAGTGAGTTATTGACGTCTAATCACACCGTTGAGATGTTTGTATCTAATAATAGAAATAATAATAATCTTCGTTTAATGTTTCAAACTGGCAAGTACGTAGGATGATTACAAATCATAGTATGAACGGATGATCGCAATTATTACGTACAGGAGTCGAATTTAACTGTTTGGCAGCCATGCAAGGCGCCCATCACGTCCTACCACTAATTTTTTCAACGCCACCTGGCGAATGAAAAGGCTGAGTCGACCTTAGGGAGGGTACCGCCGTTACCGCGCCGTACCGGGAAGCGATCCCGGGTCCGTTGCCTCTACGCGCCAAAGTGTTACCACTTACCACTATCCTAAAACCCCTCACCAAAAAAGTAATGTTTCGTTACTAGGTCCGAATGGGGTGGGGAGGTCAAGCTAGGAACACAGTTATGGTAATGCCATTAAATGAGCAGCGGATGGTAAAGGATGTCAATGGACCTCGGTTGACAGTCAAGCACACTCAACGAACTATAGTAATGTAATAATTTGTAATGTCATTGAATATTTATATAGCACCCCTTCAGAGGCTCTCTCCGCGCTAGCCTTCATGATGTATAGCCTATGTCATAATAAATATTGTAATAAATTTAAGTGAGTAAGTAAACAGACAGCAGTAATGTAAAACCGTTGCCCTATTGTTTCGTTTGTTCTTTTTCTGTTCTGATGGTTACAGAAATAAATGATTGATTGACTGACTGACTGACTGATTGATTGATTGATTGATTGATTGATGATTGTAGAACCTCTCAGCGCTCGTGAATTTGATGTTGCTTTGTGCTTAGCTATAGGCTAGACGCCGCTAGAGTAGATCAGGGGTTCTTAAACTTTTTAGAAGCAGGGACCGGCTGTGCATTTATGATGTTGTTGGCGGACCACCAGTTAGAAATGCAAAATTTTATCTGACAATCGAATCCAAGATAAAGGGAAATTAGAGGAATGAGTCCATATTTTATCTTAATATTTTATTGAAATTATTCTAAGAGCGAAATAATGCGAAGTAGTGACTAAATCAATAAACTGCTTTTACAAATATATGTAATTACACATGTTCTTGTTATTCATTGTTAAATATAACAATAAATATCAGAATGTATTTATTATAGTTAAAGGAAGCGTTCAAGTTTTTATAAATAATAACTAGTAATTTTATTACACGAGAAGGCTTACTCCTATCTAAAAGTAGCAAGCCTAATTACTGAAAGTTTAATTAAATTAAACTTGACTAAACTTACAGCAAATGGAGTCAAGCAAGATGCCCGCAATGCAGAAACATTAACTTTAGTGGTCTTTAACATCTGTTTCTGTTGATCTTTTATTTCGTCACGCTTTCTTTTGAAAAAATCAATAGGCTTATCTTTGTATGCGGGATGTGCTGAATTCAGATGGCGAAGAAGTTTTGATGGCTTCATGGCATCATTACTAAGTGTAACTCCACAGATTACACACAGTGGTTTTGGGCTGTTTTCATCTCCGGAAGAAACAAATCCATATTTTAAATATTCTTGATCGTATTTTCTATTAAACAAACGATGTTTCTTGGCTTTTTTTAAAAGAGATCCTTCCCGTACATTATCATCGTTTTCTTGTGTGCTGTCACTGTCCGTGTCTGAGTTGCGGCGCTTTGCTGTTGTTTCATTACTTTTAAAGAAACTGTCCAAAGAGACTTGATGTGCTTTGCTCATTGTTTCTCTTATTTTTTAAATTTAAAACTAAGATTTCTAGAACTTTATTTCGTGTTTAAATTTGTCTTATTGCAAATAAACAAAAATATTCATACGCTAGCGTTTTCTTAATTATCGCTCAATTCCATCAACAAAGAACAAATATCTGGCGTACGAATGGTTGTGTTCAGTTGGTGACAGTTTCAATCGCTAGGTGATCGAAGTCCATATGCCTAGCGATCACGGTGTGGCGATAATGGGAACTTTAGATCTAGAATCTAGATTGATTTATTGCAAATAACGTTAAATAATAATTTCATTCTATAAATTTTTTTAACTTAAAAAATATATCTATAATTATCTGTATTTTCCAGGAATAAGTTGATCAAATTTTTTATTTTTAGGGATTGTTTCGCGGACCGGCGACTTGAGCTCCGCGGACCGGCGCCGGTCCGCGGACCACCACTTTAAGAACCACTGGAGTAGATTATAGCGCTTTAGAAATTTCCAGATTACGTTTACGATTAGAGACCTTGAAAAAGTTCTTCACGCGCAATACTATTGCTCAGCACCATCGACTGACATGCTCTGTTGTTATAGGCCTATGCGGCGCATAATAAATACAGAAAAACTAATAACTTGTACACAAGTTTTTTCTAAGGCTCTAAGCGCATCCAACCATGATAGGCCTACAGCAATAATAATAATGGCCGCATCTACCAACGTGCACCAAATGCGATTTGCCAGATTGCTCTGCCGTATATCCGATAACGCTATTCGCTCATTGGTTGTAAGAGAAGCAGCTTATTTATGTAACACCATTCGATTAACCTTTTTTTTTTTACTTAAATTCGTTTATTTAACGACGCCGTCATATCGACGATGATTGGCGGTCGATTAACCTTGATTAGTCCAGCAATTTATAGTTAGCCAATAATGCTAGTTGCAACTTGCAAAGCGCAAAGGTGTCCTTGATTTTAAGAATTTGAAGACAACATAGCTGTGACATGTTTCTGCATGCGAGTTTTGTAGCTAGTGGTAATGAAGACAAGTTTCCCGAGTGGACATTTATGAACTAATTGGCAACTAGGCTATAGATGACTTGGAGGGATATCCTATTAACTACATCTGTAAGGCATCATGATCAATGTTGTCTATTGTAGCTACGTGAATTTGGGAATTCTTCCTTATGGGACCGACCATTTCGTTAGACGCAAATGTATATAAGATGCTTTTAATTAATTTTTAAAGTTTATTAATTTTTCAGTTAAAATAGGAATAATAATACACCTAGCAGCTTTCTGTAAATTGCAGGGTTTCACGTTGATTATTCCTATATTTTATTAATTTATAACAATTTCAGTTTCTAACTAAAATTTAATTTTATTTGTAAAGTGCCTGGACTTCTGCGTCTGTTTTATAATTATCTGTCGCATAGCATTACGATGTCTGCAATATACGACGCGGTATGTTAAAGTTAGCGAACATTTAGCGGGTTGGTTGTGTGGGGCATTAGAAACCGATTAAATGGCCGATGATTTTCACTTCTGTTCCGTTTAGCTTTGGATTGACTGTGGTCGGTCCGGTTTAAATTAAAAGTTTCCTTATTCACAGATACTTAAATATCTGTAGTTTTGTATTGTTTAGATTTCTTAAGATGGGTCAGAGAATTATGGTCGTTTAATTTCCGCCAGGCCCCATGTATTCAGATGTTAAGTGATCTCTCTCTCTCTCTGCATCGGTGCAACTCCATTAGGTCTCAAGACGTCTGAGTTGATGCTTTCGAGTGGAGAGGTATGAGAGGTTAAGTGGTATGGGATAGAGGGTCTAAACGATGAACTCATCTGCATATAACCAGCCCATTGTCTGTGTTTAAACTGCGTAAATTAGCTCAATCGAAAAATTATGCACGGCTGATAAAAGAAAATGGGGTCAGAGACTCAAAGTAGGGCCTGCTCTAATCCCAAAGCAGACATGTGCGTGAATATATGATTTATGAAATCTTTAAAGGCACTTCCATTTAATTGATTTTTGTCTTTTGTGAAATGATGGTAAAGGTTGGAGTAAAATAAGAGATATTGCTTGCAGGTTTATAAAATGTTTTGACGCCGGGTAAATGCAGAAAGACGAAACAGCGACCTGCACAGACTCCGCCTTGGATCTGGGATCTGTGGCGAAAGTCCTCAGTGAAGTTACCCAGTCCAAGTCTGAATATTCACCAAGCAGCCAGCATGGTTGTGTCACTGGTTCGGCATCTTTCTACGATGGCGGAGAGTACCCGCCCTTGCACTCGGCAATGAAGAGGGACCCGCTGTCCTCTGCCCACCCTCCTGCAGAGGGAAGTAAAAATTATGGCCACCAGGTCGGATATGGTCGGACAAATGCTCCCGTTGGCAGAGAAGGCTATCATGGCGAACTTTACTACCGAGAAAACGAATCGTTTAACGAAGGCTTAGACCTGACGACGCCCGCCTTTGGAAAGCAGGATCAGGCAAAACTGGGGAAAGGAGTTTTCTCCAGTGGTGGGCATGGCTTGGAGGGTACTCCCTTGGAGCAGAATCAGAGTTATTTTGGGGTTCCACTGCCGAATTTTGCGCAACCAAAGAACACTAGGGATGGTCAGGCACATCGAGATAAAGCTGCATTTGCCAAGGATCGAAAGGCAGAAAATATTCAGAAACAAAACTACGACGGAAAGCCGATTCGAATCCTACAGAGACCCGCACTGGTTACGTCAACTAATCTGGAAAAGCAGACGGATGACGGAAAAATGGTCGACGCCCTTACGCTGCTTCCGCAGAAGAGAGGCCATCGGAAGAAGACGCTGTCACTGAACCCCGAGGAGCGGGAGGCTTTGGAAAGCCTCGTCGAGGAGGTCATCATCGGTGGTTTTGAGGAAGATATCGCCAGCAGTGATGGAAGCGTGTCCGAGGAGGAAGAGCCGAGCGTCCCGAAATCGATGGAAGAAGCCAAGAAGAGTCCTAAAGATCGTCAGAACAAAGTTGATCTGGGCTTACGATTCCCAGAGAGAACACCAATGGATAAAGAAGTGAAGCCGTATCACCAGAGCGCTGTGGACGATGGGAAAAAGAACCACTTTCAGAAGGACACCCCTTCCAAAACCATGAACAAGTACGGCCGAAAGGATCAGCGGAAACCAAAGGAAAACGAAAACTTCGGCATGAAAGCCAAGGGCGAACATCGTACTACCGAATACAACTCGCCGCAGGGCAAAAGCACGTCACCAAACAGCGAAAAGGAGAAGCTCGACGTTCGAGTCCAAGGCTTGAACATTTACCCGGCACAGCTGAAAGTCGCCATCAAGCACATGGACAGCCTGCCTCCGAGGTTTCTGCGTAGACTTCAATCCGGTCAGAATCGCATGGATCTGATTCTACCAAGACGGTTGGACATGTCCGACGACAGAGGGGAGCTGTCAGTGGCTGAGATGGACAGGGGAAGATCGAAAGAGACGCAACTTCAAGAAACAAAGAAGAGTATCCGGAACCTTCTCTGCGACCTCGATCAGTATGTCGACGAGGGTGTGGCAACCCCGATCATGAAGGATTCGATGACGCCCCTGCCTTTCCCGATGAGCCCCCGCGATCGCTCGAATGACGGCGGCGCTTTTCGTGCCGACAACTTCTCGGCGATGATGAATCAGCCGAATCATCAAGACATGTCGTCACTGAACTATCTCAACCAACAGTCGTTCACTTCCAGGCTTTTCCCGATGGGAATGGGTGCTTCTGGAAACATGTCGGCGCTGGGTCTTGTCCCTCGCGGAGGTGGAGGACCTGGAGGAATGGATGGTGTTTATCCGGACGAGAAATCTTCGAGTTATCTATCGAGGCCGATGGTTTATCACTGCGAAGACGTTGAGAAGCTGCTGAAGTCGGGTTCCGATATCTCGACCCTTGCAAACGAGGCGATGTACGTGAACAGCTCAGAAAGAAAAGACTTCATTCAGCCAGGCATGGAACACTATCCAACCGGTCTCACGTCTTCGGAGGAGTACGGCATGTACAAGCACTCGGCGAACCTGCCTTCGGGCGGGAAGAAGTCGCAGTTTTCGGTCGACGCCCCGGAGTTTGTGTCGGTGTTCTTCAAAACCGGGCAAGCGGCGGACGCAGACTCCGTCTTTGATTCAAGGTCGTCTATGGGTCAACTTCACGTTGGAAATGGTGGAGTCGGCCTTTCCCAACCTGGCCTGCACATGCCGATGTACACCTCGGAGGCGGAAACCTCCCAGGCTGTGACGTCACGCGATATGCTGTCGGGGGTGACAGCGTCAGACGGCATGTCTCGCATCAAATTCCTTGGCATTCCTTGCTCGGCCGAGGCTCTGATGTCCTACCAGCAAGCTGTTTATGCTCCGTCATCTACGCTGGCTTCCTCTTCTTATATGGACCCATCCACCGGGTCGCAGCTGCAGTCCGAACTCTTCCCCGCTCCTCAATCCTGCCCTCCCCCTCCTCCTTCACATCCCATGGTCGGCGTGATGCCCTACCAACCCTACCAGCTGCCGCAGTACGTCTCCGGCTTTGGCCATCCGGATTTTCCGCTCGACCGATCGAACTATCTCGTTCCGGCGGCGCCAAACTGGATCGGCGAACTGCAAGTGCCAAACAGCGTTCCCCCGATGGCAACGATGGGCTGGTGCCCCGCCGGGCAGGCTCAGACTCCCTACGTCAGTTGCTCTCTCGGTCAGCAGGTGCCTGGGAAAAACCCGATGATGATGTGTAATCCCGGGCAGTTTGCTCCGGAGCCTGTCGATTCGGTGGTCGCGTGGAACTGCGTGAATCCTTCGGCCGACTTTGACGTCATCTACCAAAGAGTGATGGATGTGTTGAACGGAGGAGGTTGCTCTCTCATCATACTGATCAATGGACCGGCTCTAGATTTATCGAGCATGACTAGGTTTGTAAAGCGGGAATTTTGCTCTACATCCAAAGGCGCTTGTGTCAAGCTTTTAGTTTTACTTTTAGTTTTGCTCAGCTAGAAATGATCCCTCAGGAAGTACAAAATTATTATTATAATTATTTTTATTATAATTACTATTATTATAACTTTTATTATTACTATTATTATTACTATCATAGGTATTATTATTATTATTTCAATTGTATTACTATTATTATTATTATTATTATTATTATTATTATTATTATTATTATTATTATTATTATTATTATTGTTATTACCTTTAAGAACTACTCAAAAGTCGCTGTTATTGGCTTTCAAGAATTGGGATATCTAACAGCCTTATTCCTGGTGATTGACTAACCATGCCTCCAATTCGCATTTCTGTGTGACCTACCATGCGTTAAAATTTTTTGTATTAATAATAATAATAATAATAATGGCAGAAACTCAGTTCCATTGTTGTGTGTCTAGATGTAGGAAATACAGAAAACACTATGAGAAAAACTAGGAAAACATAGAAAAAACTAGAGAAAGATAGAAAAATTAGAAAAGCCTAGAAAACACTAGAAAAGCCATAGAAAAATTAGAGAATGTTTATTGTTTCAGTCAGCTGCAGATGATGACGGAGGATACAGTTTTGCTGAATGGGGCCGACCGGGACGATGTGCTGAATCAAGACGGTGCTGATGGTTCGAATGCGGGTGACAGTCGGGCAAATGACTCGTCTGGTGATATGGAATTCAAATTCAAACAAGGTTTCTGATTACTTATTACATCAGTAGGTTCGTACAGTATGTAGTTACTAAAGTAAGACTCTGAACATCCATGCCATCTTCAGCTGTCGACGGGAATTCGTTGGTTGGCTCCACATGTGTGCGTGGGCCCGCCACTGGTGACTCTTTCAGGTTTCGCTGCATTGTTTTGCTTACTGATGTAATATATTCGTTTGTAATGACATTTAACATCAAATAGGCTAGCACACAGAGTGCCTCTCAGTATATAGCTTTAGTGGGTGCTATTTAAATGTTCTATTACATTACATTACATAAAGTGAAAGCATTGGGGACATGTATTATGATACAGCGATTAAAGCAGGCTGCACTTAAAATGGATAACGCTGAAAATGGAAGGATTCAGTGCTTCTATGGCACGTTAACCAATATGGCTTGTTAAGTGAATTGCTTTGGGGGACATAACACCACCTCGTGTTGAGCAGAATGGGGCATAAATGAGGAGTTTGCAGGTGAATCCTCCATGTATATATCTAGACATATATAGTGCATATTGGTTGTTTTGTAAGGGAACTTCAAGATGGCGGTCTGATGACATCTAATGAGAAGCTGCACGCTTTCATTGAACTGTGTTGGATGCACAGTTAGGAAGCTAGAACAAGAGTTTTTGTTTGACTATTCACTATTGCTATGAAATGAATGCCTCAAGCGATGGTGTCATTGGGAAGATCAAGGCATATTACTAACAACTTTTCCTTATATGCCGAGGCGAAGAAATGAA
Organism: Aporrectodea caliginosa; assembly: GCA_020284085.1. Classification (NCBI taxonomy): domain Eukaryota; kingdom Metazoa; phylum Annelida; class Clitellata; order Crassiclitellata; family Lumbricidae; genus Aporrectodea; species Aporrectodea caliginosa. Next base: position 667,810 of record JACEVL010000493.1, on the reverse strand, counting down.
GCCACTAACACTTTTATGTAGAGCTTAATGTACCACTTGTCAGTTGGGTCATAGCTTCCAGCTATCAATGGAAAACTCAGACAGCAAGGAAGCAAAGAATTGGCTAGTATCCATGGTTGCCAGTGATTGCCCCAATTGGGTTTAACTACCTGTAAAAATAAGAGCAGTACCCTAATCTAGCCCTGAGTCAGCCATGGGTATGAAGTGTAAGCAACCTCATTTTCTTAGCTTTAGCTTATGAGGGCGGGTGGCCAGTCCTCTCCTTCGCCATCTCATCTTCCCTCCAACAGTGTATGGTCAATGTACTCATTATACCTGAGTTGGCTAGGGGCACAGGTGGGGCAGAAATCTTCCACCAAATTTATGCCCTGGTGGGATTTGAACCCCGATCTCTGGATTGACAGTCCATTGTGCTAACCACTAGAGCGTGTGCTAATTGTGACATAATTAATTAACGATTGTTGCTTTTGTTTGTCTGAAGCTCTGCTTGCCAAGAGACGACTGATTGTCATCGATCATACGTTTGCTCAGCAGATGTGGGACGTCCAGAGTTACATTGCAACGGTAAATAAGTTCATTAATTCATTCATTCAGAAAATTTGTAGAGCATTCCTTCAAGATTTCTACTCAGAGGCACTCCCGACCCAATCCTGACGGAAATGGATAGACTTTAGGCTGTTATAAAATGTGTCAGAAGGATCCCTAGGTAGGAGTCGCAACTCCAGGGTGAGCCCATTCCAAACAGTAGGACCAACGACAGAAAATGTGTGACGCTGCATAATAAAGGTATGCATGAAAGGAACCAACAGCTCATCATGAGCTGCAGTTACTTAAGCGCATGTTCTATAACCGTGTTACCCAATTTCGCCACATTTCCTTTTATCTCTACTATACTTTACGACTTTTCCACACTCTTGTCTATGCACTGGTGATATTTTTTTAATTACTTTTTTGCACCAATTTTTGAGAGCACCAAGCTTTTGTGTACATTTCACATGGACTTGAGCTTTCCTTGAACCTTAAAAGGGAATAGAAATATCCAGGTGTATGCACCTGCATAGTGTACAAAGGTTAAAGGCTAAAGGTTAAGTTAACGCAATTGTTTAATTGTTTTTAAAACACTTTTATGCAAATCTGATTCTGAGGCATGGGTTAATCTTCGCCAGGGGCCAGGACAGAGTTATACCCAGACCAGAGTAACATAGAGGGTTTTGAAGTGATTTGAATGAAGGCATTGAATTGGCAAGGTTCGTACACAGAAACCGTCTCAGGGGAGGAGGATCGAACCCGTATAAGGTGAGCTCTCTAACCAGTCGGCTGCCGTGTTCCATAATCAGTTTCCCACCATATCATATAAAAAGTCACTAATCCTTTTGATAATTTAAATAAGAGATAGATTTTGAAGTTGAGTAATGAAGGTTGTGTCAGTGTCATCATGATTTGTTTGCATTATTTGGTAGCTTTAATAACGGCCTTCGAAGTATTACCTCAAGTTTTGTGATTCAAATTGAAGGCACAAGGACAAGGATACCACGTGGAAACGGTCGATCTGAATGCATTTGGACAGTACACGGGATCGGAAATGGTGGGGTGAGTGGACGAGGAAAGTATTACCTCCTCTATCTGCTCTTACCTTCTCCTCTGGTCTTACCTCCTTCTCTTTCTGGTCTCTCTGGCAACCAGACTCCGATCTCCCCTCTACTTCTCTGTGTCTGACATGACACAGCACTCGCTAAAAAGCCTGTGCTTAATTTTAGAGTAGCACTTTAGAAATTTGGAGTTACAATTACAAAGTATCCCATTACAATTTTGCAATGAGCAAAAATAACTGGGGATGATTATCGTGATGTCCAAGATCGATGTTGTGGACATCACGACATCACGGAGGTAATACCACGTTGTTGTGGTATGGGCGCTAAGGAAGTCGTTAGATCAGACGTGATACCAGAATACTCAATTTTTCCAGTCAACTATCAAAACTTTTGTTTTCAGAGAGGTTTTAATGCAGTCTCACAAGTTGAACGATTAAACATTTCTTTCTCAGACTACACAATTTCAAGCTTGGAAGTAAATTGTTAACAATTGCATTGTAATATTTGATTGCAGATCCTTCATGTTTAACGAGGACTACCAGAATTCTGTGGTATATCCTCCACCGCCCCCTCCCGTGCAGTTCGTCAACGGTGGCTATTCTGCGCCAATGCCAGCGGCACAAGGTCTGATCCACGATGTGTCTTAGCCTGGATATGTTCGTACCGTAGGTAAGTCCGATGTGTCCATCTTACTGGATATTTATGCAACGCCTTTCTATGATCCTCATTGGAAATATTTTTATTTAATTAAATTCATAAGCTTTTTTGACCAAATACGAGTTCATGTTCAATTGTTGCAGTATTTCACGGGTGTCAGTGGGTAAACCCAAAAGGAACAATTATTGTTCCACTTGCAGGGTTCCCCATTTCTCTATTTCTGCTATTTCCGACGATATTTTTCTGGCCCGTGGAGCCTTGCTTAAATACTACACTTTGAGGTTAAAGTTCAAATTTGTAATTTTTTTCACTGCGTATTAAGCGAAATCAAATTGCTGTTCTAGCAACATGCCAGTCGATACTGATTCCTCACTTTTCTATAGAGGCGTTTGATAATGAAGATTAAAATTAAGACTGTTTGTATGCTAGAAATGCACCATTTAAGATTTAGTTCTGCCACATTTTCTGAGGACAGACTCACTGAGCCCTCTCCCAGGTCCCTACCCCCATTTTACTCCGGCGTTTTTAGCACCCTTGCTGACAAATATTGCCACTGGCCTGTGATTAAAAAGCTCTGACACTTTTGATTTAGAGAGAAAATAGCGATGGTGTTAATTCACGTTGTGTGTGATGTTGTCTTTCAGTTGCTGTTGTGTACAGAATGTCGAAACTTTGCGACGGGCGCCGCCAAAGCGAGCGAAAAAACTCTGCGACAAACAAAGAACTCTGTGCACCAAAATCAATCGAGCTAAACAAAGAACTTATTATAAACAGAGACCTAGAACAAAGAACCTAGACTGCAAAAAATACGGAAGACGTCATGGCTGGTCTTGGCTTGCTTATATAGCTGTTAAATGACGTAGGCAAACGAACCGAGGAAAAAATTGCGCTGGTCTTTTGTATCAATAAGTTATTGACACTGGCAAAGACTGTATCTTGGCTTATCTGTGAAATCTTTGTTGCCTGCTTACTTAATTACTTGAGCAATGAACTTCTCTGTTGTGTGTGTGTGAAGGCGAGTCTTGAATGGCGTCGTGTGGTCGTGAAAATGTGACGCGGATGTGCGACCCTCCTTCTAACGCTGCTTTCACCGTCAACGAAATGAGTACCGTATAAAAATTGTACTTGTTGTATTGCGAGTGCTTTGTATTTGCAGTGTTGCCTCTCTACCATGTGGGGCGCGCTAGCCGAATGGAAAGGACGCTTGACTGTAATGCCCAAGGTTCGAGCCTCCACTGAGTCAGTCACTGTGGAAGGGCCTTGATCAAGTCCTTTGTGCACAGTTGCACAGCACCATCGATGTTCTGTTGAATGGTCATGTGTGCACTTCTGAACTTTTGTAAGAGGGTAATATTCAAAACAGTTGTATTGTACTGTGCAGGTACCTTTCTTGCACAGAACATGGCGATCTGGTTGGTTTCTGCCCCGTACTTCCACAGTGCAACGTGTGAGCTTCACTGAAAGTAGCGCTTCATTGTGGAACAAACTTCCATGCAACCTGTGACATGAGCTTCTTGTCCTTTCTCTTCCTCTATATCACCAGCGGTTTAAGATCATTCTATTCGATCATGGTCTTGTGTTTCAGCACAAGAGCATCTCCAAGGACTTTTCTTGAAAAGGCACTACATAAGCACTTACGATGATAATCATGAGGGGTTAACTACAAAACGAGGTCACTTGCCTAAACCAGAAGTGCGAGAGTTTTCTATCGTTTTAGTAAATTCTGATGACACTACTATTTAGAAGGCACTACAAAATGTCTAAATACATTGCATTATTACACTACAGCTTTAAATGACTGTTGAAGAATCCAAATTTGGTTTTGATATCTTAATCCACAACTGATAACAGAGTTTTAATGAAATGTGTTATAAGGAAGGTCGCAGATGTGTGTGCACATGTGTGTGTGTGTTTTCCAGTGTTTCTGTTGTGTATTGCGCTATGCATTGTCAGATCTTTCTTTTGTCATTTTCTCATTGTTTCCTTGTTCAGAATAATCTGTCCCAATTCTTTCCACCCCACTCTGTCTCCTTTTGCATCGACTTTCTCGTAAAGTTCACAATCTTTGGAATTTTTTCTCTTTTGTTAGAGTTTTTGTTCGTGCAACAACCAAAGAGATTGGTTATGGTCGTCTATGTTTACTGGAAGAGGAGAGAGAGTATTATTATAATTTAATATAATTTAATATAATTTAATATAATATAAAGATAAAAGGTTTATATTGGTGATGTTGATTGGTAGTGATAGACGAAAGAAGCGTTGGATTATTTCCAACCTCTTTGTTGTTGTTTTTCTTTGTTTCCACGTATTTTCAGTCAATTGCTTTTTCAGTTTATTTTGCAGTATTTTATTTCATTTTAAGTCTGCCACGTGATTCTTTTTCTTGTCAAACTCCTCTTCATCGAAGCCTATAGTTCTAAGAATTCATACATTTCAGAGATACTTTCCATTTCCCACAGCTTTCTAGAGGATACATTTTACTCATCGTTTCTTGTATAGCTCAATGTATTTGCATGGGTTTCCTACATCATTACTATTTCTTGGGTTTTGTTATACGTCGTTTGCGCTTAGCTTCAACTATGATTTTCCATTGTTTCGTTTATTTTTTTCGACTCGCTGTTGTTGTGTTTCGTGTCTTGGTTCCTGACGCTTTTCACTTGAGTTCTCAAGTAATTTTTCGACGTCTTTCAAGATAGGTTTTGTGCAGTAGGAGCATTGAATGAATTAGAGAGGTCATGAACCCTGTTGGCCAAACAGACAGAATGTGATGGTGGCCTCTTAGCCTGTAGTAGTAGTATTGTTAGGATTTTAGTAAAAAATTATGGGAATTTTGGATGTAGGTGGATGTCCTTTGTGTGTGAAATTATAACATGTTGAAGCAGGTTTTGGAGGAGTTTAGTGGGTAATCAATATGTTAGGGTATGTTCTTTCATGATGGGCGGTAAAGCAGTTTGAAGCAAATGTTGTTGTCGTTTTTCAAGATGGGTAGTTGTATTTCATACACATGTCTTTGGTATCTTTTATCTTTTGTTATTATTATATTATTATTAATATTATTATTGTTGTTGTTATTATTATTTTTATTACGGTTGGTGAAGTTGACAACAAATAAGTACACTGGCCATACAATGTAAATGGTAAGATCCGAAAGCAAGGGCTAGCCAACCACCCTCATGTATGCTGAGGCTAGGAAAATGAGGTCGCTAACATTTCGGTTGACTCAAGGGACTGCTGTTCTTTTATATCCACACTGAATTATCGAACTACACCATGTAGCATCAACGATCCTTGGGACGAAAGTTCATGAGGTTGTTTCGTAAATGTGTGATTACCTTGTGTGCATGTATGTAAGTAAGTGTGTATTGAAGCATTTATGAAGTGCGATTTGAGGATGTTTAAGAAGCTCTGTGTGTTACCTTAGTGACAGTGGTTTTTTCTCTTTGTTCGATTGCTGTTACCTTGTGTGTGCCTCATTAGGCTCTGTATACTACACATACTGCCCATTCATATGCAAGCAATACACACAGTTGCCCAGCACGATCAATTACCTTACTGCAAATTGACCTTAATACCTAGATACACTCCTAACTACCCACTTGAATACACATACCTACTGATGTAAATGCACAAATACTTACGCACAAGTAATGATTACCACCCCCTGTTGATAACTTACATATATTCATACACATACTACATGCATCCATTCATACACACATGCATACATATATGCACATATAAATGCATTTATACATGTACGTACTGCCAATTGTTCCATAATGCAACATGGTGGCTTCAATGTCGTTGGTCCTTCATTGTGGAACATGGTTCCATGCAACCTGTGATAAGAGCTTCTTCTACTTTCTCCACCTTTCTTACTCCAGCATTTGAAAACCATTCTGTTCGATCATGGTATTGTTTTGTGTGGTCAAGGTTGCCTCAGATGTGTTTCCACGAAGGGACGCCGTGCAGGCGTGTGCGCTTATGATGGGGACTTTGTGCAGGTTATAATGAGTATCTTTTGTAAGTGATTGCATTGTCATTGTTGTAATTGTAATAACAAATTTGTATAGAGCCTTTCTTTTTTATGACGTGTATCCCAAGCGGTTTTGTCACTTGCCTTGTAGCACGGAGCTTGTTGGTTCGATCTTGCTTCTCTGAGCCTAGCACCAGTCCTCAGTTTGTTTCCTTAAACCATCATAATATGATGTGATTATAATGTTTATTGTGGTTTTTTTACAGGATATATTGATAAAGAGTTTGTAATAATGTTATTATTAGGTTTGTTGCAAGCATCTTTCAATGTAGTCCTAGGATGAGCCCTGATTTCCTAGAAATAAGATTTCTGCCACAATTTTCAATGTTATTTTTCATTCCTATCACTTGTGCCCTGGGTAAATAAAGTACTGTGTTACTACTACTGCTGGTAAGAATAACGGTGATGATGATCGTGATGAAGATGATAACTTGATTAGGCTAAGCCAATCTAGCACTTTAATTTTTCCAGAGCATTTTTTAAATCCTGAAGGTAAATATTTTTCATGGGTAAAATAGTAATTATGTTATTAGTAATATATAATTATTACTAATATAGAGAATGATAATGCCGATAATATTAAATAAATTTGCTCCAAAGACTCCTGGTGATTTTCCAACATGGGAACACCATCTGCTTTTCAAAGACCTTACCTCGTTAAAGACTAGTAAACACTGTATCATATTATTATTATTATTATTATTATTATTATTATTATTATTATTAACAATAATAACAGTAACTAATTGTATTTATTTAACAGAATAGATGTAGATTTGGCTGTGAGTAATGAAGTTTCAGAGTTGGGCTTTTGTGTGGTTGCGTGCTTAAAGTCTTTCGTTGTTTCTATACGAATATCTGAGACAGTCTTTCTCGTGTTATGTCTGTGTCGTCTTTCTTCGTTTCCGCTTTTAGTTCGCGAGAGTTTGTATCCTACGTAGCGAATGCATGTTCTGTGTTATTGCAAAGACAAGACGTTGGATGAGGTTGCTTATAGTTGTTGTCACAAGAGCGGTTGCACACTCCGTTGTCTGGTTTCTGGTTAACAACTGCATAGCTTCGTCTAGCTTATTAGCTCTGTTGTCATTGTCTGTACAACCAGGTGGTAAAATACACGACTGTTGCACGCTTGCTTCATATTGCTTTTGGTTGCCTGCTTTTGACCGGCAATACCCCGGCAACGTGCCCGTATTGTTTTACCCATTGTCCCAAATGGAATCTACATTTCCATATGGTACCTTTGTAGGCCTATGCGGGTCTTTGTGGGTGTTTGTCGACATACTTGCTGTGACATGTACTTGTGATTATTTTAGTGTAATGAACAGTTAGGTCCATTTCATTACTATGTACATCTATCTCTACACTGGATCCTCTTTTCGCTGAGGCCACTTCAAGTTGCATGTCATAGCAAGGTTCTGTTATTGTGCAGTTATATCGGTATGCTCGATCCTCCTTAAAATGAGGTCAGTTCAAGTTGCATGTCATAGTGTATCTATTCTTATGCACTGACCTATATCTGTATACTGGATCCTCCTTAGAATTAGGTCAGTTCAAGTTGCGTCTTACAATGAGGTTCTGTTATTAGGCAGTTCATACTATGCGAGAATTGACATTATTATGATTTAATATGGTTGTGCCTTTGAGAGGTTTAGAAAAGTGGTATAAAAATTCTTTCATACATATATACTTGTATATCTATTATGGTGTATATCAGTATATTGTGTCATCTGTAATATCTTGATGCATGTGTGTATAACACTATTATTGCTATGCATAGAGTGTTTGACATGATATATCTAAATGTTATGATATATAATGTTTATATATGTGGGGTGCATGATAGTCTAGTGGTTAGTGTGCTGGACTGTTAGCCAAGAGTTTGCGGATTTAGTTTCCCACCAGGGCAGAAATTTCTTTTGAGATTTCTGCTTCATTTGTGCCCCTAGCCAACACAGCTACAATGAGTACACCAACCATACACTGTCAGTGGGAAGATCAGTAAGGGAGAGAACTGGCTACCTGTGCTCGTATGCCGAGGTTGAGAAAAGGAAGTCGCGAACACTTCATACCCATCTCCCAGGCTAGCTTAAGGACTGTTCTTCTCCTTATAGAACAAGTAGAGCACGACTCTCTCTCTATATGTGTGTGTACGTGTGTGTGTGTGTGTACGATGTCAAACTGGTTTTATTGTGATATTTGTGATAGAGTTGTATTCTAAATCTGAACTGTATTTGTGGTTCATGCTTTACCAGAAACCGTGTTATAGCAACTCACATTATAATGGGGAACTTGCGTCCAGATGGTTTTTAACATCTTCTTGATCTGGTAGAACTACATCTGGTGTGTGTCCAGGCGGTGTTACCATCTGTGTGATCTAATTGAGCCTGCCATGGTATTTGTCCAGGCGGTTTTACCACCTCTGCCAGTTCTCTTGTCTTTGTTTTGTTCCCGGGTTTGATTTGATCGAGAGAGGAAAGGTTGGGGTGAATCCATATGGGGTTGGCGGTAGTTTCCTACCACCCACCGATATATGCAAAGAGTAAGAGATATGAAGTTGTTAACATTTCTTACCCAAGGCTGCCTCTTTGGTTGGTGATACTGACCCTACCTGGCATGTGCTACAAACCAAACACTTGCAGACACAGAGGGGTAAGTTTCATCTAAGACAGGGATGGCAACACTTTTTAAGGTGCATGCCAAAATGCCGTTAAAACATTTTTAAAAATACCGTTGCGTGCCCCTCGGAATTTTGCAGCATATAATGGTTTTTCTTATGTAGGTTTTAATTGACAAAGCACCAAAAAAATTAATTAAAAGACATGAGTTCAAAGATGGCGTTAGAATGATGTTACATTAAAGCCCTTCATAAAAGAAAATGTGGATTCCTACAGTGATTTTGTATTTCTAAGTTTGACATTTTGGGGGATGCTCCAAATTCCGCATGCCAACAAAATTTGAGCACGTGTCACTTTGGGCATGCGTGCCATAGGTTTGCCATCCCTGGTGTAAGATATGATTAGGGAAATATTGCTTTCAACCATTGTTATATGTTTCAGTGCTTGTGCTATGTACACTGCAACCTCCTTGCTTGTTATACATACATACATACAATAGTTGCTTTGAGTACCATGGTTATTACACGTTTGTTTAAGTACCATCTTACACTGTTGTTGCATCAAGTACAGCGGTTGAGTGATGGGTTCTGAAGTACCCTTTTTATAACTGGTTGCACAATTCCCGTCTTTTAACTTTGATTGCATCAAGTAAAGAGTTAGAGTGATTGACACAAAGGCACCACTGTGTTACTTGTTGCACAAGTACCATCTTATAGCTTTGGCTGCATCAGGTAGTTTGTTACAATGATGTTGTATTCAGTACCATGATAGAAAGGCGGGTGCAAACTAACATTTTATAACCGTGGTTGCTTAAGTACCATCTTACAACCATGACTGCATCAGGTAGTTTCTTACTTCAGTTACCACATGTTGCTGAATTCAGTTTGGGCTCAATGTTGTTAACCATGCTCAATCAGAAGTTGTGTTATAATGAAGGGGACCTGTAAGAAAGTTCAAGTGTATCATGTATATATATATATATATATATATATACACACAAACAATATATATGTGTGTATTCAAGCATATTGTGTGATATGAGGCACCAGCATATTTAACGCATCATTGCATTTTCAATATATCGTTGACAAAAAGTAATATTTGCACATAAGTGAACATAATATATTGCATGCAGAATTCTTTTGGCTTATGAAAATGTCAGCTTTCTGCAACTGTTCTACATAGGTAGCCAAGATATCGGAAATAAATTTTTAATATATCTTGATTAAAAATAATTTTTGCACAGTCGCAATATCGGGTTTTATAATATATCTTTGTAAGATTACTCTTTTGTACAGTCGGCCACATATATTGCATACAGAAATCTGTCGGAATCTGAAACTGTGGGTCTGAGGTACTTTCTGCACTGTGTATCTAGCGAACCAAAAAGCAGGAGTAGTTAGTTGTCTAGCGTTTCTAGTGAATTACAGAGTGGACAAGGTTATTGATGCTGTTTATTTGCTATGTGCCTCATCCCAGATTCACTGCAGGTTAGTTTTGTCAATACGAGTTCATGCGCTTGCAATTGGCTTCAAAGTCTGGTCTGCAAGTAAAGATTTAATTGTGTGTGTGTGTGCGTGTGTGTTTGTTTGTTTGTTTGTAGCGCTTAAAATACATTTAAACTGCTTTTTCTTTTCGTTTGGATCGTATTTATTGTTTACAAGCAACGGGGAATGATCAAGAAATAATGACTACTGTGCACTCGATGGACTGTCTTGTTAGTTTGAACGGAAATTTAGAGAGTATAGGATGCGGATCGAGTTAAATTTGGTTGTGTTGCATCTCATTGCAATGCTTCTTCTTCACAGGCAACAAAAACATATGTTTATGTGTATGTGTGTAAGGGTATGTATGTATGGATGTATGTGTATGTATGTATGTGTGTATGTATGTATGTGTATGCATGTATGTGTGTATGGATGTATGTGTGTATGGATGTATGTGTATGTTTGTATGTATGTATGTATATATGTATTTATATCTGTGTGTGTATCTATGTATGTATGCATGTAGGTATGTATGTATCTGTGTGTGTATGTTTGACATTTTCACTGGTCCCTGTGTATGTGAGCGTGAGTATGCCTGAGTGATGTCTGTGTAGATGGCTTGGGTCATTGGCCCTTGCCTTAATCTTCGTTCACTGACATTTTCCTGATTATTACAAATGCGCAAACTGTTACAAATGACCGGAAGTATAATCTTCGACTCAGGGACATGCGCAGAAGTTCCGCTTCCGGTTGCGGATGATGTCGTTTGGCCGATGACGTCACTTCCTTCCTCGTAGCTACTTCCGGAAAGGCGGTCGGCCGTGACTGTACGGTCGGATGTGATATGAATAGACTTCGACAGGAAGATAGACGTACATGGACAGATATTGGGAGGTAGATAGACACACGTAGAGAGATAGAGAGACAGAAACAGAGACAAAAAGGGAGAGGAATATACTCAGAGAAGAGAGACGAAAAGACCAGACAGACAGACAGACAGAAAACGAGAGAGAGAGAGAGAGAGAGAGAGAGAGAGAGAGAGAGAGAGAAGCAGGGAGGCAGATAGAAGAAAAGAGAAAAACATAAGAGGGATAGAAAGAGAAGTAGATAGAGAGAAAGAGAATTGGAGAGACAGAGCAGATAGGCTCTAAACACACATATACATACACATACCAGAACGACAGACAGGCAGACAGACTCGATGCAAACAGAACAGAAGAATAAAACACATCGGAATTCAACAAGTCTACAAATTCCACTAAACAGTAATTTGAACTTTGGGTCTGTGGGTATAGGCTACATCCACCCGTGGCTTGGCGAGACAAAACATACAGTAGGCCTAGGCTAAATGAAAATTTGCAACTCAAACTCCGCCACTGCACGTCCGTGCCCTATATAGGCTATAGCGCCAGGCATTGCCAGTCTCAAACCAACTCCGCCACTACCCTACCTGTGGTAGTGCCAGTCCCAAGCCTGGAGAAAGGAGGAGGGCGACACTAATCATCTTTGCTATGACGCAGTGTCGTTAAACATGCAACCAAGCAAGCAAGTCTCAAACCCGGATCATCATAAATAGGCCTATATTCGTTTATTGTGTTAACAACATACATAACGCTGTAGGTGTAGGCCTACATAGCCTACATGTAGAATGAAGTAGGCTAATAATAGCTTAGTAAGAGTTCAGGAATAACATAAGAGAAATAACATTTCGTAAGTCCTTGTCAGGAAGGTTAAAGTTATGTGGTAGGCCTATGACCCTAAGAAAATAGGGCGTAAAATGTTGGTTAGGAAAAAGGCATCTGAGTGAATGCTTCTCATTTAAGAGGACGGCCTTAAAGAGTGAAGTGTCAGCTTTATTAGCAAGAACATTCGTAGTAGAGGAATCTGACTGAATAAAACCAGAGCGTTTGAATCTGTTATTCAGACGTTCTATGCGGGGTTTGTCCTTTTCGCTCGCGAGTCCCCACCAGACGGTGAAAGCATAGGCTACATTGTTCTGGCTATGATGGTTGCGCGAGTGATCAGTTGATGGAGGAGGGCGAGGCTAATGATCGTTGTTATCCAGTGTGTGATTTGTCAAAAAAGAAGTGTGGGGGTCGGCTTAATTTCCTTGTTTTGGGGGGGGCCAAAATACGCCGCGGCATATCCGACTAGGGGGTCTGGGGGAGCGTCGTAAGCTCCCCCAGCGGGGTCCCCCCCCCCCCGCTATTGATTTGGTGCAATCCAAAGCAAAATCTTCTATTGAAAGTGAATTGAATGAATTGAATAATATCACCTTTTTAAAGATCAGTGAACATGTTATTTATGTTAAAGGGTTTGAAGTTTATAATAGTGGCATAGTGCAACATAAGAACATAAAAGTCTAACTTCAACATAAAAGTTGGCTGTACAAATGCAGTAAAATGCACAGGTGCAGGATATATTGAGGTCACAATTTAAAGCGAATGAAATCAGAAAATGTAGTAACCAAAAAACTTGAAACTTCTACCGGCAGTCCAGCACACGATCAATACTTCGCAGTTAGCACCAAAATCAATGATCATACTTAGTATATGTACCCTTGGAAAGCCGAGCATACTTGGAAGTTGGCACCAAAATACTTGTTACTTAGTACAACGCAAAGTGAGAATAATACTCAGCAGTCAGCACTCAAAATAATGAAACAATAGTAAGGTCCTAGGATGAACGAAGTGCTCGGAACTTCACAAGTCACAAGCTGTAACGCATAAACTAAATACTGTTCTTATAACAACTCACAAGAAATAACTTCAAATAAGAAGATATTTGTGTTCCTATTGAGGACTAAAAACAGAAATAATTTCAAATGACAACAGAAACAAGAATCATCAATAACGAAGTGCAAATTATTTATGATGAACTAGTCATCATGCGAAAATTATTGAAATGAAATTGTCATGTATGATGTAGCCTAATTTGTGATGAACTCTAGCTAAGTGGTAGTGACTAGTCTTTAATCATGGCAAAAAGTTTATATCTTGGTCTAAGCTCATCAACATTCCTTTTCTTCCCTGTTGGTTTGTCGTTGGCACCATGCCTGCCTTTTTTGAACCAAGATAAGACATACTCGTGACACTTGAAAAATTGCACAGCAGGGCCATTAACAGCTATCATCAATAGAGCACTGACAGTTTCAGTTTTTAGTCGGTTTCTTGTGTCTGTGTGCTGGAGATTCACGGAACTAAAACCACGCTCGCAATCTGCACTGGAGATAGGATAAATGGACAGTTTTGTCAGCAATTGTTTTAGATGCATTCCTACTTTCAGATTATCTTTAAAAGTAGCAAAATCTGATAGGATTTCAACACTCGCAATAGAACTGAAACAAAGTTGCTTGCAGAGAGCAGCAACCTCTCTGCAACCATACAGCGTTTTTTCTAAGTCATCTGTTGGCCAGCTTGTTGGATTCAAGACATTTGCAAGCTTCAATGTCTCTGTGCAAGGGAATCGTTCAGCTATATTGTCTAACAGACACTGGTAGAATTGACTTCTGAGACTGGTAAAATTTGCAAAGTCAGTATCGGTCCGCTTAAGCAGAACACCCTTGAAAGATCCTGTACTATCACACATGTCCCACATGTTTTTTAGACTCTTACCGGGGAATTCTTTCATGGCTAATAACGAGGCTTTCGCTTGGGCAATCTTCATAGTTGCACTGACAAGATTGGCATCATTACTTTGAAAAAACAATGACAATTGCTTCAATGTGCGCAGTGAATCTTTTAGCATGCACAATTGGCTGACAAAGATCCAACTAGACATTTTGTTGGCTAAACCTTTGCACTTGCTTGCTTCCTTAGTCGATCTATCACCATTTTCAGACAACCGCAAAAGATGAGCATGTAATGCACAGTAATCGCGTAGTAGCGCTTTCATGGAAAGAAACGATGAAAAGGCCCATCTCACTTCAAAAATTTTGTTAATTTTGAGCAACACAGTATTGGTGTCTGCAGCTATTGAAGCGAGTTCCCTCTGGTTTTTGGGTGACAGACTGTAGAATTTGTACAAACTGTCTATGAAAATTTTGAAATGAGACACACCATTCACTGAATCGACCGCATTTTTGATAGCTAATTCCAAACGGTGTGTCAACTGTCAACTGTTGAAAGAATGAGGAAATGAAACGAATAAGTCCTACTAACTGCTTGCAGTGGTCCAATTTCGACCCCCTCTTGTGGCACTGGCCGCACTGCCAAAAGAGGGGGTCGAAATTGGACCCCCACACCTTTTTTGGAGGTCGAAGTGTGGGGGTCGGGCCTTAGCAAAGAGGGGGTCCGACCCCCCCAACCCCCCCCGGCAAATCACACCCTGTTGTTATCACGCAGTTTCGTTAAACTGAAAGTCTTAAACTACTACAATCGCAAACAGTTTGTGAGCGGAAATCAACATTGCCATCAAAGTAGTCGCTAGGTGGCGGATTTCTCACACAAAGGCACAAGAAGAAGAGAAGGCGGAGGAGGCGGAGGAAGAACAACTGGAAAATGAGGAACAAAGGGAGGAGGACTCCTGGAGGAGGAGGAGGAGGAGGAGGAGGAGGAGGAGGAGGAGGAGGAACAACAGGATAACTAGGAGGAGGGAAACGAGAGCAGGAGGGACAACTAGAGGGGAGGAGGAGGAGGAGGAGGAGGAGGAGGAGGAGGCGGAGGAGGAGGAGGAGGACAACAGTTGATGAGGTCAACGGCAGGAGGACGAAGGACAACTGGAGGAACAGGAGGAGGAAGAGGAGGAAGAGGAACAGTAAATAAATAGTAAAATAGTAAAACAGTAAATAAACGTAAATACAATGCAATACAACGAGAGGAAGTGGAGGACGATGAGGACGAGGAGGAGGAGGAGGAAGAGGACGAGGAGGAGAAGGAACAACGCGCAGGAGGAGGAAGATGAGAAGAAGGAAGGGGAGGAACAAGTTTCATGCGTAAGTTAGCTTTCTAAATTATTAAGTGAAATCGAATGAAATCGTTCTCTTAAATTCTTAATCTTTGACGGAAATAGGATTTATCCAACGTTTTGCATTAGCAGCCTATTATCAGCCTAATTCGTTGTTAACGACGTCTTTTGGCTACCACCCACAGCCGCTGAAGACAGCTGACGTTTGGTTGGGTTCTGTCAGCCAGCGATTGGATTGGATCCGAAGTTTGACGACGTCTTATAGCAGCAAAGGTCGATGACTTCGATAGGAAAACATTGTCTTGAAAAGTTATTAGGCCACTCTTTGTATGGCACAGTTTGATTATTCATTAACCCACTTGTGACTCGCTGATTTGTGTTTTGCTAATTGCTGTTAACGACACTGTATCATACAAAGATGATTAGTGTCACCCTCCTCCTTTCTCCAGGTCTGGGACTGGCACTACCACAGGTAGGATAGCCTACATTGGCGGAGTTTGCTTGCTTGTTTACTGTTTAACGACCACTGTGTGGTAACAAAGACCATTAGTATCGCCCTCCTCCTCCTTTATCCAGGCTTGGGACTGGCACTGTCCGAAAGCGAACAGTGGCGGAGTTGACGGATGGATCCTCGTTTTAACGGCAGCTTATGACAACATAGGCCGTTTCCGCCGACAAAGATTATTTTTGGCATATTACAAGTCTTAGAGGAGAAGTTAGATTGGATTGGATCCACAAAACCAAATGGTTTCTAAATAGCGGCGGCCGACGCAAGAAAAAAGGTATCTAAACAGTGCATCATATTACGCGTATCAGGCCTACGTTGACATTAACCTTATACTTTAGGATACAACATAGCGGTTATATAAGTAGCTTGTTGCTGTTTAAAGATGATCGTAATCGTAATCGTAATCAAGTATTTATATAGCGCCACTCAAAACAGAGGCGCTCCCGACCCGAGCCAGTCTCTTCACTGGTAAAGTGATGTGTCGTAACCACAGAATAGATAAAGCGCTTTATCTATTCTGTGGTCGTAACGATGCTTATTACCGTCGCCCTCCTCTTCTATCCAGGATTCGAACTGGCATCACCTGCAAAATAGTGACGGAATTATTCCGTCGATTGGACTATAGATTGGATTTCAATAGTGTAATGACATGTATACGGCATCAAATATCTGTAATATTACGCCCTCTTTACACACCATTTATAGTCTTAAAAGTTAAAACCGTCGCGATATAAGTAAATAAATTATAACTTCTTAGATGTATTTCTAGCAATGTGTAAATGCTGTAAAATGTTAAAGTCCTGTTTAAACCATTTGTGTATAAGCTTACTGCAATAATATTGTGTGATTGTAATGATTGTAATGACTTATGTAAAAATGTATCAAACATGGGATATTTTGTGAGGGGCCGACAAGACTGCATGGGGCCAATAACATTGGGGCCAATATGACGGGGGCCAATATGACGGGGGCCGATTTGGCGTGGCTGTTTCGTCGGGGCCCATTTGTCGGGCCGGTTTATCCTGGGCCGTTTTGACGGGTCACCATAAATAACATATCCACCTCTGAAGTATACCTCAACAACGCCTGTTTCCCTTATAATAATAATAATAATCTTTTCTTTATACCCTTTCGCTGCGTGGGCCTTTTAATCCCGTACGCGTAATGTAAAGCCGAAATCTATAGGAAGTATATCCGGAATTTTCACATTGTAAATCTGCATATCTTTTTTGGCAAATTTTCATGGTTATTCATAGTTCCTCATAGTTAGCCTACTCGTACTTTTAGTTTTCCTCAGTATGATATCTCTGGAAACACCCCAAAAATAGGTGTTCGGAATAACTCATCCCTTGACCAATATAACCTAGGACTAATATGGAAAGGATAAGAAACAGCAACGTGTCAACCAATCAGAGATCGTCTTTTCCGATGCATCGCCGGCGATGTCTGTGATCGTCTATTTTTAGATGAGTGACATCCGGGTACTTAGCAGGATAGCTTCGAACCGAGAAAAAGTAAACACCGCGAACTGTAACGACGGTTTTAATACAATTTATACAAACAAATAAATAGACTGAAGTTAAGTCACAGAGAGGATGCCCAAACCCTGCAGCTATGGACTCTGCAAGAATGTGCAAGGTCGTTCGGGCTGTCGATTTTTCCAGTTTCCGTCATTGCGTAGAGACCCGGAACGGAGACGGCTGTGGGCTGTACGGTGCAAGAGAAAAACTGCGGACGGAACGACATGGGAGCCAAATCCGAATACAGAATATGTCTACGTGTGTTCGGACCATTTCATTACAGGTTGGTGTGTTGTCATTCTAATACCTATGGATTTCAGAAAGTCCTAGATTATGCTAACTACTTTTTTGTGATCTTGGCTTCTAACATCACAACCGATCTGGAATTAGATCGGGTGCGGGCCGAATCCCCGAAAGGAATTTCGGCCTGATCCCCGAAATTGATTTTCTAAGTTTGACCCGAATGAATATAATTAGCAAATAAACATGTGAATACGCAGTGTGTCAAGGCCACGCTAGGTCTATGTCATGTTTACAATTTAACTTTGAATAGCTCGGGCGCTTTCTATAAAACTGTTTTCGGGAAATCGGGCTTTTGTCTGTTTTCGTTTTCGGGCTGACCCCATTAGATCATATTAGTGCCTGTGGGCTCTTAAGCAGGAACTTCAATGACTCTTTAAGCGCACTAGTCCGCAATTTGGTTTGTCTTGGCTTCCTAGCCAAATCTTTACCCACCTTTGAAAAAGCTAACCAAGACCTCTTTGGAAACAACTGAAACAATCCTGACCCGTGGGAGGAATTAATTGAAGACTGAAGGAGATATAGCCTCTAAGACCTACTACCCTATGCATTGCACTGGTCATAACGAGTGTTAGTAGCAAAGCCAGTTGGTAATTAACAAGAAAAAGAACAAGCAAGGACAATATCTACTCTTATGATAGGAGAACGTTACATTACAAATTCAAATTGCATTTATATTGATAATTGAAGTTGAACAATACTTTTTCAGGTGAACCGTGGAATTCTAAAACTCATCCAGATTATGCACCCAGTATCCTGTGTAGAACTGCAGACAGTCAAGAAACGCAAAAAGCAACCCAAGCTCTACAGAGGTCAGTTCTGGCTTGACAATTACATGTAACGAATGGGCAAGACACCCTTAAAGCCAATCAGATCACGTATTTCAATATTTGAGAAATATTTCTCTTCATTGTTTTTTTGTATTTCAGATATAGGTATAAATGTACTCTGTGTTTATAACCGCAGACATAATAAATTATATGTTGAGACAAGGGCTCGGCCAAATGAGCCGATGCTAACACTAGCTAGTTTGATCATAGTTGGTTCGTGGGAATAGTCTGTTGACCTTATAATACAGCAACATTGTGCTTGTTAAGTTATATCTATACAATACAACTGATCTTTGATATCGCCCTTCTTATTAAGGTTGCCCCAAGCTCAGAAGTGCCACACGCCTCGGCGGCGCAGAAGCAATTATATTGCAGAGCAATTGTGTGCGAAGGACTTGCTCAAGGTCCATACGCGGACAGCTTGAGGTGGATTCGAATCTGCAACCCTCCGGCTGCAAGGCACCGAACATACCACTACACCGCCGCGCCCCATATCTGGGACAAACTGTCTCCGGTTATACCAGACACATACCATACAGTTTTTTAATGTAATTCTGTATGCCTATTATGTTGTATTTTTTACAGATTTACAAAGGCATTGAATAGAACATTAACATGCAACATACTTTCACCTACAACATCAGCCATCCTAAATGAGAAGACCGTCTGTACTCCATGTTCGGAGGACAATTCCATCCAGACGATTTGTTCACCTATGGAAACAGATGCAGATGACACAGCTTCGCTTCCAAATACCCCAAGTGGTGACACACAAGTGGAGCTCACTATTACAAATTTCACAGACAATTCCATCCAGACGATTTGTTCATTTCAGCAGTAGCCTCTGATGCTGGAATGTCGATTCCTGATGAACATGCACCAGTAGCATCACGCCTCTTTCTGTAGTCCGCAACTGAAATTACCAAAAATGAGGTTTTTTAAAACGTAAAAAGTTGTTTAGATATAATAATTGCACTAGTGATCTTATGGGACAGATGTTGATGTTTAAATGTAAAGAAGATATTATGTAAAGAAGATATTAAAAATTCCAAAGAATTTTACACAGCATTGGGTAGTGAGCGCTGAGTAGGCAGGTCATAAGGCAGGTCAAAAGTAAAATAGGCAGGTCAAATGACCTACCACGACCCATGGTAGCACCACCACTGTTTAGGATGTTTTCAAGAAAACTTTAAATATCACTCTGATGTGAAATTAACACTTTAATATAATACAATAATACAATAAACCCAGTTCTCTTGAGGGAGAATGTTAAATCTGAACGGTGAAAGGAACAGTGCAGTTTCAATTTAAAGGCAGTTATTGTACAAGATTACATGTACTACAGCATAGCTAGGCATATTTTATTGGCCCAGGGTTTGAGAATCTGGTGCATCTGAATACCTTATTCACTCGTTTTAACCACCTTTGATACTGTCTGCCTGAGACTAACACTTCTGACAGAACGTGTATTAACTGTTATAACATTTCACGGGGAAGGGGGCTAAAGGTATTTAGTGTTTGAACATCCTTGGAGGTTAAACATCTTTTCGGGGTCTAATGATCACACATTTTATACCTGTATTACATTTTCCGACAAGCTTATAGAATCGGGGGCTGAAGGATATGGTGCGTAAGTTTACTGGCGTCGTGAATTCATTCATTCATTCATTTAAGAGATTTATATAGGGCCCCTTCAAGATTATCTACACAGACGCGCTCCCGACTCAACCCCGGCTAAAGAGAACAGTCTTCAGGTTAGAGAAGAATGTGGCCGCAAGGGCTCTATGCATTAGAGTGATTAGACGTAGATCCACAGGGAGCCCATTCCAGATTGCAGGGCCAGCAACAGAAAAGGCACGGTGCTGCATAATAGAGGTCCGTGACTGGTGAACAAGAAGCTCAACCTGCTTAGAGGAGCAGAGACAACCACGGCGCTGGACGCTCAGGGTGGAGCAGCACAGCTCCGGTAAGTAAACAGGGGCCACACCCGCGAGGCAGCGCCAGACCAAGGCAGAGATCCGGTAAATTATCCGCTGCGGGAAAGGGAGCCAATGCAAGACATCCCGGTTAGGAATGTCGGTTAGGGTCAGGTTAGGCGTTGTGAGGGTCAGTTAGGGTTAGTGTCGTCACTAGAAAACGTGGTACCATACGTCGTTCGCGCACCATGCCCAAAGATACTTCAGCCCACGATACTATAAGTTTGCCCATTTTCCATTTCATAACAACAGAATGTCTAAACTTCAACTTACCTCTGAAATCACTTCGGTCCATAGATGGGTGTTGTTTTAGCACATGCCCCCGGAAACCGCTCACACTTCTCAGCACTTTTCTGCATACGGGGCAATCAAACGTGAATTCGCCATCTGTTGTTCGTTTCACAGCTTTGCTACTCACACTATCCGGTTTCTCGCTTTCGCCCTCATACACATAACTGTCGCTACTACTAGTGCTTTCTTCGTTCATGTCGTCGTCGTCCGTGTATTCACCGAGAATTTCATCTAAATTTATGTCACTCCAGTCATAAAAATCTTCTTTCGAACACATTTTATTTATTTTTCACGTTCTCTTTATTTAAGTCACTTTGATTGCGTTATATTAAGACTAAACACTCATCAACAAAACAAACCGGATGTATGCGGCAAAAGTCCCGGACATAACATCGATGTAAAATCAGAGTCACACACATAATCTAGGTCAATGACCCAATTTTCGTCCGTTTCGAATCCCTTTCAGTAATAATAGTCCCAGATATAACTCAACAAATCTCTAACTTGTGCAGCTGAAAATCTACGTCTCAATGTCACCATATTAGTAACTTTATCTATAAAAATTTATAGATTTTATTTGTAAATTTATTTGTAAATTTTAGTCAAAGTTGCTATAAACATGTTACAGCAAACGCATTTTCTTTTAGCATATATACGTAGTAACTATGACATCACACGATGATTTCATAATCCATAATAAAAACAATAATTCCGCCATCTACCGAACGAATATTATCTTCAGTTATATAATTCATTACTTTTTTATCATTCCAATACGCGATAACGTTGTATTCCAGTAGACGTAGCAGTATTATATCCCGTAAGCTTGAACTGTGTTTGTGACGAGAGGTTCTCGTCATCCGCCTACGGGAATACAATTTTATGACGAGACATACTCGTCATCCGCAGCGAAAGGGTTAAGCGCCTGACAAACGCACTGCGCTGTACATTTACATGTTATGCAATTTAAATCTGAACTACTAACAGAACAGACAGCCTGCAATACACGGCGCTAATAGCAGCCTACAAAGCATATCCGCCCTACGGGGCTCGAACTCGGTACCTCTCGCTCTCTACGCCAGATGTTATCCAATGCGCATGCGTGTTCATATATGTCTGAGTGTATGTCTCTATGTCTCTATGTATACGTCTACATATTATGACGTGTTTAAAAGCGTCGTTGCTGTCACTATTAATAAGCCATATCCTATAGACACAACAGTCGACCGTCGCCATAATTAGCCATGACCCTACATCATGCAAACGACGATCATGAGGTCCGAACCCTTGATAGCCCGGCTGCTATCAGGAACGATATCCCTGATATCCGCCGCAGCCACAGACACTGACCAGGTCTCTGCAGTCCAGTCATCGCATGGTCACTTCCTGTGCTCTGCCTTGTATACCAGATACATATAATGTAATATATATATATACACATGTAAATTTGTATGCATATATATATATATATATATATATATATATATATATATATATATATAGGGAGAGGAGGCGTGTGAACACGATCTGGGAAGACTGGTTCCCTGAGTTAATTAGAACCGAAAACTGTCGCTGGATGTCGCTAGTGACGCGGAGCAGATTAAGTGATTAGCGCCGCGTGTTCTATGGATCTGGGGGTCCGTGTTATACGGGGGTGCGGGGGACGGTGCAGACAGCCCCTCCCCGGTCGTGGGGTGAGAACAGACGGCGGTCTGTTTCCCCGCTTTCTTTATCTGATTGATAAGAGCGGGGCCAGATTGATTAACTCTAAACGATGTTACCCCCGGACAAGAACGGGGGTTATGTGTGCGTAACGGGAAGCGAGGGGTATACATGGGCATACCCCCGTGGGGTGAAAATGCCTGATGAGGAAGCAGGGAAGCAGGGTCCGCGAAGACTATAAGGGGTGATGGTGACGAAGCTGGGTCTGGAAATATGTCGCCTGTCATTAGGGTGATACTTCGAAGGCAGAGGGTGACTTAGTAGGGGTTGGGGGAGGGGTGAGGGTGGGGGGCTCTGACTGAGTCAACGAACGTCCGCTTGGAATCGCTATCGTTCTGAACAAGCGCGCGCCTTGTAAGCGCGCGTAAACTTCGTCTGCTCTGTCGGAATAATTGGATTTAGGCGGGAAAACACAAAGGGCGCCGAAGGGGTTTACTCGAAGCAGACCCTGAACGACAGAGATCAAGGTCATGACCCCGATTACGTAACTGTTCTGTGATGAATGTGGTCCTGGTATTGTTAGTCGCGTTGTATAGTCTTATCAACAGCGGAAACATCAGGAACAACGACAAACATCACAGTTGTGATGATGATGATGATGATGATGATGATGATGATGATGATGATAATAATGATGATGCTGATGATGATGATAATGATACTAATAACAAATAATAGTAATAGTAATAGTAATAGTAATAGTAATAGTAGTAGTAGTAGTAGTAGTAGTAGTAGTAGTAGTAGTAGTAGTAGTAGTAGTAGTAGTAGTAGTAGTAGTAGTAGTAGTAGTAGTAGTAGTAGTAGTAGTAGTAGTAGTAGTAGTAGTAGTAGTAGTAGTAGTAGTAGTAGTAGTAGTAGTAGTAGTAATAATAATAATAATAATAAAATAGTAATAATAAACTGTTACAAACGTTACTAACTTATTTCAGACGTGATTAAACTGTTACAGCCGTCACTAACATGTTAAAAGCGTTAATGACTTACTGCAACCGTTACTAACATGTCACAAACGTTACTAACCTATAACATACGTCATAGGTCCTATATACTAAGTTGCGTATACAGACCTACCAAAATGTAACAGATGCGCAAACAGGGGTGCAACGTTAGGCCCTACTTGTTTGACAACAACATTTTCTTCATTAGTGGCTTTGCGGTGCCTTCTCTGTGTTATATGTAGTCAGTAGGTTTAGTAACAGGTTAGTAACGTACGTAACAGGTTAGTAATGTCATGTTAGGTGAGTAACGTCTGTAATAGGTTAATTACGTTTGTAACAGGTTAGTAACATCTGTAACAGGTTAATTACGTCTGTAGCAGGTTAGTAACGTCTGTAACAGGTTAGTAATGTCTGTAATATTATGTAAGTAATGTTTGTCATAGGTCAGTATAACGCCTAATAGGTTAATAACGTCTTAATAGGCTATAGCAACGTCTGCGATAGGTTAGTAACTTTTTAGTGACGTCTATATATATAGGTTAGAAACGCTTTGATATCGTGCCACCATCTGAGTTTTGGGGTTCAAGCCCCACAAAGTGCATGTTTATAGGGTAAGGGTGTGCTTGCCATTTTGGAAAGGAACAAGGTCGTCACTCACTCATGCAGTTTGAAAGGGACACGCAGTACTAAAAGCTGCTGTCACCATAGAAAGTGGCTGTCGTTCACTTTGAAATGCTGCTATACAATACAGTGTATATGGTGATGGACAGCATGCATAGAAATCAAACGCTGAAAGATACATATGTTTACAACGTATAATTTACATAGAAAGTTGTTTCTTATCAGATATACATAAATATACATGGCAGCTTTATGTTCAAGACTATATAAAATCCTATTGTTATATCAATAAAATACACGCATGCACACACACACACACACGCACACGCACACACACACACACACACACACACACACACACACGCACACACGCACACACACACACACACACACACACACACAGTGAGGCTTTTGATGTACAGACAAACATGTGTGCACATGTAAAAACTGTGCATGTGTGCATGTGCGTGCGCGTGTGTGTTTGTGTGTGTGTGTGTGTGTGTGAGTGTGAAAATATAACAAATATATATTAAAATACATAAAATACATATGTCACGTGGTCGTGTATGTTGACATTTATGCGTGTATGCATGTGTGTATATATGTGTGTTACAGTGTGTATGTATGTGTCCCTGTGTGTGTATTGATTGCTTTGAGATCTTGCAAGGTTCCTGCAGCTCTTTTCGAAGGATCGGAACCCGTGCAGCACACGTGCATGTCATCTATCAAATGCAACGTGGACAACAGCGACAACCGACGAACAACGACGACAACTGGTTGCGTCGTCCTCGAACAACAAAGGCCGACGGGGTCGATGGCTGTCCCCTGAGAATAGAACGCAACGGGAGGCCGTCAGAAAACCCGAAATTACAGAGACACTCGACATAAAACCCGTTCGTATACGTTTATATGAATGGGGCTTTTATGTATAGTAGGCCTATACCCTACAGACATCTATCTATAACTTCTTCTAAAATACATGTAGGCTATATATATATTTAAATATATATATATAATGTGAGTATATATATATATATATAGCATATATAATATTATGAAAGGATTAAAATATAATAAATATAGATTAAAATACATTTTAAATTATATGCAAGGGGCTGGTATACTGATAAAAAAATCGCTCTCTAAAAATTGACTTTGATTAATTGATTAAATTCGATTAATCTGGTATCTGTTATGTAAAGCGTGAAAACTGTTAAAAATGTGGTCACTTTCTTTCCACGAAAACTTCAATCATTGCACATGCATGTGATACGTCAGCGATGTGTTTGAACCACGGTAAGCGAACTGTTTACTGCAATGAAGACAGTTAAATTTGTCGTCATCTTCGACTTTCCATCAGCATTTACCTTAAATGCAAAATGATCGCTTAATTTTCCACTCAAACGTTTCACATTATCATTGTTCTCCATATTGTTTACTCCGCTCGTTATCATGATTTATGTAAGTAAATTAATCGAACAAGCCAAATTTAATTGATAACTTTTTAACGATTAATCGATTGACATTTTAACGATTAATTAATCGATTAATCGTTAAAATCCGCAGCCTTAATATACATATAGATTAAAATTTTAACATCTGGCCTTCAATCTTTATGCCAAAAATGACTATCTAAAGATAATCTCAGTTCAGTTGTAAGTTTTATAGTTCCCCCTTTACTGTACCCATGCACGCAGCTGTGGTGTGTCATCTGGTTCTGCCATTTAACGAATATAAGTTAATTGAAATTTGAATTTGAAAATTTGAAATTTGAATATTATAATTAAAATATATTAAATATATAAATTAGTATATGTAGGCCTATCTCTAATGTGTTGTATATATACAAGAAACATGTACGATATTTATATGTATGTATGCACATGTATGTATGTATGTATGTATGTATGTATGTATGTATGTATGTATGTATGTATGTATGTATGTATGTATGTATGTATGTATGTATGTATGTATTCATGTATGTATGTATGTATGTATGTATGTATGTATGTATGTATGTATGTATGTATGTATGTATGTATGTATGTATGTATGTATGTATGTATGTATGTATGTATGTATGTATGTATGTATGTATGTATGTATGTATGTATGTATGTATGTATGTATGTATGTATTATATACCAAGTGCAGCTATACTTAAACATACGAAGGCTTGTACGTATATATAGAACGTATACATGTATACATAGCCCTTTGTAGAACATTAGACGTATGCAAAGTTGCAAACATACCTGTGTTATTACGAACTCTTGCGTATACAGCCTATATATGTATACATATATACGCTAATCAATCGGTTTATTGAACACCAATGATAACAATCGATATTTCAGTCACTCAAAGAAAGTATCAGTATATCTATAGGCATTCAAAGGTGAGACCAGAAGGGACAACACTTTCGCTAACAGGGTTGCCTAGTTTTTTTATAACATAATTCGTGAGGGGTTCACAAATTCACAATTCAACAGGTTTTGTGAACTTTATACATGGAAATGGTATTTTAAATATTTTTCATAACAAAGTGAAATTAACACATTGAATGTCACTACATTGTACAGATCTTTTTGTAAGTGCAAAAAAAATAAAATTAAAGAAAAGGGAATAAAAACACACATATACTTTGAGTCAATGGTGTAATACATGCAGGTCAACCGTCAAAACTATAGACTATATATATATATATATATATATATATGCCTATATAATGAGACTTATAATGCTATCGGCGTGTGCGGAAATGTATGACTATATATAAACGCATCAATATACACGGTGATTCAATAAAAAGTAAGCCAAACTTTATAAACAAATATTAAAGCTTGAACTATATTTTATTATTAATATTTTAAAAATAAAAACATGCACATATATCCTTTTTCATTTTAATGACTTCCGGTTTTTATTTCTCAAAAAGCAGACGATAATACAATTAAAAACATAAACAAGAAACTAGCAATTTCCGAAAAAAGCCTTTTAGTAAGGAAGATTTACACATGATAAAAGGTTTGAGGGAATCCAAGAATTACAGCAGCCGTCAATTTCTACAAGAGTCTCTAGAAAAACACTGGACCAGAAGCGGATTAGATAAATTGCTTCGAAAAATTAGCGGAACAGGGTCAGTCGACCGCGTCATTGGTAGTGGCAGACGAAGGTCATCGCGCACTGAAGAAAACGTTGCCCAATGGCGCCAGCGCCTCCAGGCTTACGTGCAAGCAGAAGGAGGACATTTTGAACATCTTCTTTAATTAAATGATTAAACCATACTACTGAGAGTTTCTTCACACAAAAATTTAATACTTTTTTCATGTTAGAAGTACTTATATGAAATACAAAGTTTGGCTTACTTTTTATTGAATCACCGTGTATATTTAACATAATTATGTAGATGCAGAAAAGAATTGTACAGACATAATAATTATATGGGCAGTTGCATGGACATGTATATTTTCTTACATGCATGTAGCCATACGCTATATATATATATGTGTGTATAAATATTTATATATATGCCTTATATATAAAACATAAATTTCTTATATAGGCCTACATATACATATATATATATATGTATGTATGTATGCATGTATAAGACCTTCAAAAGAAAGCGGCTCAGTGAAGGCCCAGCATGTCACCGCGATAGCTTCCTACGGCGTTCCCTCCAACCGACCGACCGACCGACCGACCGGGGTCTTCGCCGCCGCGATCTCTCGTCTGCACCTGCAGGCACTACGGCGACTACGCCTCTCGTCCAAGGTGTCAGTCCTCAGCGGGGGCCCGTTGAACGTCGCCCGTCGTCGGGTCCCTCTCCCTCATGACAATGCCGACGGGGTGAGACAGCAGATTGTTTGCAAATTTGCGCCGGGACTGCCTGCTGCGAGCGACCGGCAAAAGACGGACGGACGGACGGTAGAGGAGACGATCGTAGCTAATTTCATCGACAAACGATATCATCGTCGTTGAGATACGTATCGTTTCAGAGTATACGGACGGCGTTGTAAATGCCGACACAATCACCCCTCGGATTCAATACATTGCTGATTTGTATACGAGAAATAACCTTTATGCCTTCAAGTATAGTCATGACTTCCATGGATAGTACATAATATATATCATATAATATATATATATATGTACTAAATAGACAATATATATATTATATATATATTATATATATATATGTACTAAATGGACAATTGTACACAGACGGTTATACATATATGTAATGTAGTTGTTATGATATCTATATATATGTATATAGTTGAATATTGTGAATGCCCCATTGCATAAATATATATTTACTTATGATGTATATGTTATGTATAATAATGCATATATCTGTATCAACGTAACATGGATGTATTATGTGTATACTTTAGATTTAAGTCACAGAAAAAGATAGTAAAGGACATTTACATGTATATATATATATATATATATATATATACGATCAAATGTATGATTGCACTATTTGCAAGTGAACACACATAAAGTGACTGACAGATTAATTATCGCAGCGTTCTCTGCTGCTATGCGTTTCAATGGTTTGCTCGATATATAGTGTATACCGGTTAGCGTGCTGCAGGAGAGGTCGCGGGTTCAAATCCCCCCGTCAGTGCAGAAATAGTTCGAGATTTCTGCCCCGCGTGCATGCGCCTCTATAGCCAACCCAATGAGTACATTGACTGTACATGTGCTGTTGGTGTGTATACAGATCGTGTGTACATAAGTCGTTCACTCACATTTGCCCAGCGCCATCGATGTTCTTTCGTATATGCATGCATGGTCTTCTGCGCATCAGCTCTGAGCTTTGTATACAAGGGGAGAATATCAAACACAGTTGTATGTATACACCGTCCTTGTTGTATAATACTGTATATATAAGCTGTTCCTATAGCGCAGGGCTGAGACGGGGGTCGGGGGGGGGGCAGATTGACAAAGCAATATATCGAGTAATCAGATGCCTTTAAAGTTGAAACTTTACCTTATAGACAAGGTAGGGTTCGCAGATTTTGTGCCATATATCTCCGAGCGCAGAGTCATTACAGTGCATGGTTCGTGATTTATCAGATTGCCTTTCTCTGGGATTTTTAAAGGGGAGGGAGTGGCTAATCTTCCCTATTACTTCGATATATCACGTATGTAGCCTATATCGGTTGTCTTGAATATATTAATTTACGCATAGTAAGCGTTTCCAATTTTTAGTGTTTAGCATGAACCAGCGATTACTTTCTGCCCACGATACCTCGAATGCATGCAATGTTTATGGCGTTCGCTCTGATAATATATATCTAATCCCCATCAGTGATTCATGCCACGCTGCCGAACTATATACGACTTGTAACCGTCTCATGACCATCCCCATGCAATCTTCATCGGGCGCAAGAATTTTATAATCGTGCATCTCGGGGTCCTTTCATGCATGTCGGCTTTACTGGACGGTGCAGTGATGCGTGTAGTCGGCACAGGTGACAAAACCGCAGCTGCTGAATCCTGGAATCGGAAGCGAGCATCACCAATTTATGCGTCGTATTATTATCAACGTTAGAATATTCAGCGCATCTGTTTAAGTCGTGTAAATATTTTTAAAGAGGAAATGAATTCGTAAAACGCTTCCCGTAAAAATACGAGAAATACAGTTGAGGTTATACGATAATGTTAATACCTTAATTAATATCTTAATGTATTGCATAAATAAATCTAATTTTATAGTAATCTTTCCGTTTGTAAAAACATCATGCATGATAGGATCTGAGATGTATGATGTCTTGCAATAGTAACAGCTACACGAGCTCGTACTAATTTAATTATCATATTAATAAGCAGTATAGAAGAGCAGTCCATTAAGCGATATATATATATATATATATATATATCCTTGAGGCAGCCAACGACAGATATTCTTAGTCTTAGCAAATAAGGGCGGGTGGCCTTCAGTCACGTCATTCGCCGTCTCAAATTCCCACCGTCAAGTATACTCACTCTATAGCCGAGTCGGATGTATCATGTATGTATGTATCCCTATGTATGCATGGCATTGCACGCATGTAATTTATGTATGTATGTATGCATGTATGTATGTATGTATACGTATACATAATACATATCTACTGTATCTGTAGAATGTAAATAGTATACAAACTAAATATGAACACGTGTTTTGAACTGCATGCTGCAGGTGCGCTGTGTCTCCTGTGGCGAAAACCACCGTGCCTCCTCTGACGGGTCTTACACGTATACAAGGAGGGTTGTCCATCACACTCTCCACGGGGAGCATATTATACATAATATCGGTCTTTGCCTATAAGGCCTATGATGTCTGCCTTTCTATATCTATCCGTCTGTCTTTCTGTCCGCATGCATGTCTCTTTCTCTGTCTGTCTGTCTGTCTGTCTGTCTGTCTGACTCTCTCGTATACCACTCTGTCTCTGCAGTGTATTTCCCCTTTGTGTTTGATTGCCTCTTGCATACCTCGCTCAATCATTCAGATACGGTGAGGTTTCAACCTGGAAGGTTTCAAAAGACTTGGGAGGACGTATTTCTTGATGAGCTTTTTATTGATTCCACGGTTCTTTGAGATCTTTTAGTCACCGTACGCGTCGTTTTATGACGCTGTTTTCAAATTCACAAACCCCTTCCGTATACCCTCAACATTAACAAGTTTGAGGCTAATCAAAATGGTTTTCCATCGTAAAACTCAGCTGTGCAGACACGCCCCTTGTTTACTCGCTCAGTTACTCACTCGGCGACTCATAGCCGGCATCACGAAATAGAGTATCCGTCCTAAGACTATCCGGGGGGATGTATGAATTTATCCCCCCGGATGGAATAAACCGGTTTAGAGTATCCGGGTGGATAAAGCATTCTATCCCCCATCGTCATACGCATCACGATAGCCTCGACAAAAATCGTCAAAATTACCAAAAACGAAGTAAATTAATTTCAGGTCGACGTATACAAACTAAAGATAGTCTATACGCAACTTAAAATATTTTATGTGTACAATAAATCCAAACAGTACGACTGAATACACTTAGAAACCGCCAAAAATGCGAACTAAACCGAATACTCCATTTCGCTAAGGGGGATACTCATGTATGGGGGATACTCTATTTTGTGACATCGGCATACCTGTATCATCCTCTCCGATAGGCGGAGACACCAAAATAACAACACGCAAGCGAATGGACCTAACCATCCGTTGTAGGTAGGGGGAGGGATGGGAGACGGAGGGAGGCAGGGTTTGAGGGAGGGAGGGAAGGAGGAAGGAAGGGGAGAGATGGACGGATGGTTGTAGGTAGGGACGGATGCAGGGAGTAGTGTTGTTTTCGTTAACGATAACTAAAACCTTCGTTAACGAAAACTAAAGGTTATAGTTAACTAAAACTAAAACTAAAACTAAAGGAAAAACCATAACGAAATAAAAACTAAAACTCAACCAGTCAAAACTAATAATAACGAAAACACATAACGAAAACCAAAACGAAAACACATAACGAAAACCTAGCGTCTAAGTATATTCAATGTTTTTGGATATACGCGTTTTATAATCGGCACTTCGTTCGGTAATCTTCCGATCTTTGGAATTTTATAACATGTCCCAACTGGTAGACCTAAAACTAGTGGTGTATGGGACTGTTTTAAGTATCGATTAGAAACAGATTGTAGCGAGTGAATCCTTTTTGGTGCTAAAAGCTGTATGCGGGAAAATATTGTCAGACTCGGCGAAATAACTAAAACTAATAATAACTAAAACCCCTTGCATGTGAAACTAATAATAACTCAAACTAAAACTTGGCGAAATAACTAAAACTAATAATAACTAAAACACCTAGCATGTAAAACTAATAATAACTAAAACTAAAACTCAAGGCAAAACTAAAACAACACTACCAGGGAGGCAGAAATGGAGGGAGGGAGGGAGGGATGGACGGAATGAGGGAGGATGGGAGTGAGGGAGGAGGGACTGAGTGAGGGAGATTGACGGATGGTTGGAGGTAGGGAGGGATGGAGGGAGGGAGGGAGGATGGGTGGGAGGGGCAGAGGGAAAGGAAGAGGACTTACGTCAATCACGCATCTCTTGACATTTTCAAATTGCATTTTAACCGTCTTAGGACTGGCAAACATGATACTATAGTAATAGTAGACCTAATACTATTAGCCTACCATAAAATAATAATAATAATAATAATAATAATAATAATAACAATAATAATAATAATAATAATAATAACAATAATAATAATAATAACCATTATAATCATGATGATAATAACACGCATAGGCCTATACGTAGCCTATAATAGAGATTATCATTTACTATCATCAATCCTGTCAACCTGAACATTAGCCATTGTGTTCCACTCTTTTGGTCGCAAATGCAATACTAATTATCCTAATTCTGTCGTTCAGGTTCAGCTGGAAACTTGGCCGAGTAGTACAGGGTCTTCTGCAGGCGCCGGTGTGACGTCAAATGAGGCCCAAGCGAAATAAGTTCCGGATTATATACTGCACGTGATCAGTTCACGTGACCGTCACAAGGAAATATCTTTCTATAATTAGAAACGTTCTTTCGATGTCGCTTGTTGGCCTATAGTGCGGCAGTCTATAGCCTAGTTGTTAGCATGCAGGACTGTCTACCGAGAGGTTTGGGTTCAAATCCCTCTGCAGGGCAGGAAACTGTTTAAGGATTTCTGTTTATGCTGAAGAAACTCTTTGGGCTTAAGAGACTTCTCTTCTGCTTGGGCTTAGCATATAAGAGACATGTTTGGGTTTACGAGACTTCTATTGCAATGAGTTTGGGCTTAAGAAACATCTCTTCTCCTTGGTCTTATAATCCTTTACGACTTGCCGAAGTAACTATTGTTTCCAATAAAAACTTTTCTTATAATATTTCAAAATTCGTCCTTCAATGTGCTATGCGAAACCGGAACAATCTTCTCCGTGGAACACGTTTAGCCCCACACCGACTCATGCACTGCCCTCCCTCCACCACTCATGCCGCTTCTGTTCTATTCATGCTGATCGACATCGTCTTGCTCTCATGACGACTTGATTACGGCAATAAAAGACTGTGTCTCATGGATCTATATTTCGACGCGGAGTATTATCCGGTCGGACGGCGTCAGACGGTCGAAGGCGGCGCACAACAGGCGCATTGATATGCAGAGTCTGGAGCGTCGCCTCGTCCGGCCATTTTTCAAAGGCTGCGCTATACAAGAGGACGATTGGATTTCTTATCTCGATACATTGGTCTTAATAGCATCAGAGCTTGTAACACTCTCGTCATCAACATACCACAGACAATCCGATGTATACATTATGAGCATGCGTATAAATATACATATATGAATATATATATATGCATATACACGTGTATATATATACGCATATTAAGTGAGTGAACCATATTAAACAGTCACAAATAGGGTATACATATATACGTATATGCCCACAGAAATACCTGCACACACACACACACACACACACACACACACACACACACACACACACACACACACACACACACACACACACACACACACACACACACACACACACACACACACACACACACACACACACACACACACACACACACACACACACACACACACACACACACACACACACACACACACACACACACACACACACACACACACATCAATGCATTTATTACATGCGTCCATACATGCATTCGTATATATAGGCCTATATGCACAAGCACATACACTTGTAAAAGCATACATAAACACAAACGTGTACCAGAGATGGGCACGATTAGTGAAATTGCTGATCGATTAGAATTAGAATTTGCTGTTTGTCCAATCAATTAGCTAATCGATAAGAATCTAACAGAGATGAGTAACTATACATATCGATTAGATTCTGATAACTGAATAACTAAATCTAAGATGTGGTCCATGCATAGATGTCGCTCGAGAGCGATTTACGCCAATCGAGTGCAGCCAACCGTGACTGATGGATAGATCATCATTAGCAGAAGCAGCTGTAACAATCTATGCATCATCGGCCAACGTTTCAGAGGTCAGATTGATTCAGATAGGATTCAGTCAGATCATAGATTCATAGGATCAAAACAGATCCAGTCAGATCATAGGATCAAAAAGATCCAGTCAGATCATAGGATCGAAGAAAGATTCTGTCAGATCATAGGATCGAATAGATTCAGTCAGACCAAAGGATCGAAAAATAAGTCGGATCATAGGATCGAAAAAATTGTCTGATCATAGGATCGAAAAAATTGTCTGATCATAGGATCGAAAAATTCAGTCAGATTATAAGATCGAAAAAAAATTTCGGTCAGATCATAATATAAAAACGATCAAGTCTGATCAAATGATCAAAAAGATTCCGTCAGATAATATATTCTCGAAAAAAGATTCAGATATATCATAGGATCGAAAACAATTCAATCAAATTATAGGATCGAAAAAGATTCAGTCAGATCATGGGATCGACATCAGAGACAGTCTAATCATATGATCGAAAAAAATGTAGTCAGATTTTTATAGGATCGAAAAAGACAAGTCTCATTGCAGGATCGAAAAAGATCATCGAGAACGCACTGGATCCAATTCAGTGTAATTTAATGTATATCTCCTTATATGCTTTTTACCAGTTCTTCTGGATATATTGTTTTTCACGTCATATCTTTGTGCAACCCCTCTGACTTGACGCAGGGCTTGTGAAAAATCTGGTGCTCTGTGCTTAGCTTTTGAAGTTTTGAGCTTAAGCTTATAACGATTACGATCAGTGCATTAGATCCGATATGAGAAGAGCCGTCCCTTAAGCCGTCCCGAGGGGCAGCCCTGGTATGAAGTGTTAGGGACTTCAGTTCCTTACCCTGCATGTTATACGAGGTCGGGTGGCCAGTTCTCTCCCTTGCCACCTAATCTTTCCACCGACAGTGTACGGTCAGTGTACCCATTATCGTCGAGTTTGCTATAGGGGAGTGGACGCGGAGTAGAAATCTCAAACCAAATTTCTGCCCTTGCGGGGATTTAAATATGAATTGCCTATCATTGTACGAATCGTTAATTCCCGATCGTGTATACGTGTCATATCAATCTGTTCGATTAATTGATCCGTTATAGGAGATCCTACTCTTCGTGTCGTGATCAATTTCTCTCGAAACCGATGCTTAATTGCAGTTCCACGCAATCGACTAATGATGCTTCGGCTTCGGTCGGAAGATTGCTACGAACCCGGTTCGACCCCCGTTCGCAGAAACACAATACCATTGTTGTCGGTCGTTATTATGTTGTCATTATCGTCGGAGACAGGCCAGCGCTCTGGTCGTAATCACTTCCATTAACACCGCCACCGTTTCGGACGACCTGCCAGGGGACCCAGTGTTCACCACCACAACCGTTCATCAATCATTGACCCTTATTGAGCTCGGCGTCCGCAGTTAGCGAATCTTGGGGGTCTTCCCAATGACATACTCCGGCTGGCCGATGTGCCAGGGAAGGGACGGACGGCTTCCCAGGGACCGTTTGGCCATTGTGGGCGAGGCTGACAGTGGCATGATCAACGCGTCTAATGGCACGTATCGAATTGAAGAAGCGACCCACTTAATAGCTCGCCTGTTCGACCGAGATAATGGCGTCCGTTTTGTGGTCGAATTCCCCGTTCTTTCTTCTCGTTTCCATTCGACATGACCTTATAAACGATGAACCAAGAATATCAACAAGTCGAGAGGTTTTGTTGCTGCTTTTCCCTTTCTTGTGTCGTCCGTAGAGAATTAAAACCGTCAAACAACTTCGAACACAAAATGGCGTCTCGCTTTCTTGCAATGGCGTCTCAGAGGATTAATGATTCCCGGATGACGTGTGCCGTGACGTAATGGCGGCAGCGCAGCAGTGGTAGTGACATCTGTGAACGGCTGGAAAGAGACTAAAGAAGATTTCGGAATGGCGTGTATAAGAAGTCATTGACATGTGAATACAAAAGGCGGACAAAGAACGAAGAAAGGACGTGTTGTGTGATCGCGTTTGGAACCATTGGACATAGTTACGGTCAGTTTATTCTGGTCAGTTGTTTGTCCGAACTTTCCAACTAAAGGCCATTGGATTCCGTGACTTTAAGTTCAGAAATTATTCCTCTCGTAGGAATTCTGTAGCTCCAGCGTCGTGTAAGTAAGTAAGCAAGTAAGTAAGTAGATATACATATGCAGACACACGTAAAACATAATTATATACATACATACATACATACATACATACATACACATTACACATATACATGCAAACATAGATAGATACATACATACATACATGCATACATGCATACATGCATACATATACCGTATGTATACCATGTATACATACTTAGACAAATACACACATACACACATATACGCAAATACTAATCAGCCTCTCAGCAGCGCCATGACGTCTTCATCAACGTAAACGAGGAGATAACATCACC
Organism: Aporrectodea caliginosa; assembly: GCA_020284085.1. NCBI lineage: Eukaryota > Metazoa > Annelida > Clitellata > Crassiclitellata > Lumbricidae > Aporrectodea > Aporrectodea caliginosa. The sequence goes on along the minus strand of JACEVL010000493.1, from coordinate 631,332 downwards.
ACCTAGAGCATCACCACACACTACATCTGCGCACATTAGCGCACCAAGCGTCGAACAATTACACAGATTCATACAACATAACCAACATTTTATCAATCCTCCTTCATTCCCAATCTCTACATAAATGGCACTATCAGCTCAGATAGCGTCACCCAAGCAACCACCACAGGGCTCAGACGGCCCAGCACGCGAACCAGGCAGAGGCAGGCCTGCGGGGCTGGCCCTTGGGCCGTAAGCTTCGACACCTGTCGGGTCCGTGAAACGTTGACGGGTAGCAGTCGCTTGCGGTCTGAGATAGCCGCTCGGTGTCTGTATGTCTGGAAAGTATCGCGGCCACGGACCAGAGTTATTGAAGGAGAATTCGGTGGTCGTAAAACGCGAGAAAATGAGCGAGAATGTTCGACCCCTGAATGGCAGACCCCGTCGACACTGAAGGCAGTTGTCGGGCGATTAGGGGTATTTGCGAAGATATGAAAATCTTATTAGGATATTTATAGCGTGAGGTCATGACGGGGTCAAATCGAAAGGTCAAACGACAGAATTGCTGGTTTTATTTGTTGGTGCACGAACAGACGCGCGCGAGCAAACACAGGGCTGCCTTATGCAGGGCTACAAGGGTCGTGGTGACGTAGAAGACCGAACCAGACAGACAGACAAAGAGACAGACAGATAGACAGATAGATAGACAGACAGATAGACAGATAGATAGACAGATAGATAGACAGACAGATAGACAGAAAGACAGACAAACAAACAGACAGACAGATAGACAAACAGACAGACAGACAGACAGACAGATAGACAGATCGTCACATATATACACGGACAGAAAGACAATCACACACAGAGACAAACATTCAACCCACAGATACACAGACAACCCACACAGATACACAGACACAAAGGCACACACACACGCACACACTGCAGCGACAGAGCTTTCTTGAAACGATGACGATTTCGACGTTGTTTGCCAATAAGTCGATGCCACTCCGTATATGGAGCAGAGAAACATCGGGATTCAGACAACTTACGTCTCGATGATTTGGTGTCTGCGAAAAGCAGAGATCATTTCAATATAATTTACGGATCACTGGACACATTATGTAGTTTCATCGATTATCAATATCGATTTCAACTGATTTGTCTTCTTCGGTAACTCTCTTTGTCTCGGTTTCTCTCATTCCATGTATCTGTCTGCTTGCCCGAGTGTCTGTATAGGTCTTTATACTTATATGTCTGTCTGCTATCGTCAGTGTGTCTATGGCGCATATATATACTTAGTTAAACTGCATGGCTTGCGCTTTATAAATCTTAATATTACAACAGCAATAACAATAACAATAACAATAACAATAACAATAACAATAACAATAACAATAACAATAACAATAACAATAACAATAACAATAACAATAACAATAATAATAATAATAATAATAATAATAAAAAAAATAAAGACCGGACGGGCAGACCCTGATACCGTGGAGTGGTGGACGGACCTTATACTATGGGATGCGACGGTGGTGGACACGGTGGCGGCCTCATACATTTCGGAGACAGCGGCCGCGGCTGGCAGAGATGGCCGCCTCAAGGAAGCACGTCAGGTACTCGGAGCTGGAAAGGAGATACACGTTCGTACCTGTCGCCATATAGAAACCTTCGGTCCCTTCAACAGAGAGGGTCTCGACTTCTTATCGGCAGACTTGTATACGAGACATAAAACCAGAGACCGAGACCGAGACCGAGACAGTGGGGTTCGAGACCGAGACCGAGACCGAGACAGTGGGGTTCGAGACCGAGACCGAGACGAGACACACCAGATCCGAGACAGTTCGAGACAGTTCAAAACGAGTGAAATCATGAAATGCACATTGGACCCAAGTCCCGAAACAATTTTTCTCAACTTTTGAAATCTAATACAAGGGAAATCAGCCGATCACCTGAATTGTATAATCTATAAAGAAATTAAATATTTCACCCATTCTAAAATCTTCTAAATGATTATTAAATTTAAACCAAAAAAATCCATATAGGCCTTAGGCCTATTAGCGATTTAGCGACATAAGTCACATCACTTACCTTGAGAAACTATAATTATGTTGTTAAAACGACGAACGGCATGCCATTTATTTTGGTTTTCATTGATTTCAAACTGCGTGATTGCAAATTTCACGATTTCAGGTTCTTTATGAGACATTTTAAGATATTTGGAAATTTTGGACTGAAAGAGCAAACTTAAGACTGCTTTTTTCAATACTCTTAAATCTTAATACAAGAAACACCGCTTTTTAAAACTTCCTATCCGTTTGGCACTTTCGATTAACTAGTTATCCATTCGGCACAAGACAATTTTACAGCGCAATACTGTACGAAGTTCCGAACAAAATACAGTTTGTACGAGAACTTTGGAGACCGCTTCTACAAGAGAACAAGACTTTCGCTTCGAGACAGTTTCCAAAAAGACAAGACTTTCGTTTCGAGACAGTTTCCAAAAAGTCGAGAAATGATCTCGAGACCGAGACCGAGACCGAGAGAGTGGGGTCCGAGACCGAGACCGAGACCGAGACCGAGATATCGAAAAACCTGTCTCGAGACGTCTCGAGACCGAGACAGTGTCTCGAGACAATACAACTCTGCTTATCGGAGACCGGAAGCCGACTATCGAAGACTACCGGTGACACTCGCGAAACAAGCTTCCTCTTCCAAGGCCTATCGGTCATGATCCAACGCTTCAACGCGGTGGCTTTCCAGGGCACCATGTCAAGGCTGCCGGGAGCCGACGAGCGGCGAACTCTGGACAGATCCAACAGAGGATATCGATAATAATAATGATAATAATAATAATAATAATAATAATAATAATAATAATAATAATAATAATAATAATAATAATAATAATAATAATAATAATAATGATAATAATAATAATTATAATGATAATAATAATAATAATAATAATAATAACAGCAGCAACAACAACAATAATAATAATAATTAATAATAATAATAATAATAATAACAGCAGCAACAACAACAACAATAATAATAATAATAATAGTGATAATGATAATAATAACACTGCAGACTACAGCAGTGGCTTCTATCCCCCTAAACAGTCGGGCTCAATCCCTACCCTTCCCCCCATGGACCGGGCCTCCCGTCCCAGACAGTGTTTAATCTACTCCCCTTGCTATGGGGGGGGGGAATCGAGGGTTCTCGGGGTACCCAACATATTTGAAAAGTTCAAAAGTAGCGAGTGTTTTCCAAGAATTTTCTCGAGGGGGGGGGGTAGTAACAAGAATTTCCCAAGAATTTTCGAGGGGGGTAGTAACGACAGTTTTTCAACAACAGTTTTCCCCTCACCACAGGAAAGGCACAATAAATCCTGCAATTATCCATAAATTTCACACTTTTTATACATTAATTTCATCTCTTTAATTTTTATGGGGGGGGGAACTCAATACTGGGGGGGGACCTTTACCCCCAGAGACGTCTAGATTAAACACTGCCTCCCAGATCCCATATTGCCGACGTAAATTTTAGCTCATTTCTGATTAGAAAATGTGTCTGTAATTCATAGGTTTCGTCTGCTAAAATATCATAAATCCAACTTCTATTTATGCGAAGAAAGTGTGATAAAAATTGACAAATCTTTCCCCCCTGTTTTTCACTGGGCTCAACTTGCGCCCGCCCTGTATAGGGATAGAAGCCCCTGGACTACAGTAATAATCTATTGGTCTATTATATGCACTCTACATGCGTCTAACACGCATAGAGAAAAACAAGCGCACAAACAGATTTATTTGGACACATATATACACACAGTATA